>PVHT021183727.1:13179965-13209370 GCA_004024745.2 Catagonus wagneri | reverse complement strand
CCTCAATCAAATCTTTCTTAATGCCTCCTGACACAAGTGACTTTTTCTCGTTTAAACATCTCACAGCACTTTGATTGTTAAACAACATAATTTGTCTCAGATCATTATTGCTGGTGTCCCTGAAGACAGAAACTCTTTTTTGGCTTGCATAGTCTACTGCCCCTAGCATAGCAACTGCCATATAATATGAGCTTAATGGATGCTTGAACAAATTAATGATTGCCTTTTCCCTTTGAATAAAGTCGTTGTACAGTTCATTAGGACAAGTAAATCCAGTTCAGTATATTAACAGCTGCTAATTGTTTCAAGGTAATTACTGCCCAGTTCACATTAATATTAATACTGATGATTCTTACCATGAGTATGGGACTTCATAACTTAAAAGGTACTTTGACACCTACAACATTTAATCCTTCCTACAATCTTATGGCATAAGGATTCTATTATCCCCATTTTACAGACAGAGAAATTCATGCTTACAGAAATTAAGTGACCTACAAAAGTATTACAGGGAACATCATGGAACAGAAACTTAAAGCCAAGGTTTGTGCTCTTTCTGGTGTCTTTTTAAAGCAGAAACCTGTGTCTTATATGAAGTCAAGAACAATTTTCTCAAATAGTGTTTGTAGTAGAAACCCTCATGGAAAATATACATTGATCTTAAGACATTATTCCTCACATGAAGACATTGAAATCAGAGATCTAAGAAAGGAGAAAACTACAGGATTCAGTAACTGGTTAGTCATGTGCTGGAGAGGATGAGGGAGGGACAGTTAAAGGGGAGCTCGAGATTTGGAGCCCTGATGCCTGGAAGTGTGATGGTGCCATTGATTCAACAGAGATAGTTTGGGGGCCTGCGAGGGCTAGCTCACGGGAGGAGAGAAGTTGGGGCTCATAGCGTTTTCTTTTTCCTGCTCCTGGGGAGCGAGTCTTCTATATTAAGATGGAACTTGGTCTCTGAATGATTGCATTCATCATCGGCCCTGTCAAGGGAGTAAGAATTAAACTTGGTTGCCTCAAATCACTGAGACTTTGGGGTTGTTAGTAATTACAGTATAATCTCCATTCTAAGTTCCCTAACCAGAAATATGTAAGGAGAGCTCACTAGAGGCAGTTAGTTGAGTGAGAAGCAATTCAGGTTCCTGATTTTCCACTGTGTTCTAATTTCTTTCTTCTCCTCGTTGGGAGTGAGCTCTCTGCAAGTCAGATTTATCAAAACTGCAGCTGGAAACTTTGCTGGTTTCTTACTTATCAAGGCTAAGAAGTTTAAAAGACTTTTCATCTAATTGTTATTGGCCCAGAGATCTGGAGGTAGAAGTCCTGAGTTACAGTCTTGGCTCTGCTTTTCTATAGCTGTAAAATAGGGCAAGTCACTTAACTTGTCTGAAAACAATATATTAATCTATGCAGCTTATATGGTTGTTAAGAGCCAGTGAGCTGCTCTGGAGAAAGGCGGTTTGTAAATTTCAACATGCTGTGAGGACATTGCCATTATTAGCGTGAGAGCAAAGGACAGAATTGAGTAGCTATCATTGCACATATCTACTTAAAAGTATATTACGTGTTTTTAAAATTAAGACATAGGGAGTTCTCATTGTGCCTCAGCAGTAATGAACCCTACTCTTATCCATGAGGATACGGGTTTGATCCCTGGCCTCGCTCAGTGGGTTAAGAATCCAGTGTTGCCATGAGCTGTGGTGTTGGTCGAAGACATGGCTTGGATCTGGCTTTGCTGTGGCTGTGGCGCAGGCTAGCTGTTACGGCCTCGATTTGACCCCTAGCCTGGGAACTTCCACATGAAGCAGTTGTGGCCCTAAGAAAAAAAGGTAAAACAAAATAATTAAATTGAATTAACACATATTTTAAAATGTTAACCTCAGGAGGATGCAATATTGAGCACAAATCAGAGCTAGTGATTGTCATTTTTTGAAAATAATGGCTCCCATTTATTGAGAACCTACTATGGTTTTACTTGCTTTGCATACTTTCATTTCAATATAATAATGACCCTTATTGACTCTCTGTCACTTACCTTTATATAAGAACAAGTCAGACCTTTAATTTAGGAAAACAGAGTTGATTCTAATGGTGTCTATTTTGTTACATATTTTTTACTTTAAAAATTGTTTTTTTTTTTTTTTTTTTGCTTTTTAGGGCTATACCTACAGCATACATGTATTTTTTACTTGCCCCACAAATCTACTTACCCACAGTTACTATATCTTTAAAATTATATTAAAATGTGCTAGCATTCATTTCTAGCGTATGTATCCCATCATATTTTCAGAGTAGTTCCAAGAGTACTTTGTGGGTGATAAGACTGAGCAGCAGGGCAGGGCTGGGGTGTGGAGAGCTGCCCAGGGAGCAACATTTAAGGAAGCACTCACTCCCACTTTGACATCCTGAGAGCAAGCGTCTCTTTAAGTGTGGCCCCCTAGGCATCCATCTCCCCTTTCCTTAGTTTCACCAAGTTGCCACCAGTACAGCCCTGCCAAAAAATTAACAGAAAAAGAATCCCCTGAGACATCCTAGTGTGTGTTTGTGTTTGTGTGTGTGTGTGTGTGTGTGTATGAAACAATTTCTTTCTTAAGGATTAAAGGCTCTGTAGGCTTTGCACAGCACTTAGTACAATTGTAAGAGGATTTGGAACTTAAGAAAATTAAGAACAGGACACATTCTATCACAGGCCAGTAGGGTTAAGACTCACTAAGAAATAGAATGACAGAAACTAGCACAAATCACAAGCCCACAGGTAAGTTTTAATCAAAGACTCAGTACAAATGAACTTTCTCTGAATGCGTCCTGGATATAGATCCCTAAGGGCTAGATAGAGTCCTTTTAAAGTCTTATCCTGGGATTTTCTAAGAGAAATAAGCCACTACCTCTGTTTCCCATTCCTTTCACTGTTAGACCACTGTGTTATTCTGCAGGTTATAGGCAATTGTTTTCTTTCACTTTTTTCTTTTTACATTTTTTTCTTTAGTAAGTGTGTATTACCTCATAATAAACACATTTGCAGTTAAACAGTGAATTGGCTCCAATTTATCATTGGTTGCTTTTGGCCTCAAATGACTATTTCACACAAGATGCCCTGCCTGCATCTTTCCCTATACCTGGATTCTCCTTCAGCTTATTTTATTTTATTTATTTTACTTTAGTCATTAGAATACTTTTCATGAGATCTACCCTCTTACCAATTTTTAAATGTGTAGAAAATAGTATAGAAGTTCCTCAAAAAATTAGAAATAGGACAACCAAATGACCCTACTTTTGAGTCTTTAGCCAAAAGAACTGAAATCAGGATCTCAAGGAAATACTAACACTACTATGTTCGCTGCAACATTGTTTACAACAACCAAGATGTTGAAGCAACTTAAATATCCATCAACTTACGAATGGATAAAGGAAATGTGATATATACATACAATGGACTATTATTCAGTCTTAAAAGACAAGGAAATTCTGCCCTATGCAACACTGTGGATAAGCCTTGAGGACATTATGCTAAATAAAATAAGCCAGTCACCTTTTCTCCTCCTCTTGCCAAGGTTGAATTTCTTCTGCTCCCACGAAAAACCAAGCCTTTCTCTTGTGTGCTAGGTCTCCTGCCCTATTTCCTCCTCTTGTGTAATTTGTTTTTCTCCTTCCTGCATAGCTGCTGTCAATATGCACACAGGATTTCACCTCTATTTAAAACTGTCTTCTTAGCTCTCCCATTCCCTCTTCATCTGCAAGTCCATTTCTATTTTACCTTTAGAGCCAAACCAAGTAATTTTCTGCAGGCACTGTCTGCACTTCCTCAGTGTCCCTTCTCTCTTCCACACTCCAGCCAGGCTTCCTTCTGGCCTTACTCATCATTGAAATGGCTCTAGTCAAGGTCACGATTGACCTCCGTGATGCTAAGTCCAATGGACATTTGTCTCCTTTTATCTTATTCAACATCTCATTAGAATTTAATACAGATGACTGCTCCCTTTTTCTTGAAAGAATTTCTTCTGTTTCCAGTAACACACTCCTTCATATTCAAGTTTGTTTCCTACTTCAGTGGCCATTCAGCTTCCACCACCTTTGCTGGCATCTCCCTGTCTATGTAACTGGATCCTGGAAGTCCTGTTCTGCTCTGTTTTCTACCAGAGGTAATCACCCAGCCCACGTTTTTGAATACCAATTGCAGGCTCGGGCCTCCCTATTACACAGTTTGAGCTCTGGTCTTAATTATCTCTCTTAATTTCCAGAGTCTTATCTCTAACTTCCAACTTGATATTGCCGTTTAAATGTCTAATAGTTTCTTCATAATTTCAATGACCTATACAGCAAGACTTTTAAAATCTACCTCTAAATCATATTTTGAATCTAGAAGCTTGGATTGGGTGATAGCTTCTGGAGAATACTAATAGTCTTCTAAATAGTCTCATCGCTTCCATTCTTATAGCGCCACACCCTTCCACTTCTATTATCCTGATAGCAGCCAAAGCGATCTTTTGAAAATGTAAATTAGGTCATCTCCTGATTAAAACAGTTGGGTATCATTTTGGTCTCAGCTTAAATGTCACCTCCTAGCAAAGACTTTCCCTAACACACGGTTTAAAGTAGCACTTTAGTCTCCCTGTCACATTATCCTATTTTATTGTCATCATTGCACTTAACTAATAATGGATGGTTACCTGTTTACTTATGTGTAATTTCCATGAAGATAGGGCTATTCTGCTCATGGCCTTTAGTACAGTGCATAGTGCTTGGCACATACCATGTGCTCCAAGTGTAACAGAACAAATGATCAAATGAATTTATTCAGCAACATTTGCTGTAATAGGTTGTTTCTTTCTTTGGCTGTTTACTAACAAGTAGTTCAGGAGAGATTTTTTTCAATTCATTTGGAAGATCAGATTAATCTTTCCTCAAGTAGCTGGAGTAATTTATTTGACTGATTCATTCACATTTAGGAAGTGGTGGTGATTTACCAAGCCATAACTTATTTCATATATGCATGGAGGCCAAAAGAAACACTGTCTTTGCAATGTTCTTTATAATCACCATACACCATTTGGTATTCTTAAAACAAAACAAAACAAAACAAAACCAAAACAAAACAAAAAACGTGTAGCTCATCACCACACATCACTTGGTATTCTTTAAAAAAAAACAAACAAAAAAAACAAACGATGTAGCCCCACGGTGATGAGAACCTTTATTTTCACATGGGTTTTGACATCTTCATTTTCCATTTGCTGACCTGAACATTTTGTGAGTGTGATACTGGTCATTCTAACCTAGGAAACTTTGGGGTAACCTAGGTAACTATGTGATGCATAGCCTTCATCCCAGAAAGAGCTATTTCCAAATTCGCTTTTCCTCTTTGCATAACTTCAGAGTATCTAAAATCACAAGGTGCAGTGGCCTCATCTGGCTTTCAGTGCTTATAAACTTACTGGAAGAAGGCTTCTCTACAAGTATATGGCAATAACTCAGTTTCAAACTGGGCCTCCAACCACTTTGGTTTTGTGTTTACTGGGTCAACATGGAAGAGATTTTATTTATGTCCTTAACCCCAGGTAGGGACTCTCTTCTCGCGTCCCTTATTATATATCCGATTATTTCTCCTCAGCCCTCGGACAAGTGGCTTACTTAAGAGCGTTTCTGAGGATCTCTCTCAGCTTCAGAGAAGCTTCATCTTCCCAAGGTCTACCCTAAAACTCCCCCCTCCAGTACAATTAGTTTCAACCGAGCTCCATGAATGCCGTGTCTCTATTACTGTTTAGAGTGACTGTTGTTCGGCAGAAGACACAGGCATAATCCATCTTTGTCTTCCCCCAGCTAATAACCCAGGGGGTAGTAGGTCAGGTGCGCCTTTAACATTTGCTGCTGCTACATTTGTCTGTGCTGTATAAACTCCTCGCATGGGCCTGGCCCCCATTGTTTTCAGAACCTTGACTCTCCTTACCATTCTCATCACCCAAATTTATTTAAGGATGAAACTATTAGAAACACAATTGGTGAATTAATGTCATAGGGACTGCTGCTGGCAGCTCATCAATTTTTGATATGCCACTCAGACAAATGAAACATAAGCCACCCAGAACAAGGGGACCTTTTGACACTTCAAAGGAAACCCCTATGGGTGGTTTCCTCTTGAAGCCACACTAAACTGGCTCAATCTCCTCAGCTGGAAGCTGCCAATGTCTCATTAACCCCTAAAAAGGCCCGGCATGAGCTTTTCTTTTCAGCTATAATTATGCCATGCGCTCCTGTTATGCTGTACTGAATCGCAACACTGTCACCCGCACATTATAAACATCCACCCTAATTGAAAAGCAGATTAGACTCTTGTGTTAATTAGCCCAAAAGCCCGCCCACTTGCATGCATTATGATTGCCTCTTAAATACTGAGGATGTTGAAATCCCTCAGAAAGACAAGGCAGACTTAATTGCAATAACCTGCAAATTAAGTTTAATTTACTTTAAATTTACCGGTTTAGCAGGCTCATTTGATGGTGTTAATGTTCTAGCAAATTAATTATCTGAATTACTCATGCCTGGTGGAGTTTTGCAGCAGAATACATTGTACAGTGGCCTATTAATAACAGACAAACAGGACAGGATTAATGAGAAGATTATGCTGGAGTTCTTTAAAAAAAAAAAAAAAAAGAGATCTTGCATGAATTCAAATATAATCACCAAAGTGCAAATACAGACACAGAATATAAACAAACTTAGATTTATTACACTCTGTGGCGTGCCATCCAGGAGAAACAGTAAAACATGACCGGTGAAATATCAGACAGCAAGAGACTTAGTCTCTGTGTTTCTGTGGCATCCTCCTCACTGCAAACTGTTTCCTATTGGGGAGCATAGGTGTTCCGTCCAAGGCGGTGGACGCAGAGATGGAACTAGGAGGTCAGTTAGAAATAGCTGCCCTCCAGTGACTTCTGTTGCCCTCTCAGTAGTTTATAGAGCATTAAGATGCTCTCTGGAACCCACTTTTACCATCCTCTTTGGCCAGATCAGACTGCTCTGAATGGTAATCTAAAACAGCGATGATCTTGCTTGCCACTCTTAGCTTTGTCCTGGCTGCGTGTCGGAAATCTGGGGAGGGGACTATTTCGAAGGATGCGACTGCAAAGGGTAGAGGACCATTTACAGCACTACCTTCAGAGAATCTTCCAGATTCACCCCTCTCTGGGGATAGGAAGTGAATCTTATTCCTTTTGCATCCCCAGGTCCTAAGACAGAGCCTGGAACACAGTAGGGGCTTAAAAACATTAAAAAAATTTTTTTTGAATGGATGAAACACAAAATTAGCTTTGTGACATTTCTGGATGGAGAATTTACTCAGCTTGGAGAATATTGCTGGGTGTCATTCCTAATAAATATGGAATTTCTCTGAAACTCACATGCCAGTGCTTCTGTTGTTATAGTTAGGATTTCTCCATTTGGTTCTGAAGAGACATACACAGGCTTTCTCTCCGCCATCCACAGCAGAGAGAAATAGCCTCTGGGTGTCAAGCTAATAATCTTTGACTGGCTCCAACTGAATATGGCCATGCAGTGATTGACCTCAACATGCCAGATTATTGATTGGGCTGGAGATGCCTAAGCCATCATTTTCTTGGAGCAGTCACCGCTTTTGTCTTGATCCCATCCACAGCTGTCACACTGTGGTGAGCCACTGAAAACAGCCCACATTTGCATCCTTTATGCATTTATGCTTCTCTGCTTAAAATAAAAATGCCACCACTTGAAAGAGAGTCTGAACCGTTGATTCTGGTTTTTAAAAAATTATCTCATTAAAAAGCCAAGGATTTGGGTTTAGTTGGGAGTGGAGGTGGGGAGACATGCAGAATATGTAAACTTGCTTTATGGGGCGTATTTAATTTGGGGAGGAAAATAATGAGAATAAAAATTGTTTCAATATGTTTTCTGTATTGTGTCAATATATCACACGGCTCCTTTCTGGAGTCACATTTGCTGTTAGGGTGGTTGGGTTTTTTTGTGGTTTTTGTTGTTGTTGTTCTCTGTTGAATTACAATTTGCAGCAGTAAATGAAACTGGCACAAAAGCAGGTGTTATTAAAACTGGGCAGGAAAAGGACAATAACAACATAATTCCACTTTAAAGGCTGATATGTGTATGGTTGAAACGACTCTGTTTGGGCCCCATAGGGAATAGAAAATACACCATAAAGAAAATGGATTTCAGTGACACATAAACAAAAGGCAAATGACTAATATATTTACATATAACATGTGGTGTATTCATTGCACACCATGGTGACAGAATTGTTTATTTCATTCATAATTTATACAGCAAAATCTTATTAAATGTGTAACTAGTTTGCCAGACGATAATATATGTAGATTAGGCTTCTATTATAGAATGTCATTAACAACAAAAGATTTTCATTTGTGAGTTAATTTTTTTCCCAGTCCATTCTTTTCAGCAGCGTATGCTCTGAATGGAAGCCTGCCTCTCTTTACTCATGGTGGCACTATGGGAAGGAGAAGGGTGCCCACTGGCCAAAATAAGACTACTCTTCTGCTATTCCCAAGATTATCAGTCTTCAGAAAATAGAAAGGATAATTGATGGGTGTGTATAAACTTCAAGGTGATTTCTGAGATCCTAGAAAAATTCTTCTCTAGCAAACAAAATTCTGTCCAAGGCCAGAGACAGCAGAATTTTAGACCTGATAGGGATTACTTCAAAGACTAAAGGGTCCTGTGAGGAAATGCTGTAAACAGAATGAGTTCACTGTGCTGCCTTTTTTTTTTTTTTTCCTGATGGGCCATTGGGCTGGAGGCATTAAGGAAATTCCAGACACGAAGGGTGCGTCCCGTTTTACAGATGATAATCTTTCTCAGGATATGAACTGGGCAGCAATTTCTTTTTTCCTCCAGCACCACACTGTGTTCATCGTCTCCTGTGTGACACAAAAGTACTCTGCTCTTGTTCTCACTATTTATTTTCAGAATAAGAAAAGACTCCCCCCCTCCCCATTTAGAATTTTCCTTTATGCGGTGTTATTTAATGAGGATTAAACCATTTCAGCATGTTTGTAATGAATCTAAATCCAAGCCAGGAGAGGGGTGCTTGGGAGAGGCAGTGGGGTGGGTGTGGCTTGGCGCGGGGGATGGAGGTGAGGTGGTGGAGAAATGCTTTTAAACAATAAAATGTATTTTACTTTCAAGCCTTGAGCTGTCAGGTTTCATTCCAAATAATGTATCCTGACAGTTCATAGCTACTCTTAAAAACTGGGTGAAGCTTTTGCAGTTGCAAACTAGTGTGATAAAACATGAAAATACTTTATTCAGGTAAAGTGGAAATAGCTGTTCAGCCTGGTTAAGTTACACAGAAACCTTTTTCTCTCTAAATTAATGTACTGTGCAAATATCTTGCCTGTGACACGCTAGCTGTCCACTTAATAAAAGGCCTTCCAGTGAGAACCACGTCTTGGTGCATCAAGGCATTAGTGAGTGCTCTGAACCTAAAGCCAGATAAACTTTTACGTTCAAAACAAACATGTGAGAAAGTAGATCTCAGTGTTGCCAATAACAAGTGGAAAATGCAAAGAACACATATTTATTCAGTCTCTACTCTTGGGCTGGGAGAAGACAAAGAACTACTGTTTTATTTTTTATACATTTTTCCATTCATTAGTTCCATAATTGCTCAAGAGGGGAGAAGACAACTCAAGAGCACCTTCGTTTGGCTGTCAGAAAGTGTCAAAATAACAGCAGCAACAACAAAGGAAGTTTTTAAAAAACAGAATAATGCTATTTTCTTTGACTGAGGCTCGACGTGGCCAGTAGTAGGATGAGACAGCTAAAGTGAGTCTAGGTTCAATTAACAGATGTGTGGAGTCTAGAATCTAGGAGGGGCTATTACTGCTCAGACCACATCTGGACTATTGTGCTAAATGCTGGGCCTGAGTGACCCAAACAAGCTACTATTTAGAGAAGAGTGAAAGGGATGGTAGTAAAATATGAAATCGTTACATGAGTAAGAGTTCAGGAAATAGGAGAAATTCCTCATTCAGATTAAGTTCTAGCAGAAGATGCGTGATTACCTGGAGGTTTGGAAGATGCTGTATGGTGGCTATTTTTTCTTTCTCACTGAATAACTGTAATTGCAGTAGTAATAGCAGTAATAGCAGTAATAGTAGTAATACTAATATTATTACTACTAATAATACTGCTCTCAAGTTTTCAGATTTCTTCCCGCAAATATAATTTTATTTAGTAACCCAACACCTTGAGGACAAATTATTGTAATCTGTGCTTCACAAATGAGCAAAGGGACTCAGAGTAGCTAAGTTCTTTGCTCAGGGGGGTACAGATAATACAGAAAAGTCTTAGGCTTCCAAGATTACTGACTCCAAATCACAGTGGGTAGTTGGACCAGATTATTTGTGGGATTCTTTTTAATCTTCAGATTTTTTTAATTTTAATAAACTTAGAGCTTTAGGAAAATGCTCTTATCCATCCATTTATTCAGGCAAACTCTTATTACTAAATATCAAAAACTGGGGAGGTACTGAGGCTTATAATACGAATAAAGACGGTCAGTTCTATTGAGGATCTTGCCTTGTGAAAGGGGGAATCAAGGAAGCAGATCCTTGGAATGTCATGTGACTGGAAGGGACGCTATAGGAAAGTCTAAGAGAGAAAGTTAAATTCATGGTATGAAGGATGAAAAGAGAAAGATGGAAAAATAGATTGTAGGAGCTGGAGGGTACTTTGCGCGTAATTCCTTAGAAGTCCTTGGGTTTTGTATTCAGCGTATTTATTTGTGCCTTAAAAGGGCCATCAGCTCCTCCCAGTTTTCCCAGGACCTTCTTGGTTTTATCGGTGAAAGCTTCCTGCCCCACCGAACCTCTCCATCCTAGGAAACCTGGATGGTGGTCACCTTATCTTGTGAGTTTAATGCTGGTCAGACGAAGTAGAGGTACAAAGTATACAGAAGTGGTCTTTGATAGTATGACAAGTAAAACATGGCCCCAATACACTTGCTATTGCTAAAATAATCATTTTGGTTTAATATTTTCCTCTATTGTCATAAGAGCTAAATGCTAGGTGATTTCTAAATACTCAGTTGGTCCAAAATAGAAATAAAGAAAAATACAAACCTAACTGATCTTTGTTTTTGTTTTTTATCGATTTTATTTATGTATGTATGTATGTATGTATGTATGTTTTCTTTTTAGGGCCACCTGCAGCATATGAAAGGTCCCAGGCTAGGGATCAAATGGGAGCTGTAGCTGTCAGCTATGCCACAGCCACAGTAATGCTGGATCCAAGCCACATCTGTAAATTATGCTGCAGTTTGTGGTAACGCCAGATCCTTAACCCACTGAGCAAGGCCAGGGATCAAACTCGCATACTCCTGAATACTAGTCAGGTTCTTAACCCACTGAACCACAACGGGAACTCCTGTTTGTGCTTTTTAATAAATTTTATTGGAGTATAGATGACCTACAATGTTATGTTAAACTTGATTGATCTTAAGGTGGTAAGTTCAACAGTAACAGCCACATTGACATTTATCACAAGTTTCTAGTACCACCTAACACATGAATTATTTTTCTGGCAAACAGATAATATAGATAGTATGTAGGGAGCTACAGTAAACACATTTATGATTTGGGACTATAGAAAGTGGCCCCTTTCTAAAAATTAAGGTAAACAAAAAGGTACAGGAGGATATCTGTGAAAGAATCCTGCTCCAAAAGATGCCTATATGAACATGTGAGATGTGGGAAATATCCAAGCCCTGTTAAGGTGATTAGAAGGCATATTCAGTCTGAAATGTAGGCTTGCTGAAGAACAGTAGGCTGATTAATAGACGAGTATGGGAAACCCAGAAAGGTGATATTAATATATCATTATGTCTCTGGAGTCTCAATGGAGGAGGTGCATAGTCCAGCTAAATTATGTTCTTAGTGGAAATACTGTAACAGCCCTTCCACATATACCAACTACCAACTTAACTCTTCTATGACTTCACATAGTTACTTAACTTTCCATTAACATTTTCCATGGGAAATTGACACCCACTTATACTAAATTGTAAGCTCTGAGAGTGCAGGAAATGTGTCTGTCTTGTGTGCTTTTGTATCTGTGTGTCTACAACAGGGGATGGTACAAAATGGGGCTTAATATTGATTGAATGAAATGGATATAACTTCCTTTTTATTTTATGATCCCTCTTTTATGCGTTTGATGAGCATTGATCTTTGAATTATTAAAGACCTTGAGCTTGGAGTTCTGTAGACTAGAATGTTGTGGGCTAAGCTGTATTCCACTCCTACCCCTTCCCTCAGATTTGTATGTTGAACTTCCAACCTCATACTTCAGAATGTGCCTGCATTTTTTAAAAAATTATTTTTATTTTTTTGGCCTTGCTAGTGGCATGAGAAGTTCCCGGACCAGGGACTGAAACATACCACAGCTGTTACGAGAGCCACAGCAGTGACAATGACAGATCCTTAACCCACCAAGCCACCAGGGCACTTGGAAATGTGACTGCACTTAAAGATAAGATCTTTAGGAGTTCCTGTTGTGGCTCAATGGGTTATGAACCTGACATAGTGTCCATGAGGATGCGGGTTCAGGCCCTGGCCTCACTTAGTGGGTTAAGGATCCAGCATTGCTGCAAGCTGTAGCACAGGTTGCAGATGCGGCTCAGATCCAGTGTCACTGTGGCTGTGGTGTAGGCCTGCAGCTGCAGCTCCCATTCGACCCCTAGCCTGGGAACTTCTATATGCCATAGGTGTGGCCATAAAAAAAAAATCTTCAGAGAGGAGAGGTAATTAATTGAGTTAAAATGAGTTACTTGGGTGGCCCCTAATCCAATATGACTGGTGTCTTCATAAGAAGAGGCGACTGAGACACAGACTGCACAAAGGGAAGGCCACATGAGGACACAGGGAGAAGGGGGCCATCTACAAGCCAAGGAGAGAGGCCTCAGAAGGAGCTAACCTGTCAATATCTTGATCTTGGCCTTCTAGGTGCCAGAAGTGTGAGAAAATAATTTTCTGTTGTTTAAGACATACAGTCTATGATACTTTGTTACGACAGTCCTAGCAGACTAAAACACAAGGCCAAGCTGGGAGGGTGGGCCATATGGTCTCTTTCTTTGATGTAACTGTTCAGTCCAGAGAAAATGATGGTTAAAGGAAGGTAGTATTAGATTTATTTTTCAGATAACCACATTAAAGCTCAAGGGGCCCAGAAATTAAATTAATTTCAATCATGAATGAGCAACTTGTTTGGTTCTTCTGTCTTTTAAAAGTTTGTTATTTAGAACATTATTCCTGGAAGGTCAATGGAAAAAAGAATTCTAAGATCAAATAGTTTGGAAACACTGCATACAATGTCTTCCCCTTAACTGTTACACTGCTTATTCATATACTAAGGGCTTTGTGACACTGTATTTAAGAAAAACTGTTTAATTTTATTAAATCTAGTATTTAACAAATGTTTTGACCAGATAAGTTATTTTCCTATAACAAACATCTCATAAAATCTAGTACAATGGCTATTCTATTGAAAGCAGTTCAATAAAAACTCATCTATTAGCATCGCCAATCTGTATTGCTGAATGGAAATGAAAGTCCAAGGTGGTCAAAAGGTATTAACTTTCAATTATAAAATAAATAAGTCCTGAGAAAGTAATGAACAGCGTAGTGACTATAGTTAACAATATTGTATGATAATTTGAAAGTTGCCAAGAGAGTAGATCTTAAAAGTTTACATCACAAGAAAAAAAGTTGTAACTCTATTTAGTTAACACCTATGTTAACTAGACTTTCCGTGGTAGTTATTTCACAATATACATGTATATCCAATCATTATGTTATACACCTAAAGTTAATACAATGTTAAATGCCAATTATATCTCAACTTAAAAAAAGAAAAAAAAAGTAATGAATGACGAATAAAAATTCTGTTTTCATAATAAAGTACTACATTATTATTAGTCCATAGGAATATTGGCTTTAGTGTCTCTCAGATGAATTGATGACATATGTTGTTTCCCTCTAGCCAGATTGCCCCACCATATTTGTCCTCTTGGTCATATTTCAAAGTCCTTCTCAAATTTCGTCTTCTTTGTACAGTGTTTCCTGATTCACTCTCCTCCCTTCCACCCCTGCCCCCTTCCATAAGACATAATTGATCACAGCCTTCCAAGACTGGGGGATTTGAGGTCAAGGCATGTGCCACACTCATCTTCTATCTTTGGCACAAGTAGAGTGTCTGACATATGGTGAGTGCCCAGGGAAGGGGGACACAATGAGTTTCCTAATTTTGTGACCAACCTTTGGTGTTGTATTCTTTTTTTTTTTCTTAATGAATTTTATTTCAATTATAGGTGTACAAAAATCATCACAAGTCAATTTTATAGCATTTGCATCTCAAACCCTCAGTGCATCCCTCCACCCCCCAGATTGTCTTATTTGAAAAACCAAGGTTTTCCAAAGTCCGTGAGTCATTCTCTGTTCTGCAAAGAAGTTCATTTTGTCTTTTTAGTTTCCACATGTAAGTGGTAGCATTGGGTGTTGCTGTTTAATTGTCTGACTGGTTTCACTTCGCATGATAATTTCTAGGTCCATCCACGTTGCAATAAATATTGTTATTTCGTTCCTTTTAATGGCTGAGTAATATTCCATTGTGTGTATGTACCATATCTTCCCTATCCACTCCTCTGTCGGTGGGCATTTAGGTTGTTTCCATGACCTGGCTATTGCATAGAGTGCTGCAATGAACACTGGAGTACATGTGTCTTTTCGAGTCATGGTTTCCTCTGGATAGATGCCCAGGAGTGGGATTGCTGGTAATTCAATTTTGAATTTTCTGAGGAATCTCCATACTGTTTTCCACAGTGGTTGCACCAATTTGCATTGCCACCAGCAGTGTAATAGGGTTCCTTTTTCTCCACACCCTCTCCAGCACTTACTGTTTGTAGACTTTTTGATGATGGCCATTCTGGCTGGTGTAAGGTGGTACCTCATGGTGGTTTTGATTTGCATTTCTCTAATGAGGAGCGATGTTGAACATCTTTTCATGTGTTTATTTGCCATCTGCATGTCTTCTTTGGAGAATTGTCTGCCTAGATCCTCTGCCCATTTTTTGATGGGGTTGTTTGTTTCTTTGGCATTGAGCTGTAGGAGCTGTTTGTTTGTAAATTTTGGAGATTAATCCCTTGTCAGTTGATTCATTTGCAAATATTTTCTCCCATTCTGTGGGTTGTCTTTTCCTTTTCTTTAGGGTTTCCTTTGCTGTGCAGAAACTTTGAAGTTTAATGAAGTCCCATTTGTTTATTTCTCTTTTTACTGTCCTTACTCTGACACATGGATCTGAGAAGATGTTGCTATCATTTATGTCAGAGAGTGTTTGGCCTATGTTTTCCTCCAAGAGTTTTATAGTATCTGGTCTTATATCTAGATCTTTAATCCATTTTGAGTTTATTTTTGTGCATGGTGTTAGGAAGTGTTCTAGTTTCATTTTTTTTACATGTAGCTGTCCAGTTTTCCCAGCACCACTTATTGAAGAGGCTGTCTTTTCTCCAATGTATAGGTGCTGTATTCTTTAGCCACCTTACCTGGCCTACGTTTTTAAGCATATTAAACTCCTATGGTAAAAGTTTCTTCTCCATAGAATGTTCTAGAATAAAGGACCAACACCTTTAAAATACTAAAATCAGAAAGCAGTATTAAGCATCAGTTGAAACAAGTGATGGCCACTTTGTGAATAACAATAGCTCCCATGTATTACATGCTTATGATGAGCCAGATCTGTGCTGAGTGCATTGGACACACTATTTCTACCTAATAATGACTCCTGTTAGTTCTCTGTTGCCTCCACATCCAAACAAAAGCAGAGACACTATCAAAAACACAAACTGAGCTGACTGTTCTTGTGGGGGGAATTGTGAGGAAATAGGTGGTGAGAAAGAATAATTTTCTCTTGCCCATCTTCTTCCTCTACCTATATTTGAGCAATCTCTATCTGAGACCTCCCAGGTGAACATGATGAATGCACTGCCCTGTATTCCACAGAATGGAATGATTTGGCTTATGTATCACTGGTTTGTGTAAGTGACTGAAGAGAAGAAAAATTTACTTACTGGGGGAAACGGGTAAATCTTCCCCATTTATTCATTTTCTCATTGACTCATTAACTAGGTTATTGAAGATGACTAAAACATGGTCCTTATTCTCTGGGAACTCTCAGCCAAGTGGGAGAGACAGGCATTCACCACACACTACAGGATAAGTTCCACTTTGGAAAAGTGAACTCTGAGCTGTTCAAGCCCAGAGGAGAGAGTCTTACGTGTATCACCTAAGGTAGTTTTCAGCTCCACAGAACTCCCCACCATATCCTTCCTGGGACTGTGGTCCTCCTGTTTCTTTCTTTCTCTCATTTCTAATATCCAACTGGGAGTCTTATCAGACCTACCCCCCAAATTCAAAACCAGTTAGCCTATTACATTCTAGCTCTGCTGCCACCACCCTGGGCCAAGTTGCACTCTGTCTTGTCTGGGCCACCACTAACTTTTCCATCCACACCCACCCTTGACACCCTGAAGACCATTTCCCACACAGTAACCACAGTGACTTTTTCAGTTGCAAATCATATTATTAGGTGTCTTCGCTTAAAAATTCTCCATTGCCTTCCTATCACACTTAGAAAAAAATTTATATCCTTTCTCAAGACCTACAAGGTCCTTTTGATCTGTTTCCTACCTAACTCTCAGATCTTATTTGTACGTTCACTTTTGTCTTTGTGCCTTGAACATACTTGGTCTTACTTCAGTGCTTAAATGTTTATAGTTCCTTCTGTCTGGAAATTTCTTTCCCAGGTTCTTTGCCCTGATGGTTCCTTCTCAAACATTATGCTCCACAGATAGACAGGCCTTGCTGAAATTAGTGTTTTCTAGTTACTTCTTTCATTCCCCTTGATATATATAATCACAGCCCTTATCAGTATTGAAATTGTTTTCTTGTTTATGTTTTCCTTTATGAGTAGGCATGTTCCATGAGGGCAATGATTTTACCATATAACTTATTACATGCAGTATCCCCAGTATCTTAAACTGTGTCTGGCACGTAGTAAAAGCTAATTAAATAATTTCTGAGGGCATGAAAGAATGAAGAGTATCCTCATGATTTTTGGAAGACTGACCAGTAGAAATTAGTGATCACTCCTAGAGTAAAGGGCAAAAGAATGTCTGAAATCCACTACCTGAATTTCCCTTACAAGTCTCTAAATATTAAAGCAAAGTTCTATACACTGTTCAATAAACGACAGTTATAGTCAGGAAAAAAGTTTATTCGGGTACTTCCCATAGTACTGCCACTAAATCCCTCCCTTGAGGTAGCATGAGATAGAAAGAGGTGAAAGTAGCTTCTAATTAAGTCCTCTGGGGTACTGCAGAAATAAAACCCTCTTGGGATGCTTCAACATAGTCAAAATTTGGAATCCATTCTATTCTGGAATTTACAACAGAGTAAAACTCAAGTAGAATGGAGTGGAAGACCTGCTGAATCCAGGAGTAAAAAGAAGTTAGAGGGAATGGGAGGTGGAGGCCAGGAAGACATCTCAGCAGTGAAAGAGGAAAAATGTCAGTTCTTGCACTTTACCTGTGAGCCAACCTCTCTGGGAAACTACGGCCCTCCATTCCACTGGGGAATATATATCTGGTGTCAGCTTTATGTGACAGAATCCTCCCTCTACTGGATTCAATAGGAAAATCATGTCAAGGTGTTTTTTTAAGTTACAGAACAAGAAAAAACCACACACTGATACTGATCCATGGTAGACCTTCATGGCAGAGGAAATAGTTGGGGATTCCAGCACATTCTATGATAAGACATGAAGGGCATGTGTAAGAATCTGGTGTAAAAGTGCTTAGAAGATTTTTGGCATTTGATAAACATTCACTTTCTTTTTTCCCCTTCCCTCCTCCATTCTTTCCCTTTAAATCTAGAATGAAGTATAGAAAAGATGAACATTCAACAAAACGTATACATTAAAGTTTATAGATAAAATGAAAATTATTTCTTCTAAAATTCATATGGACAAAACAGATTTCCGTTGCAATAGTTTACAAATAAAAAGGATATATTTGAACATGTTCAAAGTTAATATCTTTTTACTTTGTAACATAAAATAATTAATCTTATAAAAACAATAATAATGATTATAAGAAATAACTTATCATTATCCCATCTTTTCCCAATAATCATAAGAACTGCAATATCTCTAGTGTTTAGAACAATGCTTGGCACATAGCAGGTGCTAAGTAAATATTTTGTTGAAGGCATAAAGGGCTTAAGAGCTTCCTCTTTATTCTTGGCAGAATCTGGCTGGTGGAGAGAAAGTTGGAGTGATTGCTCCTGGAAGGAGGAGCAAAAGAATGCCTGAAGTCCATTTTCTGTACCACTAGTGCATTATCATTATCATTATCGTTACTATTATTATTATATCTTTAAATGTGCTGCATTTGCTAACTGTATTATACTTTTGGAGTTTTAACTCGGCAAGACTCTATGGGGCTTTTCTGTGATAGATGCCCTCCAAGTCCTTTGCCTGCCTCTTGTTTACAAAAAACTTTAGCCTTGTAGGCCTCCCCCTAGTTCCAAAGAATAAATCTAATCGGAGTAGTGAACAAGTGCAGAAACAAAGAAAAACACTCAAGGATGACAAAATAATAATAGTTTCGCCATGGAACAAAGTCAAAAACCTTTAGTTCTTCCGCAAGGGCGATAAATAATATTCTGAGGCACATCCTTTAAGCTGTTTTGCAAATACTAAACCCCCCACCAAGTAGAAGCTACCTGTATGCGGCCAACAAGCACATAAACTCCAGACTTGTTGGAAGGTTGATGGTGGTGACTCCAGAATATCTCATCACCAACCAGTCAGAAGACTGTCCATGAGCTGATCACACACGCTACAACCCTCACCCTCACTCTGGCTTTAACAATCTTTCCCTGAAAGCCATCGGGGGATTCGGGTCCTTCAAGCCAGCTGCCTGGGCTCCTTGCTTGGTGTCCTGCGATAAGTGTTACACTTTCCTTCACTACAGCCCCCTGTCAGTAGGTTGGTTGGCTTTACTGTGTGCGGATGAGCAGACTCAAGTTTGGTTCCGTAACAGAAGTACTTTTACATACATTGCATGTAATCTCACAGCCCCTTTGTGAGGCAGGAGTTTGCTTGTTTGTTTGTTGTCTCCTTTCTTATTTTATTGCTAGAAAAATTACAGCACCATGTGTTTAAATAACTTGCCTTCTCCTTCACCAATCTGTGCCTGACTCAAATTTAAAGTTGTGATTTTCTGACTCTAATCAAGCAGGCCACCTAAAGGTAGCATATGTGCTTCGAAGAGAAGATGAATAGGCTGCAAAAGTCAAGATTTGGGGAGGAAAGTTAAAAAGCCAGTGCTAAGATTTTTAAATGGTGCTGATGAAGAACAGCAATAAAATCTGGAATTATTATCTCTGGAGAAGTGAAGGCTGAAGCAAATCCTTAATGATGGTATTAAAGGACGATATGTGATTATTATAACAGTATGATAGATCGTAAAGAAAAATGAAGATCTTTCCATCTTTACCGGGTATGGAATTAGAATGAAACAGCTAGAGTCGAAGCCTACAAATATTAAATCAGCAGTTCTGGCCACGGCTTTAGAGGAGAATGTACCCTAAGTAAGCTTAGAAGGCGAGTTTGGGAGCCAATGTAATGCTGGAGGCCTTATCGCCCTGAGATTCCCCTGAAAGCCCCTCAATCCATCTTTCTCCTGGCCCCAACCCAGGAGAATCACTCGCTGGTTAGAGTCCCTTTAGATCACCAGTCATGGCTTAACTCGTGAAATCCAGACTTATCAGAGATTTGACAGTATACTAACCCAGAAAATGGTTCATCTCCACAAGTGTTTACTATTGGGCACTGAGGCCACAAAGTATGTCAACGTGATATGGCAAGTCAGCTACCTCTGTGCCTGATAGGATGAAGACTCGGGCTGAAATATCCTGACATTCTATAAAAGTTCATTTGTCTACACTAGCCACTGGCCATCTGGATTCTGTAAATGTGATAGAACTAGACTTTATCCTATTCCCTGAACCATTATGCTCACTAAAGTTTTTCGAGAACTCTTTTGCTTTATATTTTTGCCAGAGTTACTGTCTCAAAACACATGTCTAGTAACGTCATCCTCATGTCAGGGAATGGGACATAGCTACAGAAAACACAGCACAAATCTCAGGCACCTTGCTTGGCATTTATGGACCTTTGGAATCAGGCTCTAGTCCCTTCCACACATCCTGATTTTAGTGGTGTTAGAAAGCCTTGGCACAGACACCAAGCAGGATTCATTTTATTTCTCCTGTGCCTGGTTCAGGCTCTGACACAAAGCAGGTGCCCACTGCATGTTCCCTGAATGAATGGATGAGTGAGAGACACAGGGAAGTTACCCAGCCATGTCTTTCCCCAACACTGCCATTGCACTGTGCGCACTGTGCTCCCTACCTGGAAAGTCTTTCCCTCTTGTTTCCAATTTAATTTTCATTTATGATGGCCCTAGCTATTCATGATCCAGATCATGACTTTCCTGGATATTGGAATTCATCTCTCTCCTCTGTTTTCTGAATTCTCCTTGTGGATACTGATTTTATGGTGCTGCTTCACTTTGTCCTGGATGACAGCTTCTGGTGTGCACACCATTTCTAGCCCATAGAATGTATCCTGGGTGATAGCAATAATTCACTAAAATTTGCACCATCCGTAATACTTTGAGCATGAAAGGGTCCAAGTAAATTTCATTTAGACAGAATCCCCTCAATCTTCATTTACCTTCTGTATTCCCCCAACTTGTCATTTCAATTCTTCATTTTCCTCAATTCACCCCTCACTGTCCTGTTTTAAATGGTAACCCCTTACTCACACCCCACATACGTCTCCTGCCTCATCAGACCCTTTAACCTCTCCTACAAGCCTTGGCTCAGGCCCTCCTCTGTTTTTGGGTTACAACTCCTCTGCACTTTCCCCTGTTATGAGTAAGCACTTGAGCAATGACAGTGACTGTTTGGAGTCACAGGGAAGACTGAGAGGTCAATACAGAGATGATGGCCCTTTGGCCCTTGGAATGAGAACAAATGACATATAAATCATGGAGGAAGATTATGCCTAAGGAGAACTGTTTTCTACTTGGCTTCTGCCCACATTTCTGGGGTCAACTTTCCTTTGTGGAGGACCTCACAGGCCTTCTCTACCACCAGCTCTGCCCTAAAGTCTCCACGTATCTCCAGGTGATAAATGAGAAGGAGATGTAGGTTAGTTGGTTGATGCCCAAGAAGAGGCTATGGCAGGAACGGTGTGAGGAATGGTTTGGAGAATGGGATAGAGTCAAGGTGTGGGTCCAGGCAGAAGGGGAAGGGAGGCAGCTAGGAGATGGAGAGCAGGGGCGGGGGTGGTCTGGGATGCTCCCTGCTCCTCTGCGGTGAGACTGTAAAGAAGAAACAGCAAAGATGATCTGAGTTCATTTAGATCCGTGTTTGCCCATCCCGGCCAGCTCGACTTCCCTTTCCCCTCACCATATCACTAGTTCTTCCTTTCCTTAAACTCTTGTATGATATGCGTCCCCTTTTTCATTTTCACTTGGTTACCCGTCTGGATGTTTTTCTGTTAGGACCTGGGTTTCTCAACTTGTTTGCTTTTTGGCCCAAGTCTAACTGAGTCATAGCTCTGCCTGAGGTAGACTTATATCCTGAGCTGTTTCTGTTCCTGGTGGGAGATGGGAGAGGCATATGGCTGGGGAATCTCCTTCCCCCTCCTAACACTATCTTAAGGAAGACCACCATCAGGAATGGCGTTCTCTAGTGCTCAGTGGTCCGTCCTGGACAAAGCAGGCTAATGACCTGAGACTGCCTTTCAGAAACGATCTGCAGGGGTGAAGTGGCCACCACAGATATAGAGAAAGAGAAACAGCTACAGAAGAGGAGTGGAGAGAAGTGCCCACCCATGGTTTTAAAGCTGAGGCTTCGGATGGAGAGGAGACTTTTTTATGATTAGCCAGGATCCCAAAATGTCCAATTTTTTTGATACCAAATTGAAGACCCATGGTGCTGGTCCTTCTCTCTCAATAACCCTCACACCAGCTGAGCTAACAAAAGACTGTTTCTTCAGCAGACAGACAGATGAGCAGTCCCAGTTAAATACATCAAAAAACTATCCAAAAGAGTCCTTTAATTTTTCATTCTTTTAACTCGCTAATCTACTGGTTAATTTCTGTGTCTTCATGCAATTAGCATGTGCCTGGAATACAGGACTGTGCTAAGGTATGGAAACGGGCTGTTTAAGGGTGGAATGAGCCATGCCAATTTATACCTTTATGTCTGCAGATATCAAAAGTGTATGGGAGCCCGAACCTTAAGTTATCACACCCTTTCAAATACAAGCTTATTTTGCAAGAGGAGGAGAATGGTATTATTTTAATGGGATCTATACTTCTCTAAATGTCTGTAAATCAAGGGCCATTTAAGAGGAGAAAAGCATCTTCCCCAAATTCTATGCATCAGAAAGGCTTTACGGTTAAGCTGAGCTTTCAGGAGGAACTCCTCTGAGCTACTGTTGGAGGCTTGAGCAACCAAATTTTACAATCTGGGTCCTAGGATAAACTATAGGATTGAGGAGTACTAGCTTCAGTAGACCCTCTATATACGACTTTCTCCTATTCCTCCATGGAAATCCACTTGAATTTGCACATGAAGAACTGGCAAGAATTAATAGGCAAGAATGGACAGCCGCATGCGTCTTGGCATGCTCTGCTTTAAACAAGCCAACCACACTGATTGGAGAGCTGCAGGGGTCAGAAGTTCTCTTGTTCTCTTGGAACGACTTCCCACTATTTGGCTCTTTACCTACCTCTTGCCCATCCTTTAAAGTTGAGCTCCCTCTCACTTTCTCCTGAGGGGCCTCCTCTGATAATTCAGCTCATGATAGCCCTTCCTTTCCTAAGCCTGAACTGCCCACACTGTCCTCATTAATGATCTTTGGCATCCTGTCTACATCTCATTATTCGGCCACTTTGTGTTGCTTTCTAGAAGTTTCATGAGCTGAAATTCCTTATCCTTAACTGGACTGATTGTTCCTTTAGGGCAACGTCTGTAACTCATTATTTTATGTCCTCCACTTTCAGGAACTTAGAGTTGGAAATCAGTTAACGTGTAACCAGTTGGATCAAATCCTATACTGTTGTGGGCATCTCCCAGATACATCTTTCTTTGTAAGCCAATGTTTTAAAAAGTAGAGCCTTTTGATTAAAGATATTTTTAAAGAGCCCAGTAAAATGCTAAACAAACTCAAGACTCCGTCTTAGTTTTAAACATAAAGAAATGGAATAAATTCTAGTATTGATACTGAACTCATTGACCCTCTTTTGCATTTTCTTTTTGACATGGAGATATGTTAATAATAACAGCACTAGATGACCTTCATCTGCAGGACTCGATGCTAAGCGCTTTACATTCTTCCCATTAGTCCTTTGGGATGGGTATTGTTATCATGTTCATTACTTGGATAAAGAAACTGGGATTTAGGAAGGGGACTCAGCAAAGGTTCCCATCCACTTATTTAAAAGAGGAACCAAGTTTTGAACTGAAGTCTACCTGAGGCCAGATTCCAACAGTTAATCTTTGATCTTTACAGCCTTCCTTCTGTAACTAGGTGAATTCTTGCATATATTCCTCTTGAAAAACTAAGTTGAACTCTCTCAAGCACTACAAATGGATGCAAAGCCCAGGATGGTGGCGTTTACCATGGTTTTGTACCCTTCCAAGGTACTGTGATGGTCACGTTTTCATTTAGTTCTGCTGCCATGCTAAAACCAAGTCCTTCCAGGATTTATGATTTTTGGAATAGGCCAGGTTACAGGTCACTATGATAGGATGTTCTGTAATGGAAACCTAGCCTGTTAAGTATATGAAGATTTTTTTTTTTTTTAAATTTTGATCCATGCGGCTGTGTAAGCCATATATTTTACAGAGAGACAATGGAGAAGGACAAACAGTTGATTTCCCTTTAGCTTTGACCGTTGGAGAGTCAGGGACATTTTTCTTAGGGGATCTGGAAAAAGGATACAGTGTCTTACATCTCTGGGTCACTAGCACTAAATTCAACCCAGGATAATAACAGCCACAAGTACCTATTCTGTGACTATCTAATGCTTTATGGGAAATGAATTTATACTCCGGTAGATTCCAGGAATATATCTACAGAACATTCTAATGTCTATAACTTCTTAGAAGGAGTTTTTCTTAAAAAGCATATTAATAGGAGTTGGCAGTTATATCAGAAACGATTTCTTCAAGTCTTTACTGGAATTATGGAAGAAAACTTGAATTTCTTCTACAGACATGGAAAATGGACCCTCTTATTGTAATATCAAAAGGCAGTGTGTATATATATATACACACACCCAGATGCTTAGCTTGGGAAACAGGCTCTCTCTCTCTCTCTTTCTCTCTCTCCCTCCCTCACTCTGTGTGTCTTCTGGAACTGCTCAAGAAAGAATAACTGATCAAGTGATATGAGAACCATCTGTTAACAAGAGGGACATTTAGCTACTGAAGAGGTGATATAGTGGAAGAGTTAAAAATGGAGACCCTGGAGCCAGACAGCTGAGCTCCACCACTCACAGCTGTGTGACCTTGGGCAAAGCATTCAGCCTCTCTGTATCTCAATTCCTTGGCCCTGAGATGTGGGTCATAACAGTACTGACCTCATAGGGTTATTGTGAGGATTAAATGAACTGACCTAGGTGAAGTACTTAGGACAGCGCCTGGCAAGTGTAGACACTGGCTATTTAATTATTAGAGTTGTATTTAAAGAATTATACCGCCGTTGCTCATAATAAATGTAAAATAACTCTTGACTCTGCAGTTTTTCAATTCTCTTAAGTGAACTAGAGAATTTTCTACGTCTATGAATTTGACATTGTCTGGGGTGCCAGACACCCAGGGAGTTGCCAGGGAAACACACATGAAAAAGGCATAGTCTTTACCCTTGAGGGATTTGTCGTCTAGAGAAAGGCAGATATGCACACCAGTGATTCTCCATCATTATGTTAAGTGCATGAGTAGAGATGTCAAGCTGTTACGAGCGTATAAAGAGAGGATTGAGTAATTTTCCCTGGGAGAGCTGTTGAAGCAGGTGATGTTCAACTGGAGCTCGGAGGACGAGCACAAGTAAGTTCACCAACAGTCATTACCTGGGGATCAGTCTCTTTTGTGGAAGATGCTGTATGACCATGGTGCCTACAGCATTTTGTAGGCTTTATCACCAAACATAGCAGCACTTGTGACTCAGCTATGATCCGACAGATCTCTTTACTGGATTTTCTACAAAAGGGTAGAGAGGAAAGGGAATTAGGAGGACAAGGAAGGGTGATGAGAGAAAATTAAAAGGAAGAAAAACAAGACAGCATAATTTCCCCAAAGGTAAAGTTAAGCATCTGAAGGTAACAGGCTTTCCTGTCCAATATCCTATTCTAAGGCGATAATGTCTCTGTGGCTTATTTCAGTAGATTAATCAGACACATGGAAGCCAAGGAAAGAGCCCTGTCTTTCACTGTTATGAATGAAAGAACTTTATTTAGAGATGATCCCTCCAAGGAAATAATGCTATTTTAACTGATTTCTGTGTGACATCCGGATTTGTCCCTCAATAGGCAATATACTGACATTTAAACTGCCGTTTGCCCAGTGTCTGCTTCACTGGTCATTGGGGAAATTCATCTAAAGCTGCAAAAAGGACTAGAAATGTTTGCATCATATTAATAAACGGGAAACCGAGGAAGCTGCCAACTGGCAGCAGAGTGTGTTTTGGTGGTTTGATAAGGCTACTAAAGAGTTTATGATGTGACAGATGTTTCACTACACTATTGTGAAATGAATAGATTATGAGAAGTAATTAGATGTACATTGGAATCAATGCTGTTATCATCGAGGCCTTCGGGCTATGCAGTAGATGAGAGTCTTGGCAGCAGGTGGTCCAATGGCTCGGAGACAGGAAGACACACCGCAGGAGACTGAGTGACAGGTTTCACAGATCCAGGGGGTGAGAGATCTGAGCTGGGGCTTGCATTTGTAATCTTTACTCATGCATAAATAATAATAACTCCACCACTGACTTCCTATGCTATGTCATAGCCTCCGTTACCCTCACACACATGTAGAATTGGGCTGGTTTCTTCCACTCAAAGTTATTCTTGGTCTCCCTGTTTTCAAATATGCATATGTATGTTCGACAGTAACTGACAGCTTTATCATTTTTTGAGGGAAGACTTTTAGAGCTAATCATCTGATGATTACATTTATTTTTAATGCTTGGCATTGAGCCGCCATTGTACAAAACTTCCTATAGCTTGCAGATCAGAGGCTGGAAAGTACTTTAACTGCCTTTCATTAGGAAGGTGGTTTCTTCTCTCTGGCTCAATGACTAACATTTAAAGGGACACGTCTGTCTCTCTGCTCTGTGAAATCCCTTTGCAGGGGACTTGGCAGGGTCACCCTCCATGCTTGAAGCAACCATATGGAGCCTGCTGTTTTCAAGAGAAGGTTTTGGTTTCTGCCAGTTTCCAGGGTCAGCTATAAGCACACTGGGGAATGTTGAAGTTTCCAAGCACAGAATGAAGAGGGAGGGAAGAAATGTGTGATTAGGGGAATTAAGTAACCGATTCCCTGTGTACATCTGCTACCCCTGTAGGAAGAAGAAATATCCGGTAGAATCACTTATTAACCTCTATCTGCTTAAAACAGCAACGGTATTTATGTAAAAAGGGAAGGGAGGCTTTATTGAATGATCTCAAAATAATATGTAGCTCTGATAATTAAAGAGATCTTAGTAGAAAATATGTTGCATATGGCTGTATACTCTCACATCTGTGCAAGTTTTTAATACTCTTTCTTATATATCTACCTAATTAAGTAATTGACTAATTCTTCTGTTCATTCTTTTACTAAATCTTCATTGAACCTTCACTGTATCCCTATTATTTGTTGCTGTGCATAGAAAACTAAATGATTATGTCATGTAGAACTCAGTTGTCTCTTTGGTGTATGTGTGTGTATGTGTGTTTATGTGCTCATATTACTCCCTGTTTTCCTTTCATAAGAAACTAGTTGTTTTCTTGGGAAGGTATATTTTAGGTACTTTCTTTGAGGCCATTATGCATCATGTAAAAGACATTAGAATAGAGAGTAGAAATGAGAATAATTTAGGGAAATATAAAGCTATAATATGCAAAACCCTTAAAAAATAAAGACTACTAATTGGCATTCTTAACTAACTTATGGATATTTTGGATTAACTAATGGCTGGAAATTCTAAAAAGATTTTCTTCCTGATCAACAGTCTAGAGAAGAGTCACCTACTCCACATACCAGATGTTAAACTAAGAATGATAAAGATCTATATGCACTAAACTCAAAGCTTTTGCCTTTCAAAGGCCTGCTGTATCAGATCTCTGTGGCTAGGGGTCTCTAGTGTAAACCACCAGCTCCTGTGACTCTAATAGAGCCCAAGGCTGGTCAATCAGGACTTCCTGGGAGAGCAATAAAGCTTAATCCTTCATAGATAATAGGACCCTGTCAAATAGGCACGAGGAGCAATCCGAAGAGGAAAGCTGTGTTCCACTGCTCTATTCCCAAGTGAGCACGAACTTTCAGTAATAATAGCCACTACTTATGCAGGACTCTGCTAAATGCCTTCCAGACGTTATCTCATTTAATCCTCGCAATAGCCTTGGAAGGCAGAGTCTATGATTACCCTTCTTTGATAGATGAAAACACTGGAGTTGGGTAGGTTAAGAAAATTTTTTTCAAGTTTGCCTTCAAAGTGGCAAAACCTGGTTTTAAAAACAGTTCTCTGATTCCAGCACTCACTTGCTTTATCACTGTTCTTCAGATCAAATGTTGTTCTTCAAGTCCTTTGCTTTTTCTATGGGATTTAAGGTCTGATAGTTTTCAAATAAAGGGAGGAGTCATTCAGATGAAAATTTATGTAACTCCATTATCTAGTTGAATAAAAACCAATTGCACAAAACAAGGCTTAACAATAGGCATATTTATATTTAAGACTCTTGTGATATTAAACTTTGCTTCCAGTATGTTCCAGTGCCTGTGAGTTCTAGTGACTGGATAATTCTTCTATCTCTACCATGGTGATTAGATTAAATAAGATCCTCAGGTGGTTCTTAAGCACATAATGTTTGAGAAGCAGTAGTCCAAGTCTATCAATGCTTGGACATCTCCACCAATTAAAATGCCCAACATTCTGCCTTTGAACAGATTCGACTATTAAAGGACTTTGAGCTAAACTTTTTCTGCCAAAAGCTTTCATAGTTGAATTAAAATTCTACGATGTAGGTTTTTAAAAGGAAGTTAGAGAAGTTGATACTGAAGTTTATATGGAATAACAAACATGGAAGAATGCTCATAAAAACACTAGGAAAGAAGAAAAACTGTCAGGCATTAAAACATACCAAAAAAACCTCTGTAATTAAAACATTATTATGCTGGTGTATGAGAAGACAAATAGAACAGTGGCATAGAAGAGAAATTCTAGAAGTAGTCCCAAGTTCATAAGTAAATTTAATATAAAATAAAGATAGCTCAAATGACTTGGGAAAATATAAATTTTTAAATAATGACACAGAGTAGCCATTTAGAAATAAAACAAAACTAGATCCATTCTGTACACCATATGCAAGAATAAATTCAAAGCTATCAAAAGGTGAAAACTGAACCCATGTAATATTAGACAAATTCAAAGCTGAATTCCTCTTTAACCTAGATGGAGGAAAATGTTTTTGAACTGTGACTCAAAACCTACAAGCCAAAAAAGAGTTTGATAAGTCTGCATACTAATTTTTTTTCCCCAATGGAAAAAAACACCAATAGGCAAAATAAACTAACACACTGGAGGAAAATATTTGTAACATATCATGAAAGGCTGATATCCCTAATATATTAAGAACTCTTCCACCTTCCACCAGCCAGAATGGCCATCATCAAAAAGTTTACAAACAATAAGTGCTGGAGAGGGTGTGGAGAAAAAGGATCCCTATTACACTGCTGGTGGCAATGCAAATTGGTGCAACCACTGTGGAAAACAGTATGGAGATTCCTCAGAAAACTCAAAACAATTACCATTTGATCCAGCAATCCCACTCCTGGGCATCTATCCAGAGGAAACCATGACTCGAAAAGACACATGTACTCCAGTGTTCATTGCAGCACTCTATGCAATAGCCAGGTCATGGAAACAACCTAAATGCCCATCGACAGAGGAGTGGATAGGGAAGATATGGTACATACACACAATGGAATATTACTCAGCCATTAAAAAGA
>PVHT021183727.1:13093250-13170983 GCA_004024745.2 Catagonus wagneri | reverse complement strand
GAACATCTCAACAGAAAAGAAAATCACGAACTTGGGGAACAGACTTGTGGTTGCCAAGGGGGCGGGGGAGGGGTGGGGGAGGGGTGGGAGGGAATGGGGATAACTAGTGCTTTAATGATGGAATAGTAAGGAGATCCAACTGTATTGCACGGGGAACTATATCTAATTACATGTGACAAATCCATATATGTACATGTAACCGGGTCACCATGCAGTGCAGTTGGAAAATCTGACAGAAATCTGTAAACCAGCTATAATGCAAAAAAAAATAAAAAAAAACAAATTAAAAAAAAAAGACGTGTAGGTTCAAATATTAAAGTCTCTTTTAAAAAAAGATCATGTACCGTAATAAAAAATAAACTGAGAAACATCCAGATAACATATACTACAAAGGGCTAATATTCCAAATATGTAATGATATGTAAATTGATTAAAATGCTTAGATTCCACTGAGTCAATGGAGAAAAGACATAAAGATGAAATTCACAAAATAAGGAATCTAATATATGGCACATATGAACATTTCTACAGAAAAGAAACTCATGGACTGGAGAACAGACCTGTGGTTGCCAAGGGGGAGAGAGAGGGGGTGGGATGGACTGGGAATCTGAGGTTAATAGATGAAAACTACTGCCTTTGGAATGGATAAGCAATGAGATCCTGCTGTATAGCACTGGGAACTATATCTAGTCACTTATGATGGAGCATAAAGGAAGATAATGTGAGAAAAAGAATGTATATATGTATGTGTGACTGGGTCACTTTGCTGTACAGGAGAAAACTGACAGAACACTAAACCAGCTATAATGGAAAAAATAAAAATCATTTAAAAATTCACAAAATAAGAATATAAATAAGTAATAACAGTTTAAAGTCTGTAAAAGGAAAATAAAATGTCACAGATTCAGTTCTTACCTATCTTATTAGCAGTTATTTAATGAGAACATCCTTTGCTGATAGGAACATGAACTACTAAAATCTTTCTGAAATACAGATTTGATAATATATATCAAATGTTTAAAAACTGATTATACTTTTGACATAGCAGTTCTGTTCCTGGTTATCTATTCTATGAAAATAATACTCTAAGTAAAGAAGACAAAATACCGAGAAAAAAATGATACAAAAAGATTTTAGAAATAGCATCATTTACAACCAGGAAAATCTATAAACAAAAGAAATGTTTGACAATATGGCAATAGTTAAATTATGGCAAGTTTGAGTAAATATTATGAAAATTTCTTTAAAAAATTTTTTTGGAGTATAGTTGACTTACAACGTTGTGTTAGTTTCATATGTACAGTCAAGTGAATCAGTTATATGTATACATATATCCATTATTTTTCAGATTCTTTTCCCCCATAGGTTATTACAGAATATTGAGCAGAGTTCCCTGTACTATACAGTAGGTCCTTGTTAGTTATCTTTTTTATATATTCTAGTGTGTATATGTTAATCTCAAACTCCTAATTTATCCTTCCCCCAACATGAAAACTTCTAATTTACGATGTTAATATAAAAAACAGGATACAAATGACATGTACAGAATAGTGTTATTTATAAAATATTACACATAGAAAGAAGGAAATAGTTATCTATGGTTGGATTGTATGCTTTTAATTTCTTTTTTAAAACTTTTTGTGTAAATCCTAAACTTTGTTCAGTGAGTTATGTGATCAGAGAAATAAATGTATTTAAAATATTAATTTAAAAATTGTAAACATTATCTCAGGCAATGTGAGAAAATATTTTAAGCCCAATGTTGAGGCAATCACTTTTTCTGAGAGTAATAGTGTCTTTTTCACATATTTCAAGATGGTGCCAGGAGATATGGAATACTACCTACTTTCTGCTTGCTTCATTAGAGCAACGGGCTTTCTTCCTGGACTTATTCTGAGACACCCCATGGCCCTTTTGGCAGGTGGGCATAAGGAACATTCTGAGCATTGGAATCCTACTGGTGGGCTCCATCCTACCCCAGATACACCAGCATTCTGTGCACAGTAACTTCCTCTGTGCTACAGCAGCATTTCCATCTGTCTGTTACCAGTGAAGACAAGGCACTAGGGTTACATGATTTCATGCTGAGTGCCTCTGCTAAACTATAAATTCCTAAAGACAACTGGACACACTTTTTTGGTTTTATATGGTTCTTACTGGGTAGGGCTACTAGTCTCTCCAAGCCACCATTTGCTTCTCCCCAAATATGCAGTGTAGAGCCTACCAGAAAGGGCTCACCAGAAAGAAGCAAAATCATGTGGGTGAAGGCTCTTTGTAAACTGTAAATTACTACAAAAATATGTCAGTGTCTTTACTGATTAAGTTCTTCTTCCAAGTGCCTCTGAATACTTCTAGAAGAGACATAAGAGCTAAAGTCATTGACCACGTAAGAATGGGAAAATATATAAGAAAATACTTTAAACATGAAATAATCTACTAATGATCATAACAGTAACAGTAATAATACTTAATATTAGCAGTAGTATGTTCTACCCTAGAAAATAATCTAGTTTCAGAGTAATATGAAGCTAAGTTGAGTCCGCAGAGAGTAACAGACCACTTATTTAAAGCAAAAAAAAGTGCTGAAAAAACACCTCATTTACTGCTCTCCATTTTTCTAGCATTAATGGTAACCTAGAGTTCTTAAGGATTTTTGTGCCTCCCCAAGTACTCAGCTCACTACTACTAGACCTCTCTTTCTTTCTTTCTTTCTCTCATTGCTTCAGACAACTAGCCAATTGCTATGGAAATATATCATAAAAACTATTTTTTTTTGTCTTTTGTCTTTTTAGGGCTGCACCCATGCATATGTGGAGGTTCCCAGGCTAGAGGCTGAATTGGAGCTGAAGCTGCCCGCCTACACCACAGCCACAGCAACAAGGGATCTGAGCTGTGTCTGCAACCTGCACCACAGTTCACAGCAATGCTGGATCCTTAGCCCACTGAGCGGGGCCAGGGATAGAACCTGCGTCCTCATGGATACTAGTTGGGTTCGTTAACCACTGAGCCATGATGGAACTCCCATAAAAACTAAATTGAATGGACAATGTGTTAAGCATGTGCCTAGCATGTGTGCACAGTGTCAGGTAAATTTCTTTCAATGAACCTGACAGTTCATTTGACTAAGATGGGACTGCATTCTAGCTGCGTATGAGGAAGAACTGGTGCTTCACTGTTATAAGTGTAAGACACTGATATATATGCCACCAGTCATTTTGTTTTAACCAGGTTGAATATAACAACTGTATAACAAACTAACAATGAGTTAACCTTTTCCTTTATTTGCCACTTGATGATTAAACTCGACTGTTGTTAAAGCTGCAATGACCAAATTTGGGCTGAATTTTATTTAGAAATTCTTTAGAATAAGAAGAAAGTTTTGCTAAGCAAAATGAACAATTTAAACAAAATGGCCTGGCACAATTTTAGCTACTTCCAGAGCAAAACCACTACATACAAATAAGAGTAGGAATCTTCTGTTCTCTAATATAGTCTTTTTTTTTTTTTGTCTTTTTGCCTTTATCTAGAGCCGTACCCACGGCATATGGAGGTTCCCAGGCTAGGGGTCCAACAGGAGCTGTAGCTGCCGGCCTTCGCCACAGCCACAGCAACGCGGGATCGGAGCCACGTCTGCAACCTACACCACAGCTCATGGCAACGCCAGATCCTTAACCCACTGAGCAAGGCCAGGGATCAAACCCACAACCTCATGGTTCTTAGTTGGATTCACTAACCACTGAGCCACAAAGGGAACTCCCTCTAATATAGTCTTGACAGGAGCCCTACTGACCATATTTCTGTAGTATTTAGGTCAAGTTTTGTAAGCACCAGGAGTGATATAATTGCATCAATATTTTATAATTTCAACGTATACACTAATTTTATGTCTCCAAAATGAATAGTACTGATCAATATAAAAACAACATGTGCACTCTAACAGAAAAATGGGCAGCACACATAGAAAAGGTAATTTTCAGAAGAAATACATTAAAATGACTGGATATTCAGCCCCATTATAATCTCGGGAATGCAACCAAAAAGAAAACACATTTTTGTCATTCTTATATGCAAAGAACTAATAAAAACAGTAACTGCAACAAGTTGGAAAAAGTTGCACATATAGGATTATTTACATTATCAGGAAACCAAAAAAAAAAAAAAGGAAAGTAAATGCTCATCAATGATGGACTGGCAAAGTAAGTTACCATATTTCTATAAAATGGGACATTTTGTGGCCATTAAAAATGGTGAGACTGATCACTTTTTTGTTGTATAGGGAATCCTGGAGACTGTCGTTAGGCCTAACAACTTCCTGAGACTCCACTGAACTTAGACAAGTTCCTCTTCTTGAACTGATTGTTTATTACAACAATAATATAAATTAAAAACAGGATAGGAAAAAGGTGTATAGAAGTCCAGGAAAAACCAGGCACAAGTTTCCAGTTGTCCTTTCCCTGTGGAGTCACATAGACAATACTTCATCTCCCAGCAATGCTATGTGGACACACTGAAGTGTCTGCCAACCTAAGGAAGTTCACCCAAGCCTTGGTGTCCAGGGATTTTATGGGGGGGGTCAGTCACATGGAGCACCCACATGACTAACCTTAGAATTATTCCTGCCCCCCAGAGGTCTAACTGATAACAGCATGACGCAAAGTTTCAGGCATATAAAAACAGGCATTCACCACAAACCACTATAGATGTGAACACTGTTAGCATAAATTATCTGGCATGGCCCAAGTTCCAGGTATACAAAGACACTTTTATCAAGCAGGAAATTCCATGGGCTCAGAGGTTATATGCTAGGATCCAATCAAAGACTAATCCTAAAGACCTTCAAAATAAGGTACCCCCCAAAGCCTACTGAGTAAACCTTTCATCGAGCAGTTTTCATTTCTTTTTTGGTCTGCCAAAATATATGGCAAGGGCACAATACTCTCATCAATAACAGTGATTGGCTATGGCAGAAATTGGCATTAATTATTACAGAGGGAGCTGTGTATGTGGTTGGGAGAGAGGGAGGATGATAGAGGAGGTTCCATATTCCTGCAGAAACCATCTCAGCATCATTGAATGTGTAGTTGTTTTGTTTGTAAAAGTTTTCTTGGCCCACCACTATATGGAAATGGTCCCCAAACTTCATTTCTATTCCAATCCAATCAATATATGAAATGTTTTACTTTGTAACTTAGTGCATGCTTGAGCTAAGCAAACACACACAATGGAAGTAAATCTCATGAAAAAACTCATTATTATTACATGAAGTGCTCTCTGATATTTTCCACGCCACTCCAGTCCTATCTTATGTTGTTTACGAAATGCCAGATGATTTTCACCAAATTAATTTTAAGGTTTCATAATAGATTATAGTTTTCAATGTAAGAAATATTGCCTACCTACTTCTAAATTGTAGACATTTATTTTTGACATAGAAAGAATTTATGAAATATTAGACACAAAAGCAAGTTAGAAACATATATACCTTACTATTATTTTATGTAAAAATATTGTAAATATATACATATATATACATGCACACAAATATATGTTGCAGTGTAACTGGATTACAATATTATATATATGTGTGTGTGTGTGTGTGTATATATATATATATATATAGAGAGAGAGAGAGAGAGAGAGAGAGAGAGAAAGAGAGAGAGAGAGAGAGAGAGAGGTGCTTAGAAAGTTGTTCATCAAAATGTTAACCATTGTCATGAGAGTAACCTTTAGTTACTTTGGAAGTAACTCAAGGAAGTGGGATTTTGACTATTTCAGTCTTTATTGAACTCTTCTGCATTTTTGAATTTACTTTTTTGGCACCAACATTTTTTTCTTTACAAAAACTAGAAAGCTATTTCTAAAAGTAAAATAAAGTTTCAAGATATCAAGTTTAAAAGGATAACTAATAATCCTCATGCCTGCCAAACGTATTTTTATTAGACTGATCAGACAGAATTATCAAAATTTAGAATCAGGGCACAGTCTTTAAGGCATTGGCCTGCAATGGCCCCCTTTGCCTGGCAAAGTATTAAAGCTCTTTGTCTCCTTCACCCCCCCCCCCAAATTTTTAGAATCAGTATCATTTCCCAAATATCTCACATCATTACTTCAGAGAATATATTGAGGATAAATGGAAGGCAAAATATCCATTTTTGTTAGCATCAACCTTTTAAAAAGATCTGCTTTTTTAGATGCTAGTGAGTCATTATTCTTACGATAGTGATAACTATAATTAAAACCTAAATAAAATAATTTGAAATATGATTAAATAAATATATGAAACTAGTAATCTTAAAATAAATACAACTTAGCCTTCTCTTTTAGTTATCTGACAAGGGGAACTTCTCTCTAGTCAGTAACAACAAATTTTGACAGTGATAATTTACTGTAACCATAACTTCAAAACACTTTAAGATTCTTATTTATGTGGCAGGCATTGGTGTTAAAAAGAAACTAGTCCACCCTTATGGAACTCAAAGAATAAAATTTCAAATTATAATACTGCCATATTGAGGATAATTTAGTGTTGAGAACATTATACTATTTGTAAAAAATGGAAACTCAGAAGTGGCTTAAATTGCAATTCTCTATTAGTTTAACTGAAACAAGCCATTTTTAATCCAGAATAGAGCCGTGCACAAGCAAAGGAGCCCATCTCTTCTGAAGGCAAACCAGTACCTCGGCAACTTCCATTACCTTCCCCATCTTATCAAAACAGACACTGGCCTAGGTGACAAAAAATTAAATTGACTGATTAAAGAATTGAGCCTCCCTAAAGAAATGATTCCTGATCCTCTTATAACTGAATTCACAGCCCTAGAAAACTACTCTTAACACTCTCATCACTTTCTCTTATTCCCATTGCAAGAGACTGCTAGATGGATAAGGACATGTCGATGGTACCTTAACTTTTATTTGTAAAGCTACGTTCCACCAAGATGACTTCCATCTGTAAACACAGTGCAGTGGAAGAAAAGCCATAATCTTATGTAAAAGTTTCCCCTTTCTGTTTTCCCACATATTAACATTTTATGGCTGAAAAAGTGTGCTTCTTTTTTATATCCGGGCCTACCGTCATTTGTGTGGCTTCAAAGGCCAATATTCTCTCAGAAAATATTTGAATTTCTCTTCATCTTATGAAGATCTTCTTTTGTTGTGTAATTAAGGTGGCCTATAGCCAAACAAACATCTAACTGAACCTCCTGGGAATTAATAAGCATGATTTTCCAATGATTTGGGATTAGTGGTAGTTTTTGAAGAACTGGTCTTAAGCTTAATAATGAAAATGTTGGAGTGTAACTGGATTACAATATTAAATGACCCCAGAGAATAAAGGAAGACCACATAACCCTAAGCTATATGCTGCTTAAGGGTTATAATACTTAGAGTATAAAATATAAAAATTTCATTGTAATTGTCATAACAAAATGTGTTACAGTGAATTAATAACATTAATGTAATATTTTGTATTTCATCTTTGCTCTTAAAATAATATGCCAAAAATCTGATGGAGCAAATTTCAGTCTTGGATTACAATGCGATGATTCCAAATAATACCATTGTGAAGACAGGTTATATAATTTTACTTCAAGTTCACTCTGATGCATTACTCCTCTGTTGCTTTTTTAGATATAACATATTTATACAACTATAACAGACCTATCATTATAGGGGTATATATTCTATAATTCATTCTGTATTTAATTCTGAATATTTAGCGACCTGCTCACAAATGTGCTCGGCTTATGGGAGGGAAATTTAGTAAACACATTTTTTAAAAACCTCAGATTAGCCCTGCCTAAGAAGATTGGCTTTTAAAATTAATAACAATCAAAGTTCTAAACACGATAATAAAGTTATGAGCCATATGCCTGGAACAAATGGATTTCTTTCTCACCTTTGACTCAAGACAAAAAAACAAAAAAAGAGCGAGGAGGTTTCAGTCACACCGTATTTAATCCAATTTGCTTTGGGTTTAATCTCCAAAACAAGGCTGGTCTCCTAATTCCCAATTATAATGGCACATGTAATCAGAATCCTCATTAACAAAGACTGACTATATTGTCTGTCTATTAGGAGTGAAAATTTGAAATGCAAATTCAGCAAATCAAAACGTTAAATGAGCTCCTACCCAAGATGCTTTGAGCTCCTGCCAGGGCACACCACGCTGGCCGACACCTGCCCTGGATTTTCCCTCCAGCTCAATGTCTCCTTCGGTTCCAGTCTTTGCCTCCTAATTGACCTGCTTATGATCTCTGCTACAATTAACATATGCTTATTAGTAATGGCTGGTTAAAGATTTCAACTGCTGCAGTTTACAAAGTCTAATAGAGATGGCACGCCACAGGAAAGATGAAGCCACTACCATTGCCCTTATCAGCACAGTCACAATGGTGAGCGTGTGGCATAGAAATTACACGATTTTTTTCACACTGTCAGTTAGATGGAGACTGTTACTCATTCGATACTGGAAATGAAGGCACGCATGACTCCAGGTATCATACATTGAGGAAGATACAAATAACTTGATGAGTCCTTTTCTCCTTTGAGCAAGTCATTTCTAACCTGGTTTTAGAAGAGAAAGTGAGAGAACTTTCCTAACTGGATGAATGGCCAGTGGCCATGGGTTTATTTAGAATTTACAATGATAACATTTTTTCTGCAGAGTAATTTCATACACTGGCATGGGAAATTTTGCACTTGACAAAAAACTCTTTAACAGGGCATTGGTGCTTTTAAAAAGAGTATATACTGGTCACCAAATAAATACCCCTTCTTAGTTTCTAGCTAAAGAGAGACTCCATTTATCTAAAGTAGTTTTCTTTGATAGAAAATGTTTGACCAATTACAAATCTCAATTTTCACATTCTCTGATTAAGAAATAGTCATTTGGCTATTTCTAACCCAAGGGGCAATACCTTGCTTATAATACCTTGGGGCTGGTTGATCAGATTCATTTAAAATCTTGTCTCTAGTGATCACCTCTGCCTCTAACAGGAGTTAAAGACTTGGCCCTGAGTCTCAGGAGGCCTTGGACTGTCATTCATTGACAATAGGATCTTAGACAAATGTATTCATTTTCTATAGCTGGGCAGCAAAATATTACAAATCCAGCAGTTTAAAACATTTATTTATTAGTAGTTGGTTTTGTAAGGCAGAAATCTGGCCATGGTGTACCTGGAGTCTGTGCTCAAAGTTTCACTAGGCTGAAATCCAGGTGCCAGCCAGGGCCTCTTCTGGGGCAGTGTTCTCTTCTGAGCTCACTGGTTGCAGGCAGAACACATTTGCTTTCAGCTATAAAACAGGCTCTGTTTCTCTGCTGTCAGTCAGGGGCTGCTCTCAGCTGCCCACGTCCCTTTTCATATGGCTCCCTCCCTCTTTACAGCATCAGTGGCTCAGAGAATCCTTCTTCTCCTTCAAATCTCCTTCTTTTTTTGCAGCCAGTGAAAGAAAACTCTGCTTTTAAAGGGCTTAAGTGATTGGCTTACATTCACCTAGATAATCTACTTTAAGGCCAACTGAACCATGTCACATGGCCTAATCATGAGAGTAAAACCCATGCTATTAATTATCCTGGGAAGTATGCAAGATGTATACCTGAGGGGTGAGAAATCTTGGAATTCTGCCCACCATGCCAGGCCACTTAGCTTTTTTTGGCCTCACTTTCCTAATGCAAGTGAGGAGGTTGGATTAGATAATCTCTAGCTCCTTTTCCCCATATCTCCAAATTTTCAGGGCCAAATAATTACAAGCACATGACTCACAGACACAAACCACCTATGAACTGCTATACACTCAATTGGAGTGTTTTATTTGATTGGTCAGTTGATTTTGCTTTAAGTAAATGATGATAGAACAACCCATTACTAGGATTTCTAGGTAAAATAAAAGAAAATGGTGCACATGGTCTCCAATTTTAATAAACAACAACATAGCCTCGGGGACAAAATAATAGCTTACATAAAAAGGAAAATTATGAGATGAATTATGTGATTGTTCAGAGACAAAATCTTAATACTGGATACTGGTCAAGAAAATGCGACTTGACCAATTGCTTTTCCACCTTGTTCTATCTATAGCAAAAGATTTTGTTTTGCTTTTGATAGTGCAAAGTTTTAACAAGGCAAGGCCCATGGATGTTTTGATGAACTTCTCTTCCCAGATTTTTTCTGATATATTTCAAACAGTATTAAATTTCCCAACCAAAAAACCCATCTGTTCAAAAATTTGGTTAAGAGAACTTTTTCCTCTCTACACTTGTTTAGCCCTAAGTAAAATAGTCACATTTTAATAAGCTGGCTTCCTAAAGAACAAGTCTGACTTCCAAATACTGCATTATCTGATTCTAAAACTTGAGAAACACACACATGCATTCCTTTGCATTTTTAAATTAAATTTCACACAGGCACATTATTCTGCTTTACAGCAGTGTTCATTGTTTCAGCATTGCTCAACACAATCTTCCAATACTGGGGAGAAGGGTGAGTGATACTAATAGCCTGGTCAGGTGTTTGCATGCATCTGATTTTAAAAAGTAAAGACAATAAGAAAGAAGAGAAAAATAATCCCTTTTCTTTTTTCTACATTCTGGGATTAAATTACGAAAAATGAAGTAGTAAAATTTTTGAAAAGCATTTCTTTGGTGATGACTGACTTGAAATAATGTGTTAATTTAAGAATCAAGGAGTTCCCATTGTGACTCAGTGGTTAACGAATCTGACTAGGAACCATGAGGTTGAGAGTTTGATTCCTAGCCTTCCTCAGTGGGTTAAGGATCCCGCGTTGCCGTGAGCTGTGGTGTAGGTTGCAGACGCGGCTCGGATCCCGCGTTGCAAGAAATTGAGCACCTGCACCTTGACGCTCCACTGCCTGGGTCTGAGTCCTAGAGCATCACACCCTGACAAGTTATATAACTTCCCTGTGCCTCAGTTCTCACATCTGTAAGATGGAGATAACAGCTGTATTCACCTTATAAAGTTGGTAAGAGGCTGACATGAGATACTAGACAGAGGACACTTAAAACAGTGGCTCCCACACAAAAAGCATTATGAAGTATCCCTGCTTAATGTTAGTTAAATAATTCACTGCTGTATGTCTCTTTCTCTCACTAGAATGAAATCTCTATGAAGGCAGACCCACCATGTCTAGCTTTTTTCTTTTCTCTATTTTACTCCTAATGTTATGAACATATTAGAAATACAATAAATGAGTATGGAATAAATGAATGAATGAAAACAAAACTAAGATGATTACAGGCATATTGTACAGTCTTTTTCATGACATTGTCTTATAAACGTTCTCTCATCTTTCAGTATTGTCTAAGTGCATGACTGTTAAAGCCTGGATAATTGCAAATGAATAATTGCCCAATAAAGGAGTTGTTTCTAAGTTTAAGAGCTTCCAAAGTACAACAGAGTGATTTTTTTTGTTTAATATTTTTTCGCTTGAAGAGTCAAACTTTAGAATGAAATAAATGGTCAGAGGTTTAATTGTAGAATTGAGCAGCATGTAATAATTCAGAAACTGGATAATTGGGTCTTGGATAAACAGGAATTGATGGTACCTTGTTACTGTGTAAGAAACATTAAATAATAATAACACTGGTATAAAGTTTAGTATTTCTTATATATTTCATAAAACTAATAAACCATTGAACATCTACCTGAGGGCTACTGCCCCTTAACTTTTAATTTAAATTGATTTTATGTTTAATTTATGAATGTTCAAAAATATTATGAAATGTAAAGGAGAAATGCAACCTCATAAATCAATGTCTGGATTGCCAGTTTAATTTCTGTATTGATTTAGTGCCCAGCCTGGTGGTATATACAGGAAGGTATAAACATAGAGTCATCACTGGCTGAGGGTCAGAGATAATACAGGAGTCATAGCTAAAGAACTTCCTCTGATTAATCTCTACAGTAGGAGAAATAAGCACCTTGGAGAGTTTAGGCTTGGGTTTAGACCTCATTTTCATAACTACTTATATTAATGGAATCGTTTGCCTTCATCATGGCTGGTAGCATATGAGAGTGAGTAGTATATTTGATCTCCTGATTTTAAAAAATGTAACACCTATGAATTGCAAATATTTTTATGTAATTCAAAATATTGTGCTTTCTAATTATAAAGTAGAAACTTTCTTTAGTGGACACTGGATTTAAGAATTGTCATTAAGGGACAGCAGAAATGAACCTAACTAGTATCCATGAGGATGCAGGTTTGATCCTTGGCCTCACTCAATGGTTTAAGGACCCCACACTGCCGTGAGCTGTGGTCATTCAGCCCCTACCTTGGTAACTTTCAGAGTGCGGCCCTAAGAAGCAAAACAAAACAAAACAAAACAAAACAAAACAAAACAAACAAACCAACAAACTTGTCATTAAGCTTTAAATGTATTAAATAAATAAAAATACATATTAAAAAATATATATGTACACACACATATATTTAGAGGTGTTAAAAGTGTTGTTTCTATTGGTGGCTTAAGTTTTTTTGTTTTTGTATTTTAACATGATTCTTAGTCATGTTAACCACTAAGGTGTTTATTATGCTTTGTAATATTATTTAAATCCAAACTTCAGGAGAAAAGTAAATATTATCTGCATGCTATACTGGAGTCAGTCATAGGTTTTTACCTACTATATACATTATAATCACTTAGTTTAAAATATTCATTTCTAAATCAATTGGTGGAAAGAAATACATTTAATTGATATATTATTTCTAACCCACTTTTTAAAAAAATCTAAGACATAAGAGAGAACTTTCGTTTCAGCATATTTACTTTTTTGTATTTATTTTTTCCATTATATCTGGTTTACAGTGTTCTGTCAATTTTCTACTGTATAGCAAGGTGACCCAATTACACAAATATGTATATGATCTTTTTTCTCACATTATCATGCTCCGTCATAAGTGACTAGACATAGTTCCCTGTGCTATATAGCAGGATCTCATTGCTTATCCACTCCGAGTTTGTTTCTAATTTACGTAATCTTCTGCATTTGATGTACCCCTACAGGTCAGATTTAAAATTAATTTTGGGAAAAAAATCCTTTATGAAAAGGGTAGCATAAACAAACACTCTAATAAATAGTATAAATTTTGGAAGCAAACTGTCTGGATTTCTCTCTTGGTTCCAATATTTAATAGCCAGATGATCTTGGTCAAATTATAAAACGAAATAATGACATAAAGCCTTCTCATTCACGCCAGGCATGAATAGTAAGTGTCCAATAAATGTTAACTCTACTCAGTAATGAGAGCAGCAACAGCAGAACATTTGAGCATTATTTTGGCTAATTCTGTTGGAATTTACATCGCTCATTTTTCACATCCCTGTTTTGCTTTATCACCTATTCCTCACTTTGTTGTACTATCATAATATATATATTTCAAACAAAAATCTATTGTGGACATTTTAGAAAGGTTTTTCTGGCATTACAAAGTTGGATGGATTGTAGGAGGAGTTAGTTCCCTGGAAATGAGAAAACCAGTTGAAAGTTTAGGAGATGGGAAAGAGGATATGGGTCTGAGCCAGGGCAATACCAGTATGAACAGGGAAGAAAAGACAAGAGAGGTTAAGGGGAAATGGCCAGTCGTACTTGATAGCACTTGATTGCCAGCTGGTTATCCAAGCCAATACCCAGATTTCTGGTGTCAGTGACTGAATAGGTGCTGGGGACTCTCAGGGATGCTAAGGAATAGAGGAGAGAAATAATTCTGTGGAGGAAGGAGAGGAGTTCTTCTTTTTTAAAAATTCTTTTTTACATTATGGTTTATTACAGGATATTGAGTGTGGTTCACTGTGCTATAGACTAGAATCTTTTTTTTTAATTTTTAAATTTTTTTGCCTTTTTAGGGCTATACCCGTGGCATAACAGAAGTTGCCAGGCCAGGGCTCGAACTGCAGCTGCTGGTCTACACCATAGCTCACGGCAATGCTGGATCCTTAACCCACTGAGCGAGGCTAGGGATCGAACCCACATCTTCATGGATCCTAGTCAGGATTGTTAACCACTGAGTCATGATAGGAACTCCCTTATTATCTATTTTATGTATGCTAATTACATAAAATACTAATCCCAAATTCCAAGTTTATCTCTCTCCCCTCCCTTTCCCCTTTGGCACCATAAATTTGTTTTCTATGCTTGTGAGTCTATTTCTGTTTTGTAAATAAGTTTGTTTGTATCATTTTTTAGATTACATATATGTGATATCATGTGATATTTGCCCTTGTCTGACTTTCTTCACTTAGTATGATCATCTCTAGGTCCATCCATGTTGCTGCAAATGCCATTATTTCTTTCTTTTTTTTATGGCTGAGGAATATTCCATTGTGTATATGCACCACATCTTCTTTATCCTTTCCTCTGTTGATGGTCATCTAGGTTGTCTCCATGTCTTGGCTATTGTAAATAGTGCTGCTATGAACACTGGGGGGCATGTATCTTTTTGAATTAGAACTTTCACTGGATACATGCCCAAGAGTGGGATTGCTGGATCAGATGGCAACTCTCTTTTAGGAGAGGATTTGGGGCCTTCTGAGTTTGAGTTGCCCATAGCACATGGTCTTGGAGATGCCAGCAGATGTGTAGACATATGGGTCTCAGAAGCAAAGTCTGAATTTCATAGATTGTAGGCAACAGAAACCACAAGAAGAGTGGGCACATCTCATGGTAAACATTTAGAATAAGAAGAGAAACGAGCCTAGAACAGAATACTGTGATACCTTAGAACTTCAATATAAGCAGTAGAAGAAGGGGAACTACAAAAGGGAAAAATGCACAGAAAGAAATCTCCTGGGTAAACCCTAGGGAGGAAAAACATTTGAAAAGGAAAGTGATCATCACCTTTACCAAATGCAGGACATGAGGATGATTATAAACAATAACATGTTTACTGAGTGCCTGAGAAGTGTAAGATATTTTGTTATTATATTAGAAACAGGTTATTATTACCACGTCCCCTAAAGGTAAATATCATTCCTGCTTTATACATGAATAAACTAAAGCTCAAGTAACTGGCATGGGTAAGAGATAGCCATAGACCCAAGCTCTGCTAGGATTTCAACTCAGAGAAGTCCAACATTGAAACACATACTCTTTTCAACATACCAACTTGCCTCCTTACTGTTAAGTCAAACAAGAACTAAAAAGAGTGCATTTCACTGAAAACTGCAAGATCGCTTTTCAAGTAAGAAAGGAGAATTTTGTTTTGGCCCAGGACCAACAGAGTTTTGTATATGTTTGTGTTGGGGGTGATTCAAGCATCAGGACACAAGTATGGCTGAAACACAAATGAGAGGTAAGAAATTTGACAATCCGAACTCTATTTTCAAGCAGTTTATCTATAAAGGGGGTGTGAGGGGTAGTCAAGAAAAGAGGGGAGACATTAAGGGAAAATCATTATGTTTTCATTCTTATTATTGGTAAAAGTATGTTTTTATTATAAGTTGGCACATTATGCTAAGATCGCATTTTTTTTTTGTCGTCTTTTTAGGGCTGCACCTGTGGCATATGGAAGTTTCCAGGCTAGGGTTCAAATCAGAGCTACAGCTGCCAGCCTACACCACAGCCACAGCAACATGATGAGATCTGAGCCACATCTGTGACCTACGCCACAGCTCATGGCAACGTGGGATCCTTAACCCACTGAGTGAGGCCAGAGATAGAACTTACATCCTCATGGATCCTAATCAAATTTGTTTCTGCTGAGCCACTACGAGAACTCCTAAGATTGCATTTTTATTGAACAATTTGCTCCACTGGTTTATAATTTTATATATATATTATCTTTTGGAGGATAAGTGCAGGGGGGTTACTTTTTTTAAAGTGAGGCATAGTAGATTTGCACTATTAGTTTTGGGTGTACAACATAGTGATTCAACATTTTTATATATTATACTTTAAAGTTTTTATAAAATATGGGCTATATTCCCTGTGCTGTAGAATATATTCTTGTAGCTTATTTATGTTATATATCATTGCTTGTACCTCTTAATCTCCTCCCCTACTTTACCTCTTCTTCCTTCCCTCTCCCCACTGGCAGCCACTAGTCTGTTCTCTACAGCCGTGAGTCTATTTCTTTTTTTATATTCACTAGTTTGTTTTATTTCTTAGATTCCACATATAAGTGATAACATCAGTATTTGTCTTTCTCTGTCTGACTGAATGGTTTATCATTTTTTTTTTTTTTGTCTTTTTGTCTTTTGAGGGCCACACCCGTGGCATATGGAAGTTCCCAGGTTAGGAGTCGAAAGGGAGCTGTAGCTGCCAGCCTACACCACAGCCATAGCAAGGGGGATCCGAGCGGCACCTGCAGCCTGCACTACAGCTCATAGCAACACCGGATCCTTAACCCACTGAGCAAGGCCAGGGACTGAACCCGCATCCTCATGGATCCTAGTCGAGTTTGCATTAACTGCTGAGCCATGGCAGGAACTCTTAATGGTTTATAATTGTTAGTATTTATGGTACTGTGTGTAGGTCTTAAGTTTTGCCCTTGCTCCAGGTTCCAACAATGTAGTGGATAGGCTTGTACGTTGCAAATGCCCACCAGCTTTAGATGAGTTCTCAGTAAAATGGTTCTGGCCAATTGCAAGAAAGGCTGGGAAATGTTGTCTAGCCCAGGAAGAAAAGGAAATGAATGATATTTGCTGAAAACATCATGTAAGATCCTATGTTTTCAGGAAAGCCTGCAAGCTTTGCGTCCCTACATACCTAGTGCTAACTCAGTCCCAGCTCCCTCTGCGGTTTTTCAAAGTCTTTTAAGACTCTAGTTTTTCCTCTGTGGCAGGGGTGACAACACCTCACATGAAGAGCTTCTGGGAGATTTAAATAAGCTAATACAGGTGAAGTATCAAACATAGTTGGTGCTCACCCAACTATAAACATGTAGAGAATGATATTCCTTATTTTTGTATTCCTAAAACCAAACACAGAAGAGATCCAGAAGGAAGGAAGGGAAGGAGGGAAAGGAGGAAGGAAGGAAGGAAGGAAGGAAGGAAGGAAGGAAGGAAGGAAGGAAGGAAGGAAGGAAGGAAGGAATTTATTTTCTTACTGACATCTCTTGATTGTGGGAGATGATGCTATCTTATTCTCCTCAAAACTGTTTGCCCACATATTTTACTGCTGAGTATAGAATATGAACTCCATAAAGGTTTCCTGATTGACTTAATGAAAAGCTAGGAGTCATATTAATGTCAAACACTGAGAATTAATCATAGGTAATGGGTTTATTGTTGTGCCAGGAATTAGACATTTAGGCTAAAAATAGATGAAATAGATATCCAGAATATAATAATGTGTTACTGTTGGGGTGTAATAGTTTTTAGATGATGATGTAAACATGTAAATAGGGAGGGAGTTACCACTACTGATTGCTTTCCTATTGTTAGCTTCATACGTGGAAATTTAGCTGAAAATCTATCTTTATGGTCATGATCAAATCAGGAGCAGGTCTTGCACTTGGAAGTTCTAATTTAATCCATCCACATAAGCAGCAGCTGTGGGATGCCCAGTGCAACCTGCCCGAACCACACATGGGGCCCAATTACTGAGCTACAGGGAATTAGAATCATCAAATCTTAGGGTCAAGTTCAATTATACCTCACATACGAAGATATGGCTGACTTTGCAAAGGAAAGACAAGATGAAAAACAGACCTAACACCACACATGTAAACATACAGCTATAGTTTTGTTCATAACAGCAGCTTTGAAAATTGAGGGTAATATACAAATATAACTAAAATTGATGCTTCTGAAAAATCTCCTTTGGATCTTCCTGTTTTCGATTTTATTTTTTGCCAATTTATAAAAGTATGTACTTCTTTTTTTTTTAACATTTTTTATAGTTGATTTACAATGTTCTGTCAATTTCAGCTGTATGTACTTCTTTCTTGATTTGCTAGTACCTACTGTTTAAATCGCTCAGTACTTACTTGTTAAAGTACCACCATGTGCACATCTTGGACCTTCTGGAATCTTCCCTTTTCCTTCCTTCCTACATCTAGTTAAGAATCAGGTCTTTTTACTCGAATCTCTTGAAGAATTTTTACATCTGTCTCTGAGAGGTCTTTGGCTATAGTTTCAAGTTCAGTTCTATGTCACAGTGTTCCCAGAACTTGGCATACCTCCCACCACCTGGGAGATGCCCAATCCATGTCTGCTGAAGGCATGGATCACCTCTTCGTCTCTATTCTTTCTGCCACTGCCTTCATCCTTATCATAGTTTGTTTAGATCAGTGCAATCCAACTACTTTCTCTGTCTCTAGAATTGCCTGTGATCCTTAACTAGATCTCTAAAGAATCTTGTTCAGGGTTAAAATCCTTCAACAGATTCCTGTAAGCTGTAGGATAAAATCCAGACTTTATAGGAAGACATTTAAGTCCTCCATGATTGAGTCCCTGGCCATTTCTGTTCATTGCTTATTACTTCTTTTTTTTTTTTTCTTTCTTCCTTGCTGTCTTCCTTCATCTCATCCAGAACCATGGGTTTTAGCTACATTGAAGGAATGTGTGCCTGTTGGTCCAGTGTTTCCCATGGCCACGTTCTGCATACCTTTTTTTTTTTTTTTTTTGCTACTTCAATTTCCTGGACCACACATGGCACTTACCAGCCAATCTAAAGAGCATTTGTCCACTTCTCAAAAACTTAAATCTCTTTTATTCTTGGACGGAAATCCTGATCCTTAATCCCTAGGAAAGTATACGCGTCCTATACATTTTGTTTAGTGTTTTGTCAGAACACTTACAATATTAATTTCTTTTCTGTTTTTATTAATGTTTTACTTATTTATATTATTATTATTATTATTTTATTTTTTATTTTTTGTGTTTTAGGGCCGCAACAGCAGCATATGGAGGTTCCCAGGCTAGGGGTCAGATCAGAGCTGTAGCTGCTGGTCTATGTCACAGCCACAGCAATGCAGGATACAAGCCGCATCTGCAACCTACACCACAGCTCATGGCAACACCAGATCCTTAACCCACCGAGTGAGGCCAGGGATCGAACCTGAAACTTCATGGTTACTAGTTGGATTTGTTTCCACTGTGCCACAACGGGAACGCCTATATTGAATTTTTGTTTACATTCCTCTTACTACAAATCTTGTAGCCAGGGACCCAGTCAAACTCATTTTTGCACTAGTAGTATCTAATATAGAACTTAGGCATATAGGATATATTCAATGAATGTGTTAAATAATTGAAAAATTTATTGTTACTATTTGTTACTATTTGCTAGGCTGTGATTATTTTGTTGAGCTAAAATTTAAGCTTGCAAGCACAAATCATGCCTCATACCATTTGAAAGTCCTCAAACAGCATTATTTTTATAAAGTGAGTGTTTAATATATTTATCACTGATGATGATGTTGATATTGATTTTCTATAAACTCCCAAAAATGTAACATGCTCATTTTCCCAAAAGGCTTAGTTCAATGCAGAATGAGGATCAATAATCTTATGATCCACAATTTTGGCACAGTACCAGTACACAGTAGAATAGCTGCCTAATTCATATGTATCGAGTAATTAAACAACATGGAATGACCCTACATCAGAATGATTGGGGTATTGTCTCTGAGTTGGAATTTCTTTGGCTCTTTCTACTGGCTTAATCCAGTTCCCCTGATAAAGTCCACTGACAAAAGTTTCTGTCAACATTAATGTAGAAACACTTGGCTAAAAACTAAACACCTAGACATTCTGGTAGAGTAAATCTGGCCACAAATTCCTTACAGTTTCTCCCATAAAGAGGTAGAATCTATTTTCCCAACTCTTACATCTGGGCAGATCTTATTTGTGATACACTTTGCCAACAGAATGAAGGGGAAGTGACATGGTGGGAGTTCAGGAACCAAGGCTTCTATAGATTCCATTTTGCCCTCTTGGGTCCTCACTCTGGGACCACCTTGTGGCGAATCCAAGGAGGAAACATCTCATGGGGAGAGAAGGCCAGCCAGCCAGCAATCCCAGCTGAGACTAGCTCCAGCTGACTTGTCAGCTGATGGTAACTATGTGCATAAGCCCTAGTGACATCCGTAGAGGAGTCACTCAGTCAAGCCATAGAATAGTGAAAAATAATAAAGCATCACTGTTTTAAGACACTAAGTGTTAGGGTGGTTTGTTATACTGGTAACTAATAATTGGTAGAGGCATGAAAACAAATGATAGCTTCAACGAAAGTGGAAGTATTAAGAAGCAGATTTTTTTTTTTTAGTGGTCCTAGAGATCCTGAATAGAATAAGGTTATTCGGTGAGTTTATGAAAGCATTAACAGCTCATTAGGACAAGTGACAGAAATAGAAAGGCTTGAGCAAACACATGCTCACACACATTGATTTTGTAAATCTTCAACTCCTGGTAAACCAGGATAAAGTATAAAATGAATCAAATTGATGTGCAGGTCATCTTAACTGTTACAATGCTTCAAAATTAAAATAGGAAAAACTTGGTCAAAAATATTTAAAATCCAGCAAAAGAGCCCAGAACTTGGGGAAAAAAATGCTATGAAACAAAAAACCCCATTAATATTCAATAACCTCCCCCTCAGCTTTTCCAAATGTGAAGGAGTCAGTAATCAGTAATGAGGTCAGTTCTTTCCTTGAACCAGAATTCTGGTTCATTCCAAAGCCAAAAGAAAAAAAAATCCCCTGTACTTAAGAAAACTTATAGCTAGAGAAAGTCTTAACTAGGATTACCTAGAAAATCTCTCATAAAATTTTGTTTGCCACATTCTCCCTATGCCACATATAACACATGCATAAATAAGGCTTAAAAATTCTTCTAGGGTCTGTATTAAGCATTTTCCTTCTCTAGTTACTTATAATTGATCATAAAATGCTTTCAAAACACATAACAAATTTTGTAGATGGATTTGAATCGATATGTTTGAACTTGACACACATCCAAGGTCCAACAACTTACAAAGCAGAAGAATAATTCTGATTTCACACACCACTGTGGGCTCAATTATCTCCTCATACAAGTTAGAAGAAAAAAAAATGGAACCTCAGAGTTAATGGTGTATCTAAATTTAAAGATGATTCAGCAGGTTAAAAATAGGATTAGCACTCACATTTTCTTCTTGATCCCTGAGAAATGGATTACATAATGAGACATTAATAGCTAATACTTACAGCTTTTATATTCTAGGATCTGTGCCTTTTTTTTAAATGGTCGTACCCACTGCATATGGAAGTTCCCAGGCCAGGGTTTGAATCCTATGCCCACAACTGCGGCAGTGCCAGATCCTTTAATCCAGTGAACTGGGCCGGGAATCGAACCCACGTCTCTGCAGCTACCTGAGCTGCTTGCAGTCAGATTCTTAACTCAGTGCACCACAGCGGGAACTTCTGTTACAGGGTGTTATACATACGTTTACAAATTTGGTCCTCATACAATCCAAGAGGGTGAATATTGTATATATCCTCATTTTATAAATAAGAAAGCCGATACAGAGATATGTAAATTAACTTGTCCGTGGTTGTATAGCTAGTAATATGCCCCGCATAATTAGTAAAAGCTGAGATTTGAATCTTCACAGTCCATCCCAGAGTATGCGCTCTTAATCATTGCGCTAAATAATTTTTCTCCATGAAGATAAGTGATGCATTTTTTTGAAATTATAATGACAATAATTTTAGAATTTTCCTGGGCCTGCAAATCTCCTTTAAGTATTTTAGTATCTCCAGCAGCCATCAGTTGAAGAGGGACTGAACCTGCCTGGCTATATCCAAGAGGGAAAAGGGGGGTTAGAGTGGATTCTTTTCCCGGGGCATTATGAAAAAGTGGATGTTGATGTCATGATACCATTATGTTCACTGGAATCTCAATTCGAATTTCAGGGGTCCCAAAAGGCCAAATAAAATGGCTAAAGATACGTTTATTAATTGCAAAGGAACAATTACCAAGACACTAAAACCATAACTTTCTACCTTCGTGACTGAATGGGTTTTATCTCTCTTAAATGTTGTCCCAAGAATGAGATGAAAAATAGACAATTGTATTGTGGCACATATGTGCATTTTCTTTTTGTCTTTTTAGGGATGCATATGGAGGTTTCCTGGCTAGGGGTAGAATCGGAGCTACAGCTGCCAGCCTACACCATAGCCACAGCAACGCAGGATCCGAGCTGTGTCTGTGACCTATACCACAGCTCACGACGATGCTGGATCCTTAACCCACTGAGTGAGGCCGGGGATAGAACCCGCGTCCTCATGGTTACCCGTTGGGCTGGTTGACCAAAGAGCCATGACAGGAACTCTACGCGTGCCTATTCTGGCACTCAGCAGTCACAACATGTATCCATTATTGCTTTTTATCCTTTGATTTTCCATAATTTTTAAAAAGATAATTCAGAAGAGATGATTTTAATATACATTTGCTTTATAATCACCCTACATCAATTGATATATGAAATTTAGTTTATCATAGATTCTTAGAATTTGGAGCTTCAAGGGCTCTTTTGAGAAATTTGTTGAAAACCATGAATCCTCTCACCCACCAAAAGGCACATAAACGAAATATTTTTGTTTTTTTTCAAGAGGCCAATGAACTTTTTAAATCTATTTACAGATGGCCAGGCTAAATATCTTACTTTATCCTCTACATATTTAATTTATCAAATAGAGCTAATAAGAGATCTAAATAATGTATCTGCTATATATTCATGTCAACAATGACAACATCACATTAGCAACACTAATAATACCTAGCATTTATTGAATATTTAATATATGCCACATTCAATGGTCATGTGATACACATTCCAATATTATCATCATTTTACATATCCGAAAACTGAGACCTCCAAGTAAGTCCTAAAGCAAAGGCTTGAAACTGAGGATTCCACAAACTGTGCTCCTTACCAAGGCAATTAGCATATTGTAATTGCTCAATAAACATTAGCTGTGGTTCCCACTATATTATTTGGAGCTAAAATGATATTTGTAGAAAAAGGCACAGCACATAAAAAAAACCCTCTTTTTTTCTTAAATAAGTGAAAATGGATTTTTTTCTTTGATTTAATAATTGTCTCCTTTTGCTCTAGGTTCTAATAGTTAGATAATGGATCTTGTCAACCATTATATGTCTTCACTTTCAGCTGGGGACACATAACTTTTATTGTGGTCCATTATCTGGCCATTAGAGGCCACAAGTATGTCCCCTGACCCTCTACCTCACATTATGCTGAAGAAAAGGAGTAGAAAATGTGGAGGCAGCAGCTTTTCTAGCATCAGACGTAAAAGGAGCTCCAAAGCCTCCTATATTGAGACCATTCATTTTCCTTCTGCTGTTAAGTCCATCATGCAAGTCCCGTGGATAAATTTAGTGTGTTTCCTCACCCAACTGCCAGCCTTTTCTTCTTGTTCTCTCACCTCATGAAGTCAGACCCACTAATAGCCAACCTCTACTCAGAATAACCAGATAGATATTCGCTTTAATAGGGGAGGGCATTGAACTGCTCAGAAGTTTTGATGAATGTGTTCACTGTAGAGGTTTTATATTCTCATCACACAAACCACGGGTCCCCAAATGAAAGCACTCATGTCATTTTCTGACAGTCTCCTAATGGATCTGGGTGCCATGTTTTTGTTTCCAGAAGGAAAGTGAACTATAATTCATTCCAACTAGAGATTTCTCATTTAGGACTTCATACCCTTGGATGAGTAAGCAGCATGGGCTGCTCTGCCCAAAAGGTGGACACTGTTAAGGAGAGCCAGCACCTGACAGTATTTTAAAGCAGTAAGAACAGGTTTTATTCTGGAACTGTTACAATAGGGAGAAAGAAACCTCAGGATAGAACTGGGCTGAGAGTTCCCGTCATGGCTCAGTTGAAACGAATCTGACTAGCATCCATGAGGATGCAGGTTCAATCCCTGGCCTCACTCAGTGGGTTAAAGATCAGGGTTGCCATGAGATGTGGTGTAGGTCAAAGATGCAGCTTGGATCCCACGCTGCTGTGGCCGTGGTGTAGGCCAGCAGCTAGAGCTCCGATTCAACACCTAGCCTGGGAACTTCCATATGCCATGGGTCTGGCCCTAAAAAAAAGGGAAGAAGAAGAAGAAGAAGAAGAACTGGGCTCAATTTTGAACACAGCCCCATAGAACAAGTGAGGCTTTGTAGCCAAGGAGCAGAGTGAAGGGGTTCAGCAGATGGAAATTACTAAGAGGTAACAACATCGCTAACAGGGGGATATTTGCTAAACCCATTTAAAAGGATTCTTATTGAAGGAAGACCAGGGTGATTAGACATGGAGGTTGGAGAATGAGGACTTTGATCTGATCTCAAGGAAAATCAGATATCAAGGATCAGGTATTCTCATTAAACTGACTTAGCTAGATTCTTGCTAAAACTGGGATATTCGGGCCCAGCAGGGATGGAGGCCAAGGTCAAGGCTTCATGGAAAAGAGGACTCAGAGAAGCCTGACTAAAGTTTGGTTGAGAAGAGAATTTTTGTCAGAAAACTAAGTTCTATCAGTTTTTGTCAGGTATTTGATGACAGGATGTGTGTAATTTGTATGTAATATGTAAATTTGTCAAGATTATTCACTTTCTCACCTGGAGAGGTGGGAAACTTAGAGCAGCCAGGTAGCTCAAAACATATGAATCAATCTTTTCCTCTTTCACGGTACTGGGAACCATTGCAGGAGAACTGTTGGTTTTGTCGATTGCCTCCAAGTGTGCTTTTTTATGTTGCCTGTAAGAGTGAATAAAGTCTAAATACCCTACTCCTGTTGTACTTATGTGCATCACTGTGTTTTCTATGGAGGCCCCTCTCACTCCTTTGCCAGTGTGGTACATGCTAATTCCATTTCTTGCCTCTCAGTTATCCACTCATGGCAATGTTTTAAGAGGATTTAAATCACTATTTGAATTTATATTTTCTTTCATTATTAAAATAGGTGTTTCTTGGAGGCCAACATCTAGTGTTCCAATATGCAATTCCCTTCATAGCTCAGAGGTAACGAACCCGACTAAGATCCATGAGGATGCCAGTTTGATCCCTGGCCTCACTCAGCGGGCCAGGGATTTGCCATTGCCCGTGAACCGTAGTGTAGGTTGCAGATGTGGCTTAGATCCCACGTTGCTGTGGCTGTGGCATATAGGCTGGCAGATGTAGCTCTGATCTGACCTGTAGTCTGGGAACTTCCATATGCTGCAGGTGTGGCCCTAAAAACCTATAAAAAAAAAGTTTTCCCAATGTTGAATATTTTATATCCATATTCCATATCCATATTCATATCAATCCACAGCCACATCTCTTCTCTCCTAAAATAGTTAACTTTATCTTCTCTTTCCCTACTTTTCTACTTATATATTCACCTTTTTATCCAATCCCTCCCTTCCACATACATATTCTATAACTCCTCCTGAAAATCACAACTGTGGTTAGAAACTAATGTGATTTTTTTTTCATGCTGAAACTACATACTTTGATGATAGCAACATCAGTGGTAAGTTGTGTTAAGGCTATTACCTTTCAGACTTTGACAGCTTAAAGAGATCATAGTGAAATAGTAGAGCTGAGGGCCTACTGCTTCGGAATCACACTGACAGACATTAACCATTAAAAATCATCAGAAGCCATAGCTGATAAACTGTTATATAGAGTGATTAAGATAGCACTGCCTGTCTCTATTTCCAGACCCCATAAGCACTTGTGTTTCAAGTCAAGTTTACAAGGTGATGGTTGAAAGTACATGTAAAAACAGGATTGCTTTCTGTGCCCTCGACCCAGATAAAAGCAGACACTCAGAGGGTAATCTGTCGATGAAAAGGAAATTGAGTCTTCCAACTAATGTGCCAGGTCCTGTAGGGACACTGATGCTGTCTCATGAAAGCCCAAAACACACCAGAGAGCTAGAACTTGGCATCTGGCTGAGGCTGGAAGTTCTCAAGAGGATGCAGATAAATATCCATGTAACCCAAAGGAAATGAGATTCCTTCGTCATTCAGAGAGTTACAGCATGGGAGTAAGGTCAGTATGTAGTGTGGCATTTTGAGAATACTAGTTCTCAATCTGCTTTCCGATACCAGGAAAGTAACTCCTTTCCCAGTAAGTATACAGACTCAAAATATAAAGATATTGGATGCCAGCAGGTAGAACTGAATTTGCCAGCCATGAATTGTCAATAATGGGGTTTAAGCCAGATGTTGTCATGCTCAGACCCTTGTTGCAGGAAGACTGACCTGATAAGACTGTGTGAATGACCTGGAAGAAGGAGAGACAAGGAGGCTGATCAGAAAGACTTTGTAATCTTGCCAGAGAGACGTAAGAGAGGTCAGAACGAGAGTAGTGGCAGAATGGATGGAAAAGAGGTGGCAGTTGTGAGCTGTATGATAAAGGCAGATATCGTGGTCTACCAGATGTGCGAGCAGGAAAGAATCAACTGTAAGCCTGAGATTTCTGATTTTGTTGACAGGAAGAAAGAGAAGTAGTATTGTCTTTTGTCTTTTTAGGGCCGCACCCATGGCATATGGAGGTTCCCAGGCTAGGGAACTAGAGCGAATCAGAGCTGTAGCCGCTGGCCTATGCTACGGCCACAGTAACGCAGGATCTGAGCCACACCTGAGACCCACACCACAGCTCACGACAACGCTGGATCCTTAACCCACTGATCAAACCCACATCCTCATGGATGCTAGTTGGGTTTGTTAACCACTGAGCTATGACGGGAACTCCAAGAGAAGTATTATTAATCATGAATAGGAAATACAAAGAGAGAACAGGTTTGGGGAAAGATAATGACATCTTAATGGGGAAAGATAATGACATCAAATAATTTGAAAATACTTGAGCTTCAGGTGCTGGTGGCATGTCCAGAGAGCGACAGAGAGGAAGGTAGAAATGTGTGCCAGAGATTTGGGAAAGAGGTCAGATATGAAAGTAGAATCTTTGAATACCTGATTATCAAGGAGGAGGGTACAACGACATGACAAGTGCCAAGAACAGATGCTTAGGCGACATCTATATTTAGGAGAAAGAAAACAAGAGGGATCCAGAAGATACAAAGAAAAGAAAGTCAGAGGTCTAGGAGGAGAAGAAAGCTGCATCATAGAAGTCAAGGACGAGTGCCCTCTTAAAGGATTTCTGTAGCATACTGTTGCTTACAAAATGCAAGTGAGCTAGAATGAGTGATTTTTAAATCTATTTTTCAGATGGTCAGAACACTCAAGATCACTGGACAGCCAAGTCTCTAGGGAAGATTAAGAACTATGAAAAAGGCTATTGCATTTGGCACAACGCGGTGACCCTCCGAGAGTAATTTTAGTGGTATGATACTGTCAGGAGCCAAACTGCAAGGGAACAGTAATTGAGTAGGAAGTAGGGGCATGGACTATAGATTTCTTTCTTCCTTAAAAAAATCTATTGGGTGGTTTGGCAGTGACTGAAAGGAGAGAAAAGAGAATGACAGCTTAAAAGGGTAGCGAGGAGGAAGAGATTTTTATTGCCTTGCTTGTTTACACTAGGATGGGGAAACCTTGAGCAAAGTCAGGGTCACAGGATCACTGGACAGGAGCGGCTCTTGGGAGAGCAAGATTCTGAGCAAGACCGGCAGGGTCAGGAGCAGAGGACTGGCCTTGGAGAGAAGGATATTGTCTGGGACATGAGAGGAAAACGAGAGGTCACTCACCCGACAGATATTAATTGTACACTTACCGTATGCCAGGCATCTTTCTCTCCAAGGCTCTATAGTCAAAAAGGCAAAAATCCCTGCTTTGGTAAGTGCTCTAGTGAGGAAGAGAGAAGAGATGTGGCTGTGGATTGATATGAATATGGATATGGATATAGATCTATGTATAATGCTAGACAAGTCCTCTGGGGTAGAGGGAAGTAGAGATGGGGGGTGAGCAAATGTCGGTGGGGATGGGGTTGAAATTTAGTTGAGGAATGATCAAGCAAGGCCTTACCAAGGAACTGAACTTTGAGATAGACTTGTAGGAGGTGGGAGAGTGAATCAAGTCGATACCTGGGCAAAAAGGACTCAAGGCTGTGGAAAAGAAAGTGAAAAGTCTCCAAGGCAGAAATGTGTCTAATGGTTTGAGGTGACCAGATATCTCTAGGAGAGGAAGTCAGAGAGGTAATGGGTGAGGACATGTGAGATTATGTGGGAAACTGTAGGTCATGTTAAGGATCTTGTCCTCTGAGTGAGATATGGAAGCCTGGACATTCTGAACAGAGGAATGGCATGATTTTAGCAAGATCTCTGGGATGCTATGTTGGGATGGACATTAAAGGACAAGGCCGGTTTTGAGGCTACTGCAGTCATCCAGGTGAGACATGATGGTGTTTGGACTCAGGTAGTAGCAGTGATAGAGGTGCAAAGTGATCAGATTCTGTATAAAGACTGGGGGTAAATCTGACAGTATTGACTAATAAACCAGGTGTGTGAGAGAGAATGATTCCAATATTTCTGGCATGACCATATGGAAGAATGGAATTTTCATTTTTAATATGGATAAGATTGACAGGAGCACGGACCAAAGGGGGAGCATATACAGACCTCTGGTTGGGACATATGAAGATTCTGAGAGGACTACTAGGTGTCCAAGAGGTCGTGCCAAGTACACAGCCAGACATACAGATGTGGAGTTCAGGAAAGGGACGTTAATTTGGGAGATATCAATACTTGGATGATATTTAAAGCCTCAAGAATGAATGAGATCACTACGAAAGCAAGTATAGATGAAAAAGAGAAGAGGTCTGAGAATGAACCTCAGAGCGCTGCACTGTTGAAAAGTCAAGACGTAAAGAGGCAGTAACTTAGAAGATTCTTTGAGGATGCCTGGGGATAAAAAGTGGAGGAGCTTAAATATCCTTTATTTCTCCCTTGCTAAACACATGGGCTGAACTGGTCAGTTTCTCTAGGAAGCTTTTCACATTCCTCCAAGCATGGATTCTTTGTCACTATGTACCTTATAGTATCCTGTATCTAATTTATCATAGCACTAAATGCATGATATTTTTTCTGCCCCTTCCACAAAAGTGTAAGTTACTAGAGGAACTGAGTCCCTTTGGTTTACCACTGATTGTATACACAGGGTCTAACAAAATGCCTGATATAAAGTACTCAATAAAAATATGCAGGCCCAATGAATGAAAGAAAAGAGTCATAGCTTGATTGGATGTGAAGGAATGTGATAAGGAGTCAGTCAACTGGCAGAAGGCCAACATAATTAGCACTTGTCACCATGCCAACCTACTGTCTTTATCTGTTTTTAATATGGATCACATGACTTCTGTGACACGGAAACATTTGCTTGCCTCACACACACATTGTCCAGCTACCTCCAATGCTAGGCTCCCTAATCATTAAAACTGACCTCTTCAACCATTAAGTCTACTTTCCCACCCCATTCCAATTGAGTCTGATTTTGCTTCTATTCTTTCTTCACCTTATTTTTGACAAATCTGATTAAAATGGGTGAAAGCATTTGATTAAGAAATAAAAAATAAAAGTAACATTTTGCACCTTTCATTGTAATGAAAATAAACCAGGTCTATCTGAAATCAACAAAGGCAGGGAGACCCAAGTAGGTCAACAAGGGAGGTCCTAGAACATTTCTGACCTTGTGAAGTGGATATTTGCTATGATCTATTTAAAAAATTTCTGGACAGCTCTATTCTGCCCCCTGGATAGATCAGAAACAGAAAGGCTATATTTGACTCACAGTGGGAATATTGGATTATTCAATGGATTGCTTATGGGCCTCTAGCTGGAAGAGTATGGAGATTTCAGAGCATTATATGATCTTATTAAATTTTTCAAACTGGGACTGCTGGTTCCAGTTTCCAACTGAAATTGAGCAATAGTAAGATGATTTATAACTCCATTGTAGAAAAAGCCCAAGAGCCAGTGCTACAGCCAACCTTCGTGTTCTGGAATACAGGATTTATCCCAGGATCAACTTCAGAGAGCACAAAACCCTCCTATCTCCCATTCTGTAGTCAACACCCCAGCCTCCCTTCTCCTTCCTGTTTGTTTGCACACTCTTTCCAGGATTATCTTGGTTTGCCAGCGTTTCTCTGCTTCAGCCCACAGAACCTGTTGTCTTTTTTTTTTTTTTTGCTAGCATGGTATCTATCCTTGTTCTTAGGAGTCTGTTCCATGGGTTGCCCCTTGGTATAATATTCCAAGGACTTACTCTTCCATTACAGTCCAGGAGAAACAGGTGTATCAATTCAATCAATAGCTCTTTGTTGTAATTTAGATATGGTCACATACAATTTCTCCAAAGCTGTAGGGAAATCTTTGCATGTCTGGAAAAAATTCCTGAGTGTACTGTCTCACTGTCATTGTGATGGCGCATGACAGCCAGAAAGTTCTTGGCTACACTGAGAGAATTCCTCTTGGTCAAGTTCTCTGCAGCTGGTGTTTGAAGAGCTGAGACAGACCATGTGGCCACAGAGAAAGAGTGGTAAGTTGGCTTTCATTGCCTGGGTGTGATGCAAGGAGGGATTCTGTGCAGGGTTTTGCTTTCTTGCAGTTGAGGTCCAGGACCTGGGGCCTGGCCAGAGCATCACAGCACAAGTGAAAACACAGTATAAATTCTAACACTCAAAAGTCAGAGTTTACAAGTTTGTCATCAGGCTTATTATAACTAAATGACTTCTTTGTGTTTTTATTTTTTCCCATCCTCTGGACAATTTTTAGTTCTTCTGGAGAAATAATGTCCCCCACATAATCTTTGGTTTAAAAATGGCACTTAAGCAATATTCTGAAAGGTGCTGCTAAAGGAAAAGAGAGCATGTGATTTCTTTATATAGGAAAGTGTGTCCTCTGGACCTCTGTGTGAGTCCCATCAGCTGGATCCTCCTGGCAGGTTTTATGCCCTGAAGCCTTATGTTTGGTCAAATGGCCTTAAATTGCAAGAATAAGATGACATTGATGGAGTTCCCATAATGGCTCGGTGGTAACGAATCGGACTACTACATGTGTTCGATCCCTGGCCTCCCTCAGTGGGTTAAGGATCTTATGTTGCCTTTGCACTGCGTGTGGGTCAAAGATGAGGCATGGACTCAGCATTGCTGTAGCTGTGGCATAGGACAGCAGCTACAATTCCAATTCAACCCCTAGCCTAGGAACTTCCAGGTGCCTTGGGTGTGGCCCTGAAAAGAAAAAAAAAAAATGACATTGACTAAGAAAGGCCCATCATTTCCCAGAAGTTCTTATGTACCACCTGGGCAATGGCTATCTGATTTTCAAGGCAGGGTGATAGGATGTGTACTTCGTCCATGGAGAAACAGATTGTTTTAAAGCCCCTCTGAATGAATCAAGTTCAAGGTTCAAGATTATTTGGACCAGAACCTAAGGAGGAGCCCGAGGATATGCACACCAGGCAAGTGGAAGGCTAGAAAGTACTCCAACACGAAGCTGGTCCAGATAGATTCCAAGACTTTGGTACAAAAGGAGGCAAATCTGTACAGGGCTCTAAGTGGTAAAGTCCAGGGGGTAGATATGTGTAGGAAGAGAATTAAGGGTGTGGTGAAGTCTAGCCTAAGAGAGGCCTGGGAAAGACAGCGGAAGAGCAACTCAACAAGGAGGCAGGAAACAAAGGAAATGTATGAGCCTGTGATCTTGGATTAGTCTCAATAAAAATGGAGCCTACCATTTGATCCAGTAATCCCACTCCTGGGCATCTATCCAGAGGAAACCATGACTCAAAAAGGCACATGTACTCCAGTGTTCATTGCAGCACTCTATGCAATAGCCAGGTCACAGAAACAACCTAAATGCCCATCGACAGAGGAGTGGATAGGGAAGATATGGTACATAAACACAATGGAATATTACTCAGCCATTAAAAGGAATGAAATAACAACATTTACAGCAACATGGATGCACCTAGAAATTATCATGTGAAGTGAAACCAGTCAGACAATTAGATAGCAACACCCAATGCTACTGCTTACATGTGGAAACTAAAAAGACACAATGAACTTCTTTGCAGAACAGACAATGACTCACAGACTTTGGAAAACCTTTGGTTTTTCAAACAAGACAATCTGGGGGGTGGGGGACTGCACTGAGGGCTTGGGACACAAATGTTATCAAATTGACTTGTGATAATTTTTGTACACCTATAATTGTAATAAAATTCATTAAGAAAAAAAAAATGGAGCCTAATACCCTCCCCTCATTGCTCAGGCAGTTACTCTGAAGATCTGAAGAAATAATTCAAGAGCAGTGACAAATCACGCTGTATATCCCAACTACCCCGGGGCTAGTCTCTAATGCCCTTACATTCAAAGACCAGTGAGAACCTTCCTGTGTCTAATTAAGTATACTTAAGGGCTGTAGAGAAAACTGCCTTTTCCACATGCAGCCTACAGAGCACTTGGAACGCTTTCCATTTGGATAGTGATCAGAGGCCAGTCAGAGGCCTGAGGGCACACTGCTTCAAGAACAGAGCCACCAGAATTTTATCCCACCTCTTCGGCACCTGTAGAGTATTTTCTTCAGCTCTTTTCATTCACCTCTTCAGGCTCTTTCTTTTCAGTGTGTGTGTTTTTTTCTTTCTTTAACGACAGTAGTTCTGAATCTTAATGAGGCATTAAACTATCACTACATCTTCCCAACCACAAATTTTGCGACAATGAATTTACTTTTCGAAAGGTTGACATAAATTTGCAATGGTTAATTTATGTAATGAACACTGTGTCACCAGCAAGGCAAGAAGCAAGAACTTCAGTTCTAGCACTATAATGTCACTCCACTAATACTAAACTAGTTCACTAAATCAGAACCACTCCAAAATGGACAGCTCAGCAGGTTCAGTGACATGTCTAGAACAGTGGAATAAATTTGTTTTCCCAACTCCAGTTGGCACAATTCCTCATAACTGTCCTTGCATTAAAAAACCATTGTGAACTTCCTATATCCAAGGGGCTGTACTAGGTACTGCAGAGAAAACAAAGATAAGTAAAAATGTGTCTTTCTCCCTTCCGCCCTTATTTCCTTCCTTCCTTTTCTCAGCACATATTTCTCAAGCACCTGTTGGGACAGGTTCACAATGGTGAGGATGAGCAAACGTGATCTTCACTCCTATGGTCCTTTAAATGTAACAGTTATTAATCACATATCATGCAAACAAAAATTACCACCATGAAAAGTGCTATGAGCAGCATTACCTAGAATAATGAGAGAATGTATTAAGGAGATGTCACCTAGTTGTGGATGTAGGGGGAGTCTATTCTAGGAAAATGTAGTTTGAACTATGATCTAGAGAATGAATCCCAATTAATAGGCACCATGGGGAAGGAAGAATGGTCCAGTCATAGAGAACAGCATATGTAAAGGTCCTGTGGTGGGAAAAGTCACAGGAAGAACAAAGGTTGGAAGGAAAGCCATAGACTTAAGACAGCAAGGGGGAAAGTGCAGGGGTGAGATGCTGGGAGGAGACCAGGCCATGCAGGGCATTACAGATCATAATGTAACATATGATGTTTACATATGTTACATATGTAACAAATTAAAAGGAGAGAAGTAGGGAAGCAGGGGAGGAGACAGAGTAGGGCTAGTGTAGTAGAACAAGAAAAAAATAGTTTTAATTAGGCTTAGGCAGTGATAGTAGTAAAGATGGAAAAAAGTGTAGGGATTTGAGAAATATCTGTGAAACAAAATCTACCAGTTGGGTGACATTAATTCTCAGTGAAGGAGAGATGGTATCAAGAACGACTGATGAATAGTCAAGACATGGAAGCAACCTAAATGTCCATCACAGAGAAACGGATGAAGACAATATGGTACGGGAGTTCCCGTTGTGGTACAGCAGAAATGAATCCAACTAGTATCCATGAGAATGCAGGTTGGATCCCTGGCCTCACTCGGTGGGTTGGAGATCTGTAAGCTGTGGTGTAGGTAGAAGATGTGGCTTGGATCTGGCATTGTTGTGGCTGTGGCATATGCCAGCAGCTGTAGCTCTGATTGAACCTCTAGCCTGGGAACTTCCATATGCCCCAAGTGTGGCTCTAAAAACAAACAAACAAACAAACAACAACAAAAAAACAAGGAAGATATATATATGGACTATTTCCTCTTTTCTCTTTTTACAGCCAAACCTGCGGCATATGGAAGTTCACAGGCTAGGGGCTGAATCAGAGCTGTAGCTGCAGGTGTACACCACAGCCATGGCAATGCGGGATCCTTAACCCACTGAGCAAGGCCAGGGATCAAACCTGCATCATCGCAGACACTATGTCGGGTTCTCAATCTGCTGAGCCACAACGGGAATTCTTACAATGGACTATTATTCAGCCATAATAAAGAATGAAATAATGCCATTTGTTGCAACATGAATGGACCTAGCGATTATCATAGTAAGTCAGAGAAAGACAAATATCATATGATATAACTTATATGTAGATTCTAATAAAAATGATTAAAAAAACTTCTTTAAAAAAACAGAAACAAGCTTACAGATTCCAAAACCAATCTTATGATTATCATAGGGGAAACTATTGGGGGGAGGAAAGAATTGGGAGGGTGGGAATTGCATGCACACAGTACTGTATAAAATAGATGATTAAAAAGAACCCACTGTATAGCGCAGGGAAATCTACTCAATAGTTTATAATAACCTATATGGGAAAAAAGAATGGATATATTTATATGTGTGACTGATTTACTTTGCTGTATACCTGAAACTAATACAACATTATAAATCAACTATACTCCAATAAGATTAAATTAAAAGAAAACTAACTTCTGAGTTTTGGTTTATAAAGCAGGGTAGATTCATAAGGACACAGCAACAACCTTAATCCTAACCATAAACTGGATGGTGGGGGAGGGCATTATCTTGATCATCATCACTCTTTATTAACCTCCTTATGACCAATGGTAGTTGCTTACAGGGTGGTTTGATTATTCATTCACTCAGCCACTAAATATTTATTGATTATCAGTTGTGTCCAGAGCTGTGATAGGCAATATGGATAAATACAAAGGCAAATAAAATCTAGTATTACTATCAAGAATCTTACAAGCATTGTAACAGACAGACTGGAACAGACAATAAAGTACAAAATATATTCCATAAGAAATGCTACACTAGAGCAATGGAAGGGGTGCTAAGGGAATCCAGACAAAGGAAACCCAGCTCAGGTTGAAGAGAAGGGTCCAATTAGCAGGAGACATTGACAAGTAGGAGTTAGCGTGAGCCAGTAAGAGGAAGAAGTGAGGGCTCTTCCCAAGCTGGAGGTGAGGGAATGAAGCATTTTGGGGAGACTCAGGTGAGAAAAGGACATGGAGGGAGCCTCTGACGACAGCTAGGACTAGATAAGCATAATATTAAGAGTACTGGAGAGTATTAAGGAGTTTGATGTTGGTCTAAGGCAACAAAGAACTACTGTAAGATTTTATGCAGCAAAGTGTCAATGACAAGATTGGACTTGTGTTTGTTTGTTTGTTTATTTATTTATTTATTTATTTACCTATTTTGTTTGTCTTTTGTCATTTAAGGGCCACACCCGCGGCATGTGGAGGTTCCCAGGCTAGGGGTCTAATTGGAGCTACAGCTGCAGGCCTATGCCACAGCCACAGCAAGGCAGGATTCGAGCCGCATCGGCAACCTACACCACAGCTTGTGGCAACGCCAGATGCTTAACCCACTGAGCAAGGCCAGTGATCGAACCCACAATCTCATGGTTCCTAGTTGGATTAGTTTCCACTGAGCCACGATGAGAAATCCTGGACTTGTGGTTAGAAAGATTACTCTGATGACACCATAGGGTGGATTTGACAGAAGGGGACCTGCAGGCATGTAGACCAGGTAGAAATCTGTTGAAGCAGTGTAGGTGAGACCCCTAACCAGAGGTTCTCAACCTTAGTACTACTGGTATTTCAGCCAGATAGTTCTTCTGTTTTCTTACTCAAGACAGGTAGGTAGAACTGGGGAGAACAAATGTATTTGAGGGATGTGAAGGAAACAATATATACAAACATTATGGCTCACAGAATATGGGGGTAGATGAGGGAGAAAGAGGGGTAAAGGAACATTGAGATGAAGGGAAGAACAGAACAAAGCCAGATTTTTCTCATCTATAGAATCCTCATCTATGACAGTGGTCTCCAGGTGTTAAGTCCCCCAGTAACCCAGAGGCAGACAGGATTTGATAATAATAGATGAATACAGAGAGGTGTAGCTGACTACTTTATTTTTGTCCAGTTGTGGGTAAATAATACCATTGCCAGGGCCAGCACATGTAATTGTGTGGGTTATGTGTCTGACAGATAGAGGAAAATGGGATCTGGAATCCAGCTGCCACTTGGCTTATTAAACTGGCCCTCTGCTAGTCTCCCAGGAGAAGGAAGTCTTTTGTTAATTTGCTCAAATGTGACTTGTTAATGACACTGGTTACTTAAAAAACTTCTTCCTAGGTGTGAGGACCATAATTAGACTTTTCCAATTAAAACGAAGCAAAGAATCTTTGGCTACCTAACTTTATCTGCTCTGAGTTCTGTGAAGTTATAACGCAGCAATTGCTGTACTTTTAAAAAAATAGAAGGGAAGCTCTAGTGAAGAGTTGTGACAGCATCATTCACTAGAGAACAGTGGATGCCTCACTCTCACATCCATTCCTCTTCTCCCTCAGTAAAAGGGGGGTGGGGGGGATTTTTCAGGAAGGTAAATTGCTCTGCCAAAGAACTGCATTTCCCAGCCTCAGCCGCGGCAGGGTATGGTCATGTGACTAAGAATGAGCCAATGAGAAGTAAGTGAGACATTGGAACTTTAAAGAAGGGAAAAGACATACCCTCTTTGGTCCCTTTTATCTTCTATCTGGAATGCAGTTAAAATGGCAAGAGCTAGAGCAAACATTTTATCCCTTAGACTTGCGGCCCTAGGCTAAGAGGGTCAACGAGTAAGATGAAAGAAGCCTACGTCACTGACATACTAGTCCTGTACTGTAACTCTAGGCTTTATTACATAAGAGAGAAAAATAACTTTCTATTTTATATACGAAGCCACTATTATTTTGAGTTTTATATCACGTGCACCTGCAGGTAAATCACTAATTTTTAAACTTTTTGACAGCCACAACTGTCAATAAATTGGGCTTTCATCAGAAACTGGAATAAAGTCACTGGGAATATTTTCTTGTTTCAGTCATCTGATTGTTATTTTCCCACAAAATTCTGAGATTCTTAAGGGAGAGAAGAATCAAAATCTCTACTAATCAGAGGACTCTATGAGTGTCTTATTTTATTTTATCTTATTTTATTTTTTGGCCATGCCCATGGCATATTCCAGGGCTGGGGATCAAACTGAAGCCACAGAAGTGACAATGCCAGATTCTTAACCCGTCAAGCCACAAGGGGATTCTGAGAGTGCCATATTTTACATGTTAATATATAGAAAGTATTAATAAAATGACATTGAGATTCAGAGTAGATGAATAATAACAATAATTCTTGGCTTGCATTAGACAGTCTGGCAATTTCCAGGGATTTTTTTCTTAGTCTTTGATAAAAATTCAGCCTCTGAAGATGAACCATCTCCAGGAGTCCCTATCCAAGGAAAAGCAATTTATAGATAGATATTTTCATTTATATTGCAGTCAAATGCTCAACAGTTTAATAAAGGAATGTGGAGAGCAAGTGAGTCGCTCAATCAAATCTAGAAAAAAACTCTTGGAACTTAAAGCTTGAAAAACCAGCTACCAATAAAAATATATAAGCACATGTTCTGTTATTTTCCTACAGAATTCATTTCAATTATAATATAATATGGTTACTTGGTGATTAGTATATAACCCCCCTTTCCTTTTATATATAAGGACATGGAATTAGTTGAGGCACTGTTCACATAAGGATGCGAGGAGGCTGGCTGTTCCAGGGATCAGATAAAACAGATAAGGACAGAGTAGCCAGCTTGAGAATCTGAACTGGTTTTAAAGAAAGAAGTAACGATAATGGCTTGAGTAATGATAATATCACATACTGGGTCCAAACGAGTCGCCAAAGGGAAGCTGAACCACGATACCAAGGGCATCAGTGGTGATACAGAGTTCTTGGTGGTTTGCAGCAAGAAATTTAGTGAACCGTGCAGGTATGGGACAACTTCAGTGTGATTTTGGTTTGTGACCTTGAAGCAGGTACACAGTCTATAGAAAAGGAACACCATTACCCCCAGGAACATTTTCCACAGTAAGTCTGGTTGCCCCCAGTGGAATTTTCCATGTTATAGTATTTCCTGATATGTACTTACAAAACTCACTGAGTCCTGGGTCACAGAACATCACATCATGCTTGCACATGCCTTCCTATCAGCTTATGAGAGATGAGATATTACAAACCCTGACTTAATCAATTGTCTTAAAATCTCCTTATTATTGAGAAATACTGTGCAAATAATAAATGTCCAAAAATGTCTGGGGTGGGAGTTTCTGTCATGGCTCAGTGGTAACGAGCCCAACTAATATCCATGAAGATGCGGGTTTGATAACTGTACTTGCTCAGTGGGTTAAGGATACTGCATTGCCATGCACTGTGGTGTAGGTCGCAGACATGGCTCAGATCCTGCATTGCTGTGGCTGTGGTGTAGGCCAGCAGCTGCAGCTCCCATTCAACCACTAGCCTAGGAACTTCCATATGTCGAGGGTGCGACCCTAAAAAAAAGCAAAAACAAACATATGCAACAACAGAAACAAACAAAAAATGTCTGGGGTGAATACATAAATATATGAATGCAAATCTTTATGAATGAACAAATGAATGAATGAATGAATAAAAGCTGTGGCTCTGTAGTCTCTCTCTTCTATAGAACTAATGGTAATGCTTATATTAACTTGGAAATCTTATAGCCACCAACAAACTTGCCTCATATTAAAAGCAAAAATGAATACAGAACCACCAGATGTATCAACATTTGTATAATGGTCGTAGGGCTACTATTTCCACCACAATGACAATTTCATACTATATCTTAACCTATTGAAAACTGATCCTAGAAATAAACTGCCCAATCTCTGAGCATCTCATCATAACATTAGGCTTATTTTTAAGCATTTTACCAAAAAAAAAAAACCCCATGATATCATTACCAAAAATATCTCCATTGTTCTATTTTTTTTCCCCAGAGAAATTTTGTGTTTCATACTTTACAGGTTAATTATCAGTCATTATAAGCGTGGCAAAATTTCAGTGGGAAGCCTTCACGTTAGTTCCCAGAAGATAGTGCCTGAGAGTAGGATTGCTAAAAACAGTGTAGACTACGAACAGTTCTATAAGAAGAGTTGAGATGAACTCATTTAATCTCTTTCTTTTCTCTCTCATTTTGAAGTAAATTTATATGGTAAGAATAATAGCCTAAACTAAAAAAAAAAAAAAAATAGCTCTGCAACTCACCCTAATAAAACATACCCTTTTCATTCAGCAGTTTTATTACTACTTTCAGATGGATCACCTCTCCTTTCACAGACTTCTTAAAGGGTTCCTGAATGATGTCGTTCTGTCGTGGCCTGCAGGACAAAGCCACTTTATACCAGAGTCTCAAATACAGTAGAGTTTCCTTATCTCCTTTACACGGGTTTAACACATTCTTCTCACAAAATACTTTTGACTCTACATTCTTCAAATTCCTCATCACCTGTGTTCTTTAGTTTGTGCTAATGCTTGGCATTTGAAACTACCTTATGATCTTTGCCTAAGACATTCTGATGGTTACTATGGTCACAGGTCATGACATTTTTTTTTTTTTAAACATCGGTATGTTAGTGTGTTAGGCAGTAAATTTCCTTACAGTAATGGAAAGGCCAGTGCAACACATCAAAATAGAGTGAACAATCTGACATAAACTAAGTCCCGAGTGTGGGCGTTCACTTGTGTGCTTGCTCGAATGCCTGTACATACTGCTTTTCTCCGCTCTTCCATTGGTAGATTCCAACATTCAATGAAGACACTTCACTCACATTGCAAAGGACATCCAAAGAGCAGTACAACAAAAGCATTTGTGAAGCAAATAAGGATTTTAAGTGTTCTCTCCATCTTAGTTATGGACTGAATTCATATATGGATGTAACATTACAAATTTTGACAGTTTCTTAAGAGAAAGTGGAGTATTTTGAATAGCTGTTGAATCTGCCATTGCTTCTCAGATAATCCCTCCTCCCGCTTTTCTTTACCTTTTTGTTCCTTAAGAGAAAACCCCTTTGATCTGAAAGTGATTTTTGCCTATGGCTTAACAGTATTCAATGGCTGTTAAACTTTACTCTCTGCCTTGTATGCGTTCTTTATTGAAGTATTGAAGATATCATTCTAGATTTTAAAAAATCAGGACATTTGATATACCCATCATATCTTGATTCTTTAAATCTGGAGCAGAAATATAAAACAAATGAATAAAAGTGTGCCTTGTATATGTTAATTTTTTGTTTGTAAAATTGAGGTTGGGTTTTTTTCTTTTTCTTTTCTGTTGTCTTTTGTTGTTTTTTAGGGCTGCATCTGCGGCATAGGGAGGTTCCCAGGCCAGGGGTCAAATCGGAGCAACAGCTGCCTGCCTAAGCCACAGCCACAGCCACAGCCACAGCAACACAGGATTGAGCTGCATCTGCGACCTACACCACAGCTCAAGGCAAAGTCGGATCCTTAACCCACTGAGCGAGGCCAGGGATTGAACCGACAATCTCATGATTCCTAGTCGGATTCGTTTCCATTGAGCCAAGACAGGAACTCTGTTTTTTTTTTTCTAATTTTTAATTTTTATTTATTTTTGGGCTGCACCTGTAGCAGGTGGAAGTTCCCGGGTCAGGAACTGCTTCCCAGTACCACTGCAGTGACAGCGTAGCATCCTTAACCCACTTGCCACAAGACAACACTGAGGGTGTTTTGCTTTGTTTTGTTTTTTAATTTTGGGATTATTTAAAGGAGTTTCCTAATTTTATTAATCAGTAGTTGTTTAATTCCTATGACTAGTAAAACACTCTACTGATGTTATGAGATAAAAAGTTATACAGGTATTTTTTTTCTTGTCCTGATGAGCAAGAGGTATGAATCAATGAGTAGATTCATATGTAAAAAATTCAAAAGTATGGGGCAAGGTCAGAATGGAGGAAAGCAAGGGGACAGAGGGACAGAGACAAAGATGAATGGGACCGTGCAGACTGTGCGGCGGAGGAATGCCTGGCGTCATTGCCATCCTGCCTATGAAACCCCTAATCCGATTTCCAAGTGGAGCCACTGGCATGAGCCTGTGGGAACAGGTGTATTCCCCATCACTCAATCAATCATAACAACTCCAGCTTTCTGAGCACTCACTGTGTCCCAGGCATTATCTCATTTCACTCTCATTGGCCACTCTAAGACATCTGTGCTATTAACCCTGTTTCATTGAGGGAGATGAGCCCAAAGATATGGATCAGTCTGTCTGCACGTGGTCACACAGCCAACAAGTGGAGGAACATGGATAAAACCACTGCCAGTTTAACGGGGGTGGCCCACCCTATTTTGTGCTATTTCCCTCCCACCTTAGTAGTGGCAAATAGGTAGAAAGACCTTTTGCATTTGAGATGGGAACCAGGCTCGATGGAGTGAATGCTCTTAAGTTCCATCCCAACAGTGTGGTCCAGGGGAGAGGGTTCCTGTGTCCAGAGTAAATACATCATCGCATGATATGCAATCCACTTTCATAATAAATACTTCATCATATACTTCCTCTCACCTGTGTAGCTTCTGCTGGTTAAGAAGATGCTTTGTAACCTTCTTAGCTAAATGACACCTTCTTACTTGCTATGTTCTCATCTAGGTATGGAATTTGGAAGCAGAATGACTTTCATATGAATAAACTAGACTGACGAACCAGAATTACCTGAACTCTTTAAACTGCTTTTTTTGCAAGAGAAATAGGGGGAAATATTCACCAGAAAGGTGGATCTTCAAACGAAATCAGATTACATAGACAACATATTAGTTCATGTTTAAGGCATTATCTGTGCTGATAAAGTACCCAAGGACACTCACAGTGGGTACCCAACCTACCCAACCTATAAAAACTATTCTCAATAATTAGCCTTATTCCTACTCATATTTGTGGTTCCCGAATTCATGTTTTAGTCTTATTTCTAATGATAGTGGGTGAAATTAGGACACTTTAAATTTAGAAATCTTTGGCACTGAGTAGAAAGACAACTCATTGCCTGGCCCATTTATGACATGAAGCTCCCTAAACTCAGGCCAAAACAGTTCTGGCTCTGCTTACAGGAGTACCACATTAAACACAGATCTCATTTGCAAATTATTATTACTCTTAGACTCCGGATTTCTTTTATTCCCCTGCCTGGGAAGAATTCAAACCATTTCGTCCATGTACAGACATTTACATTTTTGAAGGCCAAGTTTCTTTTTATGCAGACAGTTCTAACTTCTTTGGGTTATATTTCTGGTGTCCCTGGTGTTTGGTCCTCCTCCCAAGCTAGGATCATCTTAAAATTTTATGACTATGTTTTGAGATCAGCCTCTTCCCCCAATACATTAATAAAAATACTGAATTAGAAAGAAACTTGCACACATCCCTACGGTAACCTCACTTACTACAGCTCACCAGTTCAACAAGACTTCCTCGAGAAATTACTCAATTCACTTCAACAACATCTCCGAGAGCTTTCTTTATACCAGGAGCTGGAGAAGAAGAGACGGAGAAGCCCATGTCCCCAATTTGCAAAGATTTCACATGTGAATTACCATGTAAAACCATTTAGCATCTGACAACCAACTTATAAACTTCTGGTCAATGCAAAAGTGAGAAAAAAAGCTCACTTCCTTAGAGCCAGCACAGTTTTAAAAAATTAAAGAATTACCATGGGAGTTCCCATCGCGGTGAAGCGGAAACAAACCTGACTAGGAATCATGAGGTTGCAGGTTTGATCCCCGGCCTCGCTCAGTGGATTAAGGATCCGGCACTGCTGTGAGCTGTGGCCTAGGTCACAAACGCAGCTTGGATCCTGTATTGCTGTGGCTGCGGCTGTGACTCAGGCTGGTGGCTATAGCTCCAATTCGACTCCTAGCTTGGAAACCTCCATATGCTGCGGGTGTGGCACTAAAAAAGAAAAAAAAAGAATTTTTTATGAATTCATCAAATATGGCTATGTCTGGGTAATTGTGTTTCTCCTGTTGTACATTATTTGCAGATGAATTCATTTTTGAAGAAGGAAGCAGTTTTGAAAGAGGGTTGGGGACACTGGTGCAATTCCTTGCTCTGGGACCTCAAAAGCCTAGAGATAGTGCAACTGCCTGAACATGGTCGGAGTGTAAGTTACCCAAACAGCCAGCAGCATTGCATCACCTCTTTCCGCTGGGCTGCACTGGGAAAAAAAATGTACCTGTGCTCATGTATGTCATTTTCTCTTAGAAAGTGAGCTCTTCAAGGCTGGGTTGCAGTCAGGGTAGATTTTGCACTGATCCTATCACATTTTGAGTGTTAAATATGAATTGGCAATATATACACTTTTGATAAATATTAAATAGCAGACAGAAGTTGCGTAAGTTTGTGTTTGAGAGGTTGTGGCGGAGATGCCTAAGAATACATAAAAAATTCAGGCTTGCATAGTTGCTGGGAAGTGGCTGTCCAGATAGAGACCACTTTCCCAGCTTCCTTTGCATCTGGATGGGGCCACGTGGCTATTTCCCACCTTTTTGTGGAAATAACGTGGGTCACTTCTGTGCAAGACTGTTAAACAGTGAGCATGACTTCTAATCCCTCCTGCGCCCCCAGGCCCGTTCTTTCTAGCAGACACACTGGGCCGCCATGCTGTTCCTGCAACACGAGGTGGGCTCTCACCGAAGCGATGTGCTCTCGCTGTTCTCTCTGTTTAGCATATTTTCCTCGAATAGCCACAGGGGAAATTTTCCTCATATCTTTTAGGTCCAAACTAAGAAGTTTACTATACTTCTCTGTGAGGTATTGTGGTCTGATGATTTGAAATGACATTTTATCTCACCTTCCTTGCTTTCTGTTCTGTCTTCAGTACTTAATCACTCTCTAAGATATATATTTTACCTGTTTATCTTGTTCATTATTTATCTTCCTTACAACGTAAGCTTCATGAAAACAGACTTCTTTTTTTCCCTTCCTTCCTCCCTCCCTCTCTTTCTCTTTCTTCCTTCCTTCCTTCCTCTATAAAAACGCAGTTTCTGTTTCATTCTATCAGTTTCTGATATTCTGTGTTTATATCAGTGGCTAACACATAAAAGGTCCTATATACTTTTTTTTTTTTTTAAATAAATGAGTAAACACTGAAAGCTCCTAGGTAGGAAAAAATACATCATGTATAAAGGGTTAGAAACTGAAATAAACTTAAGGTTAATCAACAACAACATTGGGAATTAGAAGAAAATGATTCAGTAACTTCAAGATTGTAAAGGCATTTTATTTTCCAGATCCGGGATTTTTATACCCACAAATTAAAAATCAACTGTGTAGGCAAAGCAAAGGCATTTTTGAGACCCTTAATGTCATAAAGATATGCCCACGTATCTTTCTCTAGAAGATACAAAATAGTGTATGTCACTGAACAAGAGAGTAAATCATGAAACAGGAAGACATGGGATCCAAGAATAAAAAGCTCCACCCAAGAGAGGGGCAGAGGGGATTCCTAGGATGGTGCTAAGCGGAAGTCCCTGAATGACAGCTGAGCAGCTGAGCACTATTCTTACAGAGTAAGGTACTGTGCGTACTTACAGAGGGAAAGTGTGCTCACAGAGTGGTATAGGAGAATGGAAAACTCCAGGAAACAATGGAAGTGACAGGTGGTGATAGGCATGTCTGACTATATTAAGAAGAATTTTATAGCTCTGCAGGGGAATTTAAGGGATGATTAATTAGAGGTCATAGAAAACTAAATACGAGAAAAGACTAGACCATTATTGCTTCTAGGAAAAAAAACAGAGAATAGAAGAATACTCATATTCCTATTCAATATTCATATTCGTACTCAATATTCATAGTTTTATAATGTATACACTCACTACTGATTTAATAAAACCTGTGATATAGATAGGAGGGATTGAGGCAGGGTTATCATCTTTTATGGCAAGAATAAGATAGGTAATGCCTAAAATTTTTAAATCAAGCAATGGTTCAGTAAACATTCAGAAATATGGAACTATAACCAAAGGAACTGAAAATGGCTGCTTCTCTTAGTGGGTCACTGAGGTAGAGAAGGTTAGGGTAGGGGCAGCTGTTTTATTTACCATAAAACTCGAAGAAATACTTGAATTTTTAAGTAATACATGTATTACTTTGATAAAAATAATTTAGCATATAAAAGAATGGGCATATATATTTGCATATCTGTATATATGTGCATGTATAGATATATGTCCTTGTATACATAATCTCAATAAAAATACTCAAGATACTTTCTCACTTTAATAAAAAATAATTTAGCTTATAAAATACTAAATGAGCATAACTATACTATACTATTAATAGAAAAATGTATACTCAAGTAGTTCCAAAAGTAGATTTGGTGGAGAGCTGGAATTCTGCCAAGTGATTTTGAGAACCAAGACCACAGATCAGGGAAATTTGACCCAATCTGGGTGTTATCCATTAGAAGACTGGCAATGTGGGCCTGTTTTCCACAATCAGTGCATGAATAAGCAAAAAGAGTTTTAAATAGAGCAATGACAATTACTTAGGACTGAAATTCGCATCCATATTTCACTTTCATGACTAAAATAATACATATTTTTCCCAATTTCCCATATAACCTACACAGTACATGCTTAAAAGCAGAACCATGTATTTAAAATCACATGGTTACATAATTTTCCCAGTTATATAAATATCTCGATCTATTGATTTGTTATATTTTTATATTTAAAAATAACTTTTGTACATAGTTTTTGATAAGAGATATTTTTAAAGATTTTCAGGACTCTACAATCTCTGAGACTATGGATAAGTTACTTTACTTCATTGAACGAAATTCTTAATAACAGAAAACTGCACGAGATGTATGTGAAATGCCCAGACCAGCCCTTGGGAAACAGTGAGCACCTAAAGATAACTGTGATGATTATTCATTATTTTTTTTTTATTTTCTATGTTTCCTGGTACAAAAACAAGTATTCCAGTGAAAAGAACAGCTGCCTATGATCCTGCACCTTAGATACCGTGGGATTCACTTTGCAAATGTCCATATAGCTTTTGTGCAAAAGCATTTAAACAATCAACCATCTAGTCCACACTCGTCTTCAAAAGTTAGACCATGACTAGATTCTTAAGCAAAATCTCCATGTTGTGAGATCTTAGAGATGTTTTCAAAAGACCAGTCTTTTTGAACACTTTACAGTGGCATAAATGTCTTCCAAGTGGAGAGCCACACCACAGTCATCATACAGCAGCTGACAGACGAGGCAGCCAGCTGTAGGCATAACTGCTGCATGAGTGTCTAATGTTATCTAGTTATGTCCCTAGGGAATCACGCCCTCTATGTATCCACTGAATTGCCCACTCACAAGTGCCTGGGAAAACTAGAAGTAAGTAAAAGTTAGAAAGGAATTAGAGATGTATGTTTTCCAAATACCAAACCAAGCCCCAATGGTTCTTAAAATTCTGCTCACAACTCTAACAGCTTCAGATTTATGTGAGATGTTCATAAAGATAAATCTATTCAATTTGACGTAAAGTGGGATTCATTCAGAAATTATGTGCTTCTGTACTTTTTTATAAAAGTGATTTGCACTGATTTCCTAAAGATTACTTGCGATTTATAAAGTGCTTCATAATTTAACATGTCTAATGTTGTAATTATGGTCAGGTTGAAAAATATCGTGGTGCATATATGTATGCATCAAAAGTTAGAGTGTTTCAGGAAAAATAACCAAACAAACCAGCCTTTCCATATTAACTAAAATCTTTCTCAATGAAAGATTTTTACCATTAGTTTTGAGTGTTTTTCAAATAAAGCTGTTCATTTTTTTTTTTTTTCCTCTTTGCTGGTGACTAGCTTTCAACTTTTATTTCTGGGCTCAGCTGCCTTCTGCTGCTTTCTACAATATTCCAGAAAATCCATTCACACTGCTAGTCATCCAAGAAACTGCAAACACATCTGCATTTATTTTATTGTTGTTGTTATATATTACAACTCCCTGCATTAGATTTGACTATTATAAGTTTCAGTTTTTCCCTCGCATTTTATTTCTCCAAGCATATCGTCTATAATGTGCTCTGAACTTGCTTCTCTTGGGTACCATTTATTTATTTGGGGGGGGGGGTAGCTGGAGATCCCATGTCTTTTACAGTGCCAAGTTACTCCTATTATTAACAAGTTGGGTTTGGTGTTATACACCAGTATTTAATGTCTATTTTTTTCCTTGTAAGTGGTTTCAAAGATAGTGTATTTGTCTTCTGAAAAAGAACAAACTCAATTCTCTAATGCAGTTACCACGCCAGCTCAACATATCCTGAGGCTGCTTTGGCAAAGGGCTGTAAAAGATTGGTATTGATATTCTGCAGCATTCAAATTGTCAAGCTCCCAACAGAAGGAAGAGCGTTTAGACAATCTGGCCATGTGGCAGCTAATTACACCGTTATAAACTAAATTTACAACAGGTGACTTGAAGGCTATGCATTGACAATAAGCACCCAAACTTTTCATTGATTATTTTCCTACAAATGGAGAGGCAAAAGTAGCATTCTTTATGGGGTACATCAATGCCAAGATCTTAAAACATATTTTACAGATCCTACACAATTCCATCACCTCACATACAACTTCTCAGCACCTGTTTCTTTTCATATTCAGTGTATTCCCTGTGTTCTTCTATGATTTTGAGACTGGAGGCTCTAGTTCAAATCATTAGAATACAACTAAGGGATTTGACACACACTAACACAACACTCAAATACTCTCAGAGCTTCCTTCAGTGGAACTTTCTATATTCTAAGTGCAAAGCGCAAAATCAGTCCTTAAATCTGGAGTCAGCTTTGCGTATTCTTATCCTTTAAAACTTATTGAGCAGCTAGAAAAACGTGTGCTTTATATTCAGGCTTGATCTGTGTGTCACTGACGGCAAAGATCCAACGTGCTATGGAAATGTCCTGGTGCATTATAAGCTGCTGTTTGCCATCTTGGCTAGATAATCCTGCCTCATTTATTGGAGAGCCATTTCAGCCGCACTGTCAACAGCAGAGGAGGATCAGGTCACCTTTGCCTAGAATATTATGTAAAAGCTGTCAAATGTTCAGGATTATAGGCACATTCCATGTTCTGTAAGATTTCAGGCATTTCAGTACTGGTGATGAAGATTTAATGTCAAGTTTGTCACCGTTTTGCCTTAGATTTCTTCACTCTCCTGCTAAGACCTCATAATAGTACGACCAAAATTCTATGAGAGCCAGTTCTTTGTGTAAGAGGAACAGATGTTGGCAGGTTTATCTGGTTCCTTTTATAAATGTTGGAACAAGAACTTTTCAAAATAAAAAACGGCCTAATTTGTCTTATTAGCTTTCAGAATTAAATATGCACTCCCTTTATTTTCCCATACAATTCCAGTGTATCGACATAGACTTTTCACATTGGGAGGACTGGCTTATGAAAATCTGCAATAAATTTAATTTGAAATTTTTCATTATGGCTTCCATTATGAAAAGCACAGCTCCAGTGCAAGACTAGAGCAGCTCATTTTGAAATCTATTTACTTTTTAAGTTGTGAACATTTTATTATCATATTAAGAGACAATTGATTCTTCTTATTGTACATTATGAATGTGGTGGGCATTAGCAGACAACGGATATTGGCAGCCTCCAAACATTTCAAACTAGCAAACTGTATTTTCGAAAGGTATTTCAAGGTTAGCGTGTCTCATTGGTGACTAATGTTGAGTTATTGCTGCAGCAAGCTTTCTATACCTCATAGATCAGATCTAGGACTTCTATCACCTTTTCAGAAAGAAATCAGCTAAGTGGGAGATTGATGTAATTGCGAGGTCTTTACGACGGACTACGCCCCTCCCTTTGCGAGATGCCACCTCAGCCTTTCTACCTGGGGTTCCAGCTCTGCAGTCCTTCCCTGGATCTTCTCACTTCCCTTTCCCTGCCATCATCCACATCCATCCAATTCTTCTCGTTTAGGGCACTGAGCACTTACGATGTTATAGGAAGTATCAAAAGTTTAACCCTGATGGTTTTAGAAGTCAGGTCCTTCATGGAAATCCTATACATTTGCATCATTCATTGCACGTTTTAATTTATAGAACAACGTAGGGGGAATATATATATATTTATGGAGTCAAAATCTATTTCCTTGCTTGCTTCTTAGGTTTTTAACTGCAAAGTTTATTAGTTATCTCAATCAGCAGCCCTGTCTTACAAGCTCAGGCATTTGGAAGCTTCCTTAAGTGAAAAGAAACTCAATGCATTTGGAGGGCCTGGGACATATTTTATTTATTTTGAAAATTTTTTCTATTTTAATCTTCCTGCCTTCCTTCCCTCCCTTCCTTCCTCCCTCCCTTTCTTCCTTCCTTCCTCCCACCCTCCCTCGCGCTCATTTCCTGTTTTTTTTTTTTCCTTTTCACGGCAGTACCTGGAGCATAGGGAAGTTCCCTGGTGAAGGGTCAAATCAGAGCTGTGACTGAGATGCAGGTACACCTCAGCCACAGCACCACAGATCCAAGACACATCTGTGATGTATGCTGCAGCTGGCAGCAATGCCAGATCCTTAACCCGTCAGCCACAATGGGAACTTGGTGGGACACATTTTAAATGCTCAGAGACATGTATCGAATGTTCAAAAAGATCAGCTGTTAAAAACAAAAATATTGGAGTTCCCGTCGTGGCTCAGTGCAAATGAATCCAGCTAGGAACCATGAGGTTGCAGGTTTGATCCCGGGCCTCGCTTAGTGGGTTAAGGACCTGGCATTGCCGTGAGCTGCGGTGTAGGTTGCAGACACGGCTCGGATTCTGCATTGCTGTGGCTGCAGCGTAGGCCAGCAGCTGTAGCTCTGATTAGACCCCTAGCCTGGGGACCTCCATGAGCCGCGGCTACAGCCCTAAAAAATGACAAAAGACAAAAAAAAAAATCAACAATAAATTTTTCAAAATATAGAAATATTTTAAAATAAAGAATAACGTAGTTTTTGTTTTTGAACACTGACTCTTCACTTTAGAGGGAATCTTTCAAGGCCTCTGGGATGCATCTCTCCAGACTCCCTCTGCAGAGCCGTGAAGGCCTGGCAGCCTGGATAATGGGGAGGAGAAATGATTCTGGGGCACGTGTCACATCTCAGCATCCATCACAGGTTGGAATGGGGGCCAAGACTAGAGAAATCAGAGGACAGGGCCTAGGAAGAAGTGTCGGGATCCCAGAGTGGCCTATAATTGGTCGTGCAATTATATTTCCTCCTTTTTCTGCCAAGTCCTTGTTCTTGGATGTATATTCCTTCACAAGCTAATTTACTGATGTTAATACACTCGGAGAGGAAATGTATTTGGTTTTTCACACATCATTTTAAATTTATAAGATCATCCTTTATTATTCGATCAGCATCTTGATGTTATATAAAGAGAGCAGTAGTCTGGAAGTTAGAAGTCGCTTCTCTTGTTCCTATTCTCCAGGGTCTGGGTTCACTAAGCCCCGAGCTCTCTGGCTCTCTGTCACCTCCCGTGGAGAACAGAGACCACACAATGTAGTTATGAAAACACTATAATTGGCACTAAATTCATATACTTTTTTCTAATTTTTTTCTTTTTAATGACTGCACCTGTGGCATATGGAAGTTCCAGGGCTCAGGGTCAAATCAGAATTACAGCTGGGGCCTATACCACAGCCACAGCAATGCTGCATCCGAACCACATCTGTGACCTATACCACAGCTCGCAGCAACGCCAGATCCTTAACCCACTGGGCAAAGTCAGGGACCAAACCCACATCCTCATGGATAGCAGTTGGGTTCTGAGTCACAACAGGAACTTCTAAATTTAAATACTTTTAAATATTTATTTTAAAATTCAAATCTATGTTTTTTAAAATATAACTATTCCAAATCCTTTTCCTGACATTTTATTTTAATTCATTTTTTAAAAATTCAGTAAACACATATTGATGCCTAATCAATTAAGTAGACATTGCTCCATCGCAAACATAAGACTATACCTGGCACAGAGCATGCTGGAGTCCCCAAGTCCCCCCAGTGCCCAGACTAGGACTTTTTTCTGTTTTTTTTTATTTTTTAGGGCTGCAACCGCGGCATATGGGAGTTTGCAGGACAGGGGTCAAAATGGAGCTATAGCTGCCGGCCTACACCACAGCCACTGCAATGTGGGATCCGAGCCGTGTCTGAGACCTACACCACAACTCACGGCAACTCTGGATCCTCGACACACTGAGTGAGGTCAGGGATCAATCCTGCATCCTCATGGATACTAGTCAGGTTCATTTCCATTGCACCACAGTGGGAACTCCCAAGACTAGGACATTGTATAGGCCTTTTTTTTTTTTTTTTTTTATCCCCCAGAAAATGGATAATTATTTAGTGAGTAAGAGAATTTTCAATTTCATTTCCCCTGGACCTATAGGATATAGTTGAAGAAAAGAATTCAATGATAATCTTGGTTATGAAAATGAATAAACCCGACCTGATGGCAAGTGGCTTATTAACAGGGGAGAGAAGTAAGTTCAACTAGTATAGTTTCTTTGCACCAGAAGTAGCTTTAAGTTGTTTCTGATTTCCACACCATGTCTTCTGTTTCTCCTGGATGGATGTCAAGTGTGATAATATAAATAAGCTGGACTCTCCTAGGCGGAGACTTTGGGATTCTTGCTGGCTTGAGAGATGTGTGAGCTTTTTGAGAGTGTCTTTTGTAGTCATTTTTCCCCTTCCGGCCCAGACCCTCGGCCAGCTCTGAGGGCCACTAGCCCCCTGGGCAGACGCCGGTAACCTTGCAAGGTCAGCCTCGTGAAATTTGAAGAGTACGGTTTTCCTGGCGGTACTGACGGTCCCGTGTAGCCATAAAAGGGTCAAGATCAGAAGAAACTCCCCACATTCGAGCCCACTTAACTGCCCAGCAAGAGAGAAACTGGAGCATTCAGAGCAGCAAAGAAATGCCGGCTGGATTTTTACACCATGAGAGGAGCTTTCTGAGGTGAATTTTTTTTTTTTTTTTTCATGTGTCTTATCCTTTGTGTCTCATTTTCTCCACTGGGCTTCCATTTTCCTTCTCTCAGGTTCACGGTGTCGCATTCTCTGTTCCGTTTGTACTCCAGATGTTCCCTGAACGCGATGCCAGGAAACAACCAGGCATTTTCTACCTCCTTTCCCAACGAGAGGTAAGAGAAGAGGAGAATACGCTCTGAGAAGGAGAAAGCAAGTCTCTCCAGCTGGCAAACTCCTTCTTATCCTTTAATTTTTTGTCTTAAATATTACAAGAAGTTAATTTTTGACATTTTTACTCATCATAGTCAGAAACAGAAGTTGGCACTTTGCACATCAGCTGCTCCCATGGAAACTTTTGTAGCAGGACCATTGGAAGGGCCTCTTCTCTATGCTCATCTGAAGTCAGGTAATGCTATTACTACTACTGATAATAACACCACCACCACCACCACCACCAAGAGTACTTGCTAACGTTTACGTAGTGCTATATGCAAGGAATTATTTGAAGTGCTTTATCTTATTTTAACTCTCACAACACCATGGGGTAGGTATATTTATTCCGATTCTAAGGGTAAGAAAACTGAGGCACAGAGCAGTTAAATGACTTGTGCAGACCCCTAAACCAAGCAGAACTAAGATATGCCAAAACAATGTCTTCACTCTTAACTACTATGTGAAGATTTCACCTGTACTTTCTCATGTTTTAAAAAATCTGAAATCCTTCAACCTGGTAGCCCCTGAATTGAGCATCTGAAAACAGCAAATGATCTCAAATAGTGGCTCCCTGAACTTTTATTATTACAGTGAAGGCTGGTAGCCTTATTTATCATTAGACTACTAAATACAGGGTCACCAGACACCCCCATCTGTTTGAAACAGTCCTGATTTATACCTGATAATTAAAGCCCCTTTCAGGCTCCAAAGCGTACTGATTACCATGATAAGTCATATGGCTCCCCTAAAGTGAAACAAAGATGGCATTTGGAAGAACAAAAAGTAAATTGCTACTTTGATCACTGGACTTCTTTTTTTTAGAAATGGAATCTTTTTGTATTTTGCCAAATTTCTAATTCTCTCGAGTGGAATGGGTGTATTCTTAAAAGAATGTTGGAGAGGGGGTGATGGCCATGTTCTCTTTGGGGAGTTGGGTGTTTTTTCTTGTTAGTTTTGATGTAGGGAGGCTTATCAAAGGAGCTGAAGTATTTTCTGTTTGTCGTGTCTTCTCTCTTAAGGAAGGATGGGTTGTTGACTGAGGTGAAGGACGTGCCTTGATGGCAAAGAAGAGAGAGCCTGCTTCAGTATGAATAAGGGAGCTGAAGCAGCAGAAGCAGGCATAACACTTGCAATGCATGAGGGGGGGGGGGCAAAGAACTTGAACTCTCAGGTGATGATTTGGATTTAACAAGAATAGGAAGCCCAGGAGGAGGTTCGAATGCAGAGAAAGGTTGAAGGGCCAGATGTTAGAGGTGTGGACATCTTTATGACTTTATGTGTTGTTTTTCCAAAATTAACCAAATTGTGTTAATAGTCTTTGAATGCATTACTAAAACCAAACCTGGATTAAAAATTAAACTGTGGAACTTGAAGGAAAATGGACACTGACAGTATCACCTAGAAATGATAAATAATATGAGTCAAGGGATTTGAGGTCACTGACTATGCTTCTAGAGGAGAATTTTAGATGTTATGATGCTTGGCGTGGCATGATGGTATCTCTACAGTGATAAACTAATGGATTGGTATTATTTTTCTTTTTCTTTTTTCTTGTTTTTTTAGGGCCTCATCCATGGCATATGGAGGTTCCTAGGCTAGGGGTCTAATCAGAGTTGTAGCTGCTGGCCTACGCCACAGCCACAGCAATGCCAGATCCGAGCCACATCTGAGACCTACACCACAGCTCATAGCAATGCCAGATCCTTAACCCACTGAGTGAAGCCAGGGATCGAACCTGCATCCTCATGGATTCATTAACCGCTGAGCCACGAAGGGAACTCCAGATTGGTATTATTTTCTCATTTTTAGATTTTTCTGTCTCTCCTGATTAAAGTAGTAATTTATAATGCATCAAAGACTTCTGAGGGCTCAGGTAAGTATTTTTTTAAAAGCTTATTGCATATTTTAAGTAGACCTTACCTCTTCTACAGTGTTTGTTGATCAAGGCCTTCCATTCCTCCTACCCTAGCCCCACCCCAACTCAAGGAAAGCAGATTGAACACCACTACTTTAGTGTAGCTTCCCTAAAAAACAGAGGGTAAGATCAGGTTAAGTTGCCAAAGCTTTAAAGGGAAGTGAAATTCCAAAGCCGTAAGAGTGAGGGAAAAGGGAATGAGTCACAGAAAATGGGAAGCAAATATAAGGTGATACGTTACTGTACTGATGGACTCTGCTTCAGGACGTTTCCAGACAGGATATATGAAAAGCCATAGCTCAGACCCGTATATTAGAAGGAATTTATCTGCTGTACTACCCCGGTCCTGTCTCCCACTGGCCCATTTGCCTTGTAAAGTGTCAAATTGTCTGTGTTTTGGGATTGTATTACTTGGCCGCTTTGGGACTTCATCTAGACCAGAATTGCTTGGCAATGCCAAAGGCTCTGGGCACACAGCTAAACTGCCTCGGGCACCAGTCTCTGTGGGCCCCCCTTGATGTACGACTGTCCAAGGTCCATGTGATAGAGGAGGTTGGAAGAGTCTGAGGAAGCATTTAAAGCATGGGATACAACCCTCAACCCTGCTCTCCCACTGAAGACTCTACCACGGTACCTAAAGTGTTTTCTGCTTCCGGCAGACCAGTGAGTTTGTGAGAGCATGCGTCTTGACTTTTGGTAGTTGTAGACCTTAGCACAACTTCTTGCCCATAAAAAAATTGTTAAGGAATGTTTGTAGATGAAAAGAATGAGGTTATGTATCATCCTTCTCCAAAATCAAAATTCTAAATCTTCAAATAAGGTTACCATATGCCCAGACATCAGAAATTCACAGCCAGTGGCGTAGGCCGGCAGCTGCAGCTCCAATTCGAATTCGACTCCTAGCCTGGGAACCTCCATATGCCACAGGTGTGACCCTAAAAAGAAAAAAAAAAGGGAAGGAAGGAAGGAAGGAAGGGAGGAAGGAAGGAAGGGAGGGAGGAAGGAAGGGAGGGAGGAAGGAAGGGAGGGAGGAAGGAAGGGAGGGAGGAAGGAAGGAAGGAGAAAGAAAGAAAGGAAGGAAGAAGAAAGAAAAGAAAGAAAGAAAGAAATTAATTCACAGCCAAAACAGTGGTCACTACTTTTATAAACAGTGATCTTCGTAAATCCTCTGATAATTTAAACTCATTAAACAAACAAACAAAAACGCTGCACATTGCCTTCTAAAAATTCAAGCTAGCAGTAGGAATAGATTCTTAAACTATGCATAAGGACTGAAATGCGCATCTTTGACTTACTATGATAAAAAAAAATTACCTGCTTTTAAAATTTTCATTAAAGTTTGGGACTAATGACTAACAGTTATTTTTAAAATGAATTCATTATTTGTAAATAATTTTCAAACTGTTCCTCACAGATAAGCATTTAAAAAATATATAAGCTATGGTTAAATAGTTTGCCCAGTGACCCAAAGGTACGGATGGAGGAAATTTCATGAAATGCTCATTTTTCAGTATCTTTTCTATAAAAGCACATGTGGACTAGCAGATAAAGAGGAAACCCAACATGTTTTCATCCCTCTGGTACCTGACACCTCAATATAAAGCCATAATGAACTGTATTAAAACAATCAAGGGAAATAATGCATTTAGAAAATGGTCATGAAAAGGCTGGGGAGAACTATGTGAAAGGACTAGTTTAAAGGAAAACTACCAGAGATAGAGAAATGAAGAAGTAATGTTAGGACCGTACAGATAGAAACATTGCTTCAAGCAATACACACTATCTCAAAACAGAAGCCCATAGTTTTACCTTTGCTGTTTTTCCACAGATATAAGTGCAGAAATTAAAATTAGTTTTTATGATTTTGAGGGAAAAAATACTTATACTTGGTAAGAGTAGGTGTGCTCAAGAAGATAAAGTCCTAGAACAGATTTGGAAAGAAAATACATGCTTGTGAGTTTGAAATGATACTACAACTAGGAGATATGCATTTCAGAGATGTTTGTGTCGAAAAACATATGAGAAAAAGAATGCATATATGTATGTGTGACTGGATCACCTTGCTGTACAGTAGAAAATTGACAGAACACTGTACACCAACTATAATGGAAAAAATAAAAATCATTAAAAAAGTTTGAGAACTCAGCTTTGCAAAAAAAAAGTTGATACTATTAAGATAGAGAAAGTAAAACAGAGCCAAGTCTTTCTGTTTACTACTGGAAAATACATTCAGAAGCACAATGGCTGGTCAGCAGATCTTCTACACAGTTCAAGGTTTTAAGGGAAAAAAGGATAGGTTTTAAGGATTCAGTTATAATTTATATAGGTATTTGCCTTTTGTGTGCTCTCCAAGTAGAGCATCTTTTTCTAGCACAGTAGTAAAGCACGTGGTGCCTTGAGGACCAAAAATGTTGGTTTCCACAGACCAATTTCTTTCTTCAATGCACATTAATTCCCACGTCATCAGACATGAAAACCCAGTGTTTGGGGGTCTCTATTCATTTGCTTTCTTTTGCAGTTGAAGAGGGGAAAAAAAAAAGTACCACCTTAGTATATGAAAGACCAAGAGATAAAACTAAAACAATTCAAATTCAAATCTTGTCCAAATTAACTTAAGGATAATTAATCATAGAAGATTCAAACAGAACACATACTTGCAAGTCAATGAATTCCAAATTTGGGCAAAGTTTTTTCGAGTTTTCAACAATTAGCATGTAGTCACAGTGACACTTTGTGTTCACTGTTAGGGAATGCAGCCTAGGAAAGTGCTGATGAATGGATACCAGAGGCACTGTATAGGGAAGAGTGCTACCAAGTCCATCTCTGGAAGACCCAAGGAGAAAAATGAGAAAAAGAGCAAGTCTAAATGAAATATGTAAACTCAGCATGATTAGAACAACATAAAGATGACATGTGGCTAACTCATGGATTCACGAATATTCTTTGTGTTGTCTGCTAGAGTGTTCTCTCTCACCCTTTTAAGTTGACTGGTCTAAAAAGCCTCTGTATCTAAAGCATTTGTTCTACATCACATCACCTATTTAAAGATGTTATTGCGGGTAATTTCAGTTGTTTGCTAAAATCTCAGTGGACAGTAGGATTTATGCTCTGAAATGAAGTCACACAGAAAGTGATTTGTATTCCAAACTGATTTTTTTTTCTTGAAATGATACAATTGCACTTAGAGCTGATGAAGTCCATGGTTAAATTTCAATGACTGCTAGCAAAAGAGACATTTTGATTCCAAATATCCAATTACACATTTGCTTAAGGATATTTACATTTTTTAGTGTAAAAAAATTTACCCTAACACTGTAGCTATCTTTCTAAGGCTTATATGATATGGATTTAGGGAAAAAATCACTTTTAAATGAAAGAGTAAAACTTAAATACATTAGAATATTTATATTATAATAAAGTCATTGGAAAAGAAATTTCGAAATCTTTCAACAATTAGATGAGTCATGGAACTATATTTTAATGCAAAGCATTAATCAGCATACCTAGACATCAAACACTTAACTAGTCTGTGCTGAGAAAGGAGTCAGAAATTACTGGAGCTGAAAGGCTTAAAGTCAAAGGACAAGAAGGGTATCTGGAGCATCACTGCCAGGTGCCTGGTACCATCTTGTCTAAATATAATTTGGAAATAGCTGGAAAATCAGAACTATCTAAATAGTTAATGAGGAATATTTGATAACTCTTGACAGAAACTTTCAACCACTCAGATGACATATATTTATACATGTATATATAAATATATACACAAATATACATGTAAATATAATATTTGTATAAAATAGATTTAATTTGCATTTATGTAGATTAAGCCAATTGCAGAGTTGAATAGAAATGGTATATTAGAGACAAGAAATAGAGTTTTGGAGTGTGAAAAATATGCAGATTGACCATTTCACAGTCATTAAAATTACTAGTTGACCTCTCTATCTTTTAACCTACCTCTAGATAAATGTTTAAAAATTATAATTGTTGAAGCTCAGATAATTTAGAAAACTTGCCTTAAAACTGACCACTAATAAGGGGCAGAGCAAGGACTCAAAACCCAAACCCAAAGCATATTCTTGTTGCATATTACTAATACATTTCCTAATTTACTCAGATCTGTGGCTAAAAAGTTATCTACCACTGATGTTTTATAAATTAAATCTCTGAAACTGAATTTCCTTCTGTCTGGAAGAATTCTGCATAGTCCCTGAAACTGTATAGTTTGCAACCTTAAATATTCATAGATTCACTGGAATTTCCTAGAGAGTTATTTGTTATTATACAAATCTGTTCCTTTGCAGCAAGTAATAAGTGTAAGATTACAAAACAAATGTAAGATAATGACACTATGGATTGAAAACATTGTCCCTAAAACTAGAGTTATGGCTTGTTAAACTCAGCAATCCCTAACTTCATACTAAGAGGTGAGAAGTTTAGGAAGGTCTACCATTAGTTCAAACTGTCACATTTTGAGGGTAAAAGAGGTTCTATCAACAGTTATATCAGAACAACTGGAGTAGACGGGAACAAGCCCCAAACTGATCACACTATTTGTGAGGGCAACTCCACTGATGTAAATTTCATACTGCATCTATACCACTGCGTTCAATCAACTTATATTTGCTTATATTTTAGGAACACGTTAGAATCACAGAAGCATCAAAATTATTTTTAATTTTGTAGGCAAAGCAAAACAGAAATGGTCAAGCATATGAAAAAAAATACAAGACACTCCAATCCTGTAAGATAAGAGAAAGGGCTGAAAATGAAAATGACAGATTTGTTTCAAGGCATTATTGTTGGTAGGTGAAGGAAATCCAAGCCTAGTAAAAAATAAAGCTATTATTATTGTTCTTTTATTGAATACTTACATATACTGTTATGTGCCTCACAAACTTTATCTCATGTAATTATCATAAAAATATAAAAGCAAACTGTATTACCCATAATTTGTATAAGACAAAACTGAGGCTCAGAGAGATTAAGTAATTTTCCAATACCAACTTGGGAAATGGCACAATCGAGACTTGAAAATAGGTCATTTTTTCTCTAAAGCCCATTCTCTTTACTAAAATGTCCAAGGGTGGTGGTGGTGGGGAATTCTTGGTATCATAAGTAAGAGTTGAGTCATATACTCAAATGAGTTATCCTTAATGTTATTAAATGTGATATGATTAAAAGCAGGCAACATGCTTTAGTAGTAAGATCATTCGATGGGAATTCAGAATATGAAAACCTACCACTGGACCTTAAACTATTTGTGCAGAGTTAGGCAAGTCCCTGGTACTTTCCTCAGTTTCCTTTTCTATAAAATTGGTTAATTCACTCAGTACACATTTATTGAGCCCATTTTTAACACCCGGCTCCATTTCTAATGTGCAAAATCCAGAAATGAATGAGATGACTCCAAGACTGTATTAAAATTGCATTTGGAATAGCTGTGACTTCTACATAATTATTTGAAGAGTTTTGGTGAATGGAATAACATTTTTTTTAAATCTGTGAACTCTGAAAATCATATCCTAACTTAAGAGAATATTAACATTTATTGAGTGCTTAAAACTGTCATATTACCTAGTTAAATCATTATAAATATCCTATGAGCTAGGTATTATTACCTCTATTTCATAGATAAGGAAACTGAGGCTCAAAGATTAATTACTTTCTCAATCCAGTATAACTTGAAAGAAGTAAAATCAAGGATCAAATTTAGATCTGTCTTAGTCCCAAATCTATGTTTTCCATTCATTCACTGATTTATTAAACCAACATTTGTTGAATGCATAAGAATGTGCCAGGCATTGTGCTAAATGCTTGGAAAAGGGATCAGATCTCTGCTTAGATGAAACTTACAGTCCACTGGGAAAATCATTAGAAACATATACATAATAAATACAGCAATATAAATTGTTGAAAGTTTGCAAAGGAAATAGAGCAGGGTACTATGAGAATGAATAAGAGAGAAAACAACTTTGACTGGGTTGTCAAGGAATGACCCACAAGGAAGAGCTTAAACTCTTGAGATAATCTAAATTTCAATGCTGGCCTCATCTCAGCCTTTGACAGTGCCAATTAATTTAGGCAAAACTCTGTATGGTATGGTCAGTTCAATAACATTAGGCCAATAGTAGTCTAGGAAATGAAGTTATGTTTATATTAACTCTATCTGAACAATGGCAGGCAACATAATTTATATAAGTTGCTTGTCATATACTCTGACAGGCAACTTAATTGATATGTGAAAGTGCTTTGGATAATATGGGGGGTGTGTCAGGAGAAGGTAGGGAGGGAAAAAAGAGGGCAAGGTAGTCAGTTCACTGGCTGACATTCCCTGCATTCTTCACCTTCAGAGCAAGAAATTGCTGTCTTCACTTTGTGTGGTGAATAGTTATCTTCCACATGTGGGATTAAGTTTTCTTCTTCTTCTATCACCTTTGCAAATCTGCTTGCCTCATAGCTGCGCTCCAAGGGTTAATCATTTATTTAGTGTGTAGAAAAGTACTTGGGCATTGCAGAAGAAATATCTTATGGGGGAGAGGATAAATAATACAACAATAACAAGCTGGTGAATTGTAGTTGGTGTGCATCTCTCATCTCAGGTCCTGTCTGGACCCCCTCCATCGGCGGGCAGAGTGAATTACTGAGGTAAAACACACACATTATTCCTGGCTCAGAGAGTACATCCAATGGATAACAGGAGAAAGGCTCCCGAGAGCTGAACTAAAAGGGGAAGATAAACAGAAAGGCAAGACAATCCAAAAAAGGGGATTCTCAATTTTTTTGTTATTGTTGAAGAAGGTCTTTCTAGAACTGTCATAAGGGTTGTGCAGGGCACTATGGGCTCTGTTTTTTTTAATATAGGTCCTGAACCTCCATCCTCAGTTTAGTTTTTAAAAAATTTTTATTATAGTTGATTTACAATGTTCTTTCAATTTCTGCTATACAACAAAATGACCCAGTCTCTCTCTCCCTCTCTCTCTGTCTCTCTCTCTCTCACACACACACACACACACACACACACAAATTTTTTGCATACTATTTTCCATCATGTTCTAACCCAAGAGACTGGACATAGTTCGCTGTGCTGTACAGTAGGACCCCACTGCTTAACCACTCCAAATGTAATAGTTTGCATCTACCAACCCCAAACTCCCTGTCCATCCCACTCCCTCCCCCTTCCCCCGTGGCAACCACAAATTTACTTTTGAATACGGACTAGTGACCTGATGAATGCCTTTTAAAAGATGAAGGTAATTTAGGTTGTTTTCCTTATGGTACATACACACAATGGAATGTTACTCAGCCATTAAAAGGAACGAATTACCAACATTTATAGCAACATGGATGGACCTAGAAATTATCATGCGAAGTGAAACCAGTCAGACAATTAGACAGCAACACCCAATGCTACCGCTTACATATGGAAACTAAAAAGACACAATGAACCTTCTTACAGAACAGACAATGACTCACAGACTTTGGAAAACCTTGGTTTTTCAAATAAGACAATCTGGGGGGGTGGGGGGATGCACTGGGGATTTGGGATACAAAATCTGTAAAATGGACTTGTGATGATTTATATACACCTATAATTGAAATAAAATCCATTAAAAAAATAAAAAAAATAAAAGATGAAGGTAAGCACCTTTGTCTCACAGTGAATTTACATTGGTGATCTCTGAAGACAGATCCATAGACCAAAAAGACTCGGTCTGTGTAATCCAATACAAAACTAACTTTTCTCTTCCCCATGACACAGTCACGAATACTGCTACCTCCAACATCCATTTATCTGGGAACAGGAAATCCTATGACATGAGCTCATAACCATACAAGATGGATAAATCATCCGTGGAGACCAATCTGATGTGAACTGAGCTCCACTAGGAGCTTTGGGAACCTTTACTCCACTCACAGCCCTGTCTTCTGACTCCATCCAGATTCCTCACAGGTAAAGCCTGTGGCTGGGTCAGTTCATTTGGTGGTAAAACAGGTGCAAACCCAGAGTTACCATGACCCCGCTCTGACAGAGATGCCTCTCAAGCTGCCTATGGTCGGAGAAGGTCATTCACCTTCTCTCAGAGGAGTTAGTTGAGTCAGTTGGCTTGCTTCATAGCTCTCTCTGAGCTCATCCCCATTGGAAGAGTAGGGATTTTGATGGAGTGAAGAGGGAGAGGAGGAAAAGGTAGTTTTGGGACCAGAGACAGTTTGAGAAGGTGATAGGAGGTCTAGCTCTCTTGAGTCTCTCTTGACATCATTAGAATCTCATCTATTTTGGAGAAAGAATTAGAGTCTGATCCAAAGGAAACATAATTCTCAGCTCTCACCAGGCAGGGGAGAAATACTATAAGAGCCAGAGAGGGCCACCAAAGCCTCCAGTGACAATATTGGTAGGGTTTAGAGTTGTGTCCAAGATCAGTGCTGACCTTTCCTAGTAACCTAGAGCCCAAATGGCAGGGCTTGATGCAAAACTCCCAGCTTCTCCACCTCCAAATAAATAAACGCTGCTCCACTTTTCCTGCAGTGGAATTTTCCTACATTCTTATTCAACTTTTGCTATGCATCTGAGCACGTCCTCCAGCAACCTGCTCTGAAGAAAAAGAGTAGAGGCTGGTGGCCCGGCTGGTGCAGGGGTGGGGGTGACTCATCTTCTGAACTGGAACCCGAGTCTTCTACGTTCAGAAGCCAGCCGGCCGTCACCACATTCTGGCTGTCTGGCAACTAGGCTTCTCAGGGGGCCCAGGTGTACAGGGTGACAGCAGCCAAGAGCAGTTTTGAGGAGGATTTCTAATGCCTTTGGGCACTGGGGAGGGATATTCTTAGAGGGAACCCACTAGGGCAAAACCTCATGGAGGCAGCTGAGCATGGTTCTGCTGGAGAGCAGAATGGAGGACATTTTCACGGCCAGGCTTTTGCAAAGAGTTGGAAGCAGAGCTGGGAAAAAATCAAGCGAACCTTGCTTCCCCATGAGCCAAGTGGGGAGATGATATTGCCCGTCCCCTAGGCATGGAGAGAAGAAAGGCACCTCCCCTGGCCATTTCCTATGGACGGTTGACCATCCCGGGCTCGTGCTACTCAGTAGTGAGGAGACAGCCCACCCTCTTGAGCCCCCTAAGGAGAAGTGGCACCTGGACCTGTGACAATATGACTTTGGGATCCACTGTGAGACTTTCCTCATAGCAGCATCCTCCTGGCCCATCTCTTCAGGGCTCGAGTGAGCTCTGCAGGAGGCTTTGCCCAGGCCGAGAGGTCCAGCTGCTTCTTCATCCATCGCCTCCCACTTTCTCAAGCGTATTGCTCTCCAGGTAGCCGTCCAGAAAATCCCCGGGGTGGACCCTCTTCATGACAAGATTATTAATTTTACCCTTCCCTTTTTAAATGGAGAAGAGAGCAGCTCGCTGGTTCAATAGATGACATATTTGTGGAAGCAGGGGTGTATTGTAACATTTGTTGGTGGGAGAGATCAATAATCCAAATATTAGCTGCCTCACCTCCTCTTCATAGCCTTGTGCTCAGTACTCCTTACTCCAGAAAAACTTTCGGTTTCCTTGGGTGAGAAATCTCCACATATCAGGAATATAGATCCCATGCCTGAGGCAAGGGCTGCATGATTCTAAAAACTAAATAGTTCACAGTCCTATGAGATAGCCTGTCTAATTCCCAATATGGAAAAACATCGTTTCTTAATAGTGCAGTTAACCTCTTACCATCAAACATAGTTGCTTATTTATTCATTTAATCGCTTGGAAGCAGTGGACTGGCGGGGCAGCAATTACAATATTTCAGTACAGTGTAATATTCGACTTTTTCACTGAGATCCCAGCAACATACTGGAAATGGAATGTCCAGGAAAATCAGATCAAAACTTCATGAGGGTATAAAAGGCAAGGACTTCTTTCTTTATCCTATGGACATTTCCTTTGAGTCCTCAAGGCAGATTTAGTGAATGAGTTACGGAAATTGGCTTGCACAGACTTTCAGTGTAATTCTGACAGTGCTGATCACCAGTTGGCTGTCATTTTCTGGTCCTGGTTGGAACACCATGTAGCGAATGAAAAGACTTCTAATGAGTCCCTGGTATTTGCGTGTCATTTGAGAATTGTCAAAGTGCTTATATAGATCTAATCTTCTTTCAGAAGGATCCTCTTAGGTAAATAGGACACTTAAGTGCATGGAGCAATGATAATCATTCCCATTTTACAGGCAATAAAATTGAGACCCAGAGCTGTAAGGCTGGGCAGACCAAACAAAAGACTGGTGTTACCTTCCCCAAATTATGCTGTGCATAATTCAAATGTCCTCTTTTCCTTTTTCTTTTCATCAATGGTTAATAATAATAAGCACCATTCGAAACAAAAGTTATTTTTGCCATTATTAAAAACAATCATTTTGTCACGACTCTGACCTCTTCCGATCCTGGCTTTGACTCCTTCCCAGCTCCGGCCTGATCCCTCTTCCCTCTTAGTCACATGGATTCTGATCAATTTCTACTTCACTTGCTGTTACACGTTCCCCATTGAGGCGGCAACATTCCCACCATCAATTTCAAAATAACTTTAGAAAACAACGATTAAAAAGTAGATTTTTCTACTGGAACAAATAGGTATTCCCGGGCAATTCCTTCCATATTTCTGCACAGTGTACGCTATTCATAAATAATGTCAGAAGTGGGCCTTCGCTCCTTTGGTAAGGTGGTCATTTAATGTAAGTAAATCCACATTAAATATTGAAGATCAGAAAAAAGCAGCCTCTTCAAAGAGGTCACATTTAAGTGAAAAAAAAAAAAAAAAGCCACAACAATGTGTGGGGAGAAGACCAGCCTGGTGCTGGGTGGCACAGAGTTAATGGCTCATAGAGAGCATATACATGTTTTTTAAAGATGTTTTATTGCTTACAAAAGGAAGTAGTCTTGAGAGACTGGATACATAAACTGGCTCCAGCCAGCTGCGGCTGTCGGACTAGGAAGGATCCTGTTCAATTAGTGTTGTAAAATAAAATACTTTGTAAAGGAAATAAACACAATGCGAGCTAAGATTCATGCTTTCAAATATACACAAGGTTTGAATTTTTAATTAGGGCTGCTAATTACAGTCATCAGAAAGCAGAACAGAATAGATTTTACCTTACATTTAGCAGACAAGCCTTCAACCCCAGTGTATTTTTCAATTTCATTAATATTTTATGAAAATGGCCCTTGCAGCTTCAGCCTATTCTAGTCTCCTACGAAACTGCCCCACATTATGGATGCCAATGCCTTTAAGCCATGTGCATTAGTGTGATGACAAAATGCAAAACAGCGTCTTGTCAACCATCGCATCAATTGATTCTATTAGATAGTGTAAAAACAGTTGGGTGTGAGTTATAATCTCAGTGACACTAATGATGAAGCAAGACACTGGCTGAGAACAGCCATTAGCTATGAGCCAGAAATTAATGATTCTAATATTTTTGAACAAATTAACCTTAATGAACTGGTCTTGCAAATACTGTATTATCTCCAGATAAGTTGGTGAGTGGAATGACACCGTTGTATGAACACGTGGTAAACAAATATAAATGGGGATAGCAAATAAATGCAAACCCTATATGTACATGTTTTAGAGGTTTACCCATCTCTCGCGCCTGCTTGTGCCTCAGATATAATAGAGATCCAACTAGTCACTCCCCTGATTATAATGTAACTGGTAGTGATTGAATATTTTATAAAATTGCCTGTAACATAGTGGAAGCATATGTTACATTTTTCCCCAAAGTTAGAGGATAACTGATTGTCTCAAAGTTAATTTTTATACTTAAGTTAAATTTTATACCCAAGTTAAATTTCATACTTAAGTTTTATTCCAAAGACTTCCCTAAGTGTAAAATGAATCATTTCATAAGATGATGACTTTTTCTGTTATTGTTAAGAGTATCGCCTCTCCTATCTGTGCCTGTTTTGTTAGGTCTGGAGTTCTGTACACTGGGTTTTCATAAAGCAAGTCACACCTGCGGAAACAGAGTATCCATTTCACCTCAGGAAATACTTTGGAAAAGTTCACTGTAATGATCCCAGCCTACTGGGGATGACTTTGAAAAGTAAAATAAAATAAAGACAGGAGCACTTTTGTTGACAATTTCCTCACAAGCGCAAAATGCTCTACAGTAAAATTCGACCCATTCTTGCATTCCCTGTAACGCTTAGCATGCCAAAGTTAACCGAATTCAGTTAGTGGTAATAAATCTGATAGACGGCTCAAATGGAATAGACTTCTCTAAGACAGTTCACTGCCACATTCAACTAATGCTAATTCAGAGGAGGTCTTGCTTAGTTTCCTGTGTGTTTTGTCCACACAATGCAACTTCAGTTTTCTCTCTCCACCCTCAAAAGCTGCACTCGTGTAAGCACACTTTTCATCACAAAGGAGCCTTACTTTTTTAATTTTTTTAAGTGTTTAGTGCCTACTCGAATCTGTGGTCCAAAATTCTGGAAACCCATTCACAAATCCTGTACAAAACTCAAATGGCTAATTTAAAGAAGAGGAAACAAAGGAAAGGCACTTGCCAACAACAGTTTGTTGGCTTAACTTTGACTTGCTTTCCTGGGAAGGAAGAAAACAGAATTTTCAATGTGAACTGTCAGCCCTAGTTATGACAGAAGCTCACTAGTGAGAGATCCAGAGTCCCCCTTCCATTGCCAGAGAAGCAAAGAAACCTTCCAAACAGAATTCTTTCAAGCTACCTCTACAACTCCACTTAAATAATTTACTTTTTATTTTTTCTCAGACTATTCTTTTTAAAGTTGGCTGACATATGCGTTGACAAGCATGCTTTACTGCACAAGATGACTTGTGTATTTGGAAAGGAAAAAAAATCACAAAAATCCCTCCAACTCAGAGAATAAGAGAACTGCTATATTTACTTTGGGGAAATACAGGTAGTCTGAACTCGGTCTTGAGCTATGGGGCACTAGGTATAAATTAATATAAAGTAAAACAGCATCTTTGGGGGCAGGTGGTTTACTAAATTAAGAACCAAACCAGTGGCTGTGTGCCTAATTCAGCGAACTAACTGGCCATTGAACTGTTAACTTTAGGCAGAGAGACCTTAAATCCGTTCATTAGAACATAATACACTCTTATTTAATCCATGAAAGCTTAATTTTAAAATTCATCCTTCTAAAGTCCTGACAGTTACTGGAGAGTATAGATGATGAATAAAATGATGTGGAAATAATGGCTTAAGTGTAGCTGCTGATATTCTAGATCCTTGGATTCACACTTCAATATTTATGATGATGCTTAGTGACTAAAATAGAAGGTTGGAAAGAAAATAAAATAGAAGGTGGAAAGACAACAGGCTATTTAGGTCATTCATATCTATTTGGATTATAAATGGAATGATTGACCCAGGCTGGCTGAGTACCTTTGCACTGATAAAATACAAAAGACTCATTCCTAGCTATTCTACTATAAAAGAATTAAAATTATCTTCTTTTCAGAAAAAAACTATTTTCTGGATTAGAAAGAAAGAAAGAAAGAGAAAGGAAGAAAGAAAAAAGAAAAGAAAGGACTGTTTTCTGAAGAATAAAATATTCTTTCAATAAGAATATCATTTCTCCTCCTCTACCTCTGAAACTTTTTTTAGATAATGCCTTTGAAATGGTTCACAGAATTCTACCTGGTGTGCAACTTTGTATTATATAAAACATACTCTATAAAACAACATGTTATTAAAGATGTCTTTAAGTTGCTTGTTCATAACATCTTCCTCTGTTATAAATCTTTCAGATGTTACTGGAGGGGCAGGAGGAATGGTGCTTGGCTGTAGGTGTTCGACAGTAAGCACTTCTATCTACAGGATATTTACCACTGGATGGGAAAACAGAACCCGGAAGTTTATTTACTACCAGACCTGAAATTATATTCAGACCAAAGCAACAAGCGGCAATTTATTCTAGAGAAACGTTCATGTTGCAATGGAAAATGTTCCTAGAATGATTTTGAGATTATAATAAACAATGAGCCTGTGCAAACCCACTTTTTCCTAAAGCCTTATAAAGCATTCTATTTATAGTGACATCCTCTCAGTTTTATAGTTAAATAAATACTTTGGAATCTAGATGCAAATAGTTGGTGGAAAACTTTGGGGGGTTAGCTGATACTCCAGATAATAAAAGGTATTGTAAAATTTAAATGATTCAAAAGTTGACATATACTGATCCTCACCATTCCATCCACCAACAAATATACACCATTAAAAATAAAACTTGGTGGTTTATAATCTTCAACTAGGCAATACAGTTAAAGTGATTACTTAAGTCTACTTCAGTATACGTCACGCATTCATTCATTGGCTCCTTCTGTCATGTATTCTTATCACAGGCATGAACTGAGCATCTATAGCTGTGCTTTCTTATAGCCACATGTATCCACTGAGCACATGAGATGTGATTAATCTGAATCGAGATGTACTCTGACTGAAAATCAAGCATTTTTACATTGATTATATGTTGAAATATAATATTTTGGATCTGCTGTGTTAAATAAAATATATTATTCAATTAATTTCACCTGTTTTTCTGTATGTGTCCACTAGAAAATTTAAAGATACATAATGTGTCATGTGCTAACCTGCAGGGCAGTAGCACTGTGGTAAGCGCTGGAGATTCTAAGATGAAAACAACAGTGATCTAGTCTTCAGGGAGCTCAGTTTAGTGCGACATGACAAGTCTGGAACAAAAATTCCACCAGCTGTATTTTTTTCCTGCAGTTTGACGTTCAAAGCAAATGCCTTTTGTACTGTTCTTTTTGTTCAATCAGTATTCCTAATATGTCAAAGTCATTTAAGGCTTGTCATGTGCTATAAGACTCCTCGTTTTTGTCAGCTCAGACTTTGGATAAGTTGAACGCTAAGTCAAGCTGGTCCAGTACCCAAGCTCTTCAGGAAGACCCCGTCACTCCTGAGGACCTTAGGCTCCTGGAGAGGCATCTGGAGCTGGCTGCCCAGCAAGGGTTGCCCTTGTGATTGGCATTTAACATCCTCACCCCACTTGGAGTCAATGACAAGGCTGCTGCAGGACCGGGGTACACTTGGTTGTCTGGGAACAGAGCTCTCTGTGTGAACCTAATTGGCCTGCATGAGGACTGGAGCTGTAACTTTGGCCTCATTAGCGCCATACTCACACCATTATCGATCTGTTTCAAATGGCTAACAGTAAAGTACTCCCTCCTCGGAAGATACATCACGCGGAGAGCTGTCCCTCCATGAAAACAGGAACACCACACTCATATTAGATCATGACATCGCTGGACCACACTGCTTATCTTCTGGAAACTTGAACTAGGTAATTTAGCTAAGAAGCAACTCTATTTCAGCCATAGTCACATGTTCTCCTTGAGTCCACAATAAAATACTTCAATTATTCTAAGCAGTTTCCTTTTTTCCCCCACATTTTCCTCAGAAGAGCTTTTTATTAAAGTCAATTAATTTATGTCTGTACATACATAAAACTTAATTTCAAAGAGGGGTAAAAGGAATTTTTGGCATTCTTACAATGGCAGTTGTCTTTATGACAACTCCAAAACGTCTTGCCTGTGGGGAAAAAAAGTGGAGTTAGTGCTTGGTAGTCGTTAAGTCCAGGGCAGTCTTGTTAGGATAGTCAAATCCCTTTGCTCAGTGTGTCACCCTCTGGTCTGTGCTCCCCAGCCAACTACTTGATTGAATAACGGTTGGGACTGACTGACATGTGTGACAAAGGCCAGAGGGCCATCTCTTTGTGATGGGAACTGATGGCTCTGCAAATCCTGTCCTTCACCTTCAATACCTTTAATCACCCTATGATTAACCTAAAGTATCTCAAATTTATTTCCATTTTTATTTCCCTTTTCCAGTTGACATAAGTCCCCCCAAAGACGAGTACTCACTGCAGATGGTCAACTATATTACCTTTCTGTAAATTTTGATTAAGAGTGTTAATCTCGTATTTTACTAAACTTGGGTCTATGGCTCCACAGTATATAGTCAATTGTCTCGAACTTCTGACATATAACCAACTTAATACAGTTTGCTTTCCACAAATTTAATTATTAAGAATCATTGTTATAATATTAACTAGAAGAAGAAAATAATATTAAGCCCACAATTTATCCTTCCTCCTTTAGTTTATGCAATAATATATTATTCTGAATCATCTTTGTTGTTTGAGTAAACTCAAATCTCCTTTGAAGGAATTTCATCACAGTGGTAGATAGGATAAGGTTTAATTACTTAGGATGAAATTTTTTATCAAAACCCTGATGCTAAATGTATAAAAATTAAACATTATCTTCATTTTTACATATCGTTCCAATGTAATAAAAATTGATTGAAGACAGCTACTTTTCAGAGACAGATAAAGCAGAGCATTAGCTGAAAGCTTTAGTTAAAACATGTAAAAGTTTCTCCAAGTATCTTTTATATTCCAGTGGGAATAACATTTATATGACAATTATTTTAGAAAAAATGATCATCTAGAAATTCTATAGCTCACTTCAATCAAATCAAAGCCAATTTTAGATTAAGGATCTTTTTAGTCACTTGAAAAGGAAAAACAAAATTTTTTATGTATGTATAAAAATTAGTGGGTTTTATGAAGCACTGCATCTTGAAAACATTTTACCATTTAATAAACTTAGAGTTGTAAACAATAACATTTCAATAATAAACTAAACATAAACCTACAAGGTTATGTTGAAAATCATGTAAACTGCCATGCTATTTAGGTGGTTAGTAGAAGCAAAATTCTAATATCTTAATTACAACCATATTAAAACTTAATTAGAAAATAAGTTAAATAGTTAATTACATGAATCCACAAGCACTTACTTATACTGTAGTTATCGCTGGGTGAATTAAGAATGAATTACTAATATTTTCTACTGTTAATACATGGTTAATTAATGATTAAACAGTGTTTTACTGCTCACTCATTAATGATTTATTACAGTTACTTAAACAGTCTCCCAGATTTGAGTGCCTTAAATAGACATCTTTAGATTACTTTCCAGGTTTACCTTCTTTCTAATGTATTGGTTAGTGCATTTTCAGTTGTATTACTCTTGTCTGCTTTCAACTATGAATATCAAATATCTTGATTACCTGACGAGTAAGAGCTAATCCATTGGCTCATGTGAATTCAACCAGTGGAAGTGAATGCGAAAAGGGGCACAGACTATTTAGTGTCAGTTCATCTCTGCTTTCCTCCCCATGGACATGTGCTCATAAACTGTGAGTGCGAGAAGGGACCATGTGACATTAAACCCAAGTAACCCAACTGGCTCCCTGTCCTAGAACCTGCTCCCGTACCTAGCATCTAAATTTCCCTCATGTCAATGACAGTTCTGCCTGAGAAGAACATGCTCTCTAGGTCTGTTCAGGTAAAGACACCTTCTCTCTTGGTGGTCAGTTATGGGACCATGGAGGTCTTTTCTTGGTCATGTGGCCTGAGGCCCAGGTCAGGGGGTCTGTCTATTGCCAGGTATCCTGGAGGTGAGAGAGACAGTTCTTTCACTGTTCAGTTCATTTAGAGATGGCCCTCACCCTGAGATAGAACAGTGATGAAGCTCATACTTGCTGAGGACTGATTCTTGATCACAAACTTGCTTGTCACTGCTTCTGGATTTGCCTAGAGTCTCCCGGAATGCAATTACATCTTCTGATATGTACCTGACAACCAGATTGAGGAGCTTTTCTCCCATTTTGGGAAACTACATGGAAATAGCTTCTGGGGTGTGACAATGCAATCTTAATGCTTGTCTTTATGTAACTATTTGTCCTTATCAGGGGATTCTGTGGCTGCTAGGAGACGGTGTTTAGTTGGTTTAGAAATGACAAGAATGCTCTGGGAAGGGCTTTTCTAAAAAATGACAGGTATGTGATAGGGGTGAAACTACTAAAATTAATTCTCTTTCCTCCCCACCTTTCAACAAATAGAGCTTTAAAAAAATATAGACTGTCAGATAGAATGCGCTTGTTTTACACTTGCTAAGCAAAGACAGTAAAATCCAATTCTTACCACAATAGCCTTAAAAATAATAATAAGCCTTATCCAGATGGAAACTTGACTATATTCCTGCACTATGAGCCATTTTGAAATTAGCTGCTAAATTCTGTTTTTTTTTTTAATTACTTTATTTTAAAAACTTGATTTATTTTGCACTGGTACTTAAAAACATTTAATGTAAGTTTGAGGTAATTTGACACTGCTAGGTCTTTAGGAATAGAAACGCATAAAGAACATATGCCAAATTTGAATGCAGAAGTCAGTATATTGTAGGGTTTCTGTCTTCCATGCAGAGAAAAATGATAGAAGTGAAAATAGTTCAGAACAGAGAAGGAAAATCAGATTAAATATTGCTGATTAAAGCTGCTTATTAATCCAGTCCCTGTCTATTAAAGTTGATCCTGGTTCTTCTAAATTTGGGTCAAGGAATAATGATTTCAGAATTACAAAATGTTGTAATAGAGATTTAGTATATATAGATACTGACCAAGGAAAATTCGGTTATATGTAATGAAATAAAAGAATTAATTTTGCTGTGTATTTCTAGAAACTTTGGAAAGAGTCATATTTATCTTTATGATCAAGTGTTGTTTGGGTTTAGGATTTCAAAATCATTTGGCTAGCACCCATTGCCAGCAAAGTTTTTGCCAGAGGTAACATTTTAAAAATGTATTTGCATATCATTAACTGTCAATCTCTGATGAGGAAGGGACTGAACATCTGGAAACTCTAAATAAATATATTGAAGAAGGGAAGGAGAAGAGAAGCAAAAGCAAGTTTAAATGTTTTACAAATTTTATACCAGCCTAAAACAAATTGGTATTAGCCTGTGATAATTTCTGAAGGTCAATTTAGAAATCTTCATTTCGTTGCATCAGTGGAAAAGTTTCCATTATCTGCTGAGATGGTATCTTGAGTTATAGAATCACTCTTCCTGCACTTATGCATTGACTAATTTTGCTGTGACAGGCACTGGACTGAGCAAGGACAGGAAAGTAAACATGAAAATGAAACCAACAGTTTCAAGGAAAGTGGCAGTACTGTGGCCACTTAACCGAGTCAAGTTAATATGACTCGGTTGCAAATCAAATTATCAGAGTATATGTTGTAAAACAGCAGTGGCCAAATGTCTCTTCACATTCTTTTGTCATTTATTATTACAATGACCCACCATAAACCTGATAAAAGTGATTTCAGATATGGCAGGCTCACTATCCTAAGCAACTTTGTGCAGTGACTCCTCCCGCTAGAGGGGGGTTGGCTGAGGATAAAACCTCTTATGGCCACCTCAAGGTTATGATGTTATCTATGGTTCAAGGACTGAAGTGGACTAGAGTTATAGCAGATGGAGGTCTCTGTTTCAGAAACCAAGTTAGATCTCATGTTTCAAATATCCAGAACTTTTATATTCTTTCTCATAGCATTAAACTACCATGTGCTTTGCATGAGCGTCCTCTTCTTTGGGAAGAAACAACATCCTTGAGTGTCATCTTTAGAAGGATAAACCAGAACCAAATGACCAGGCCTGATCAAAGAGAAAGGGGATAAAGCAACATGTTGCTTAGATTCTTGCCTTTAGTCTGAGAAAAAAAAAAAAAGGTATACAAGTTTGATGCCAAATTATGTTTTCACTACTAACTAGGTAGGTGCAAATGAAGAGTTTTTAACTGTGGTCCCTGCACCCACAGAGATAGTTTTGAAGTCATGTGTGGCGCCCATTTTATTATATGTAAAATTTTGAATGCATATGAATTTTTCAAGAAAAATTTCATCAGATTTAAAAGGGTTTGTCTTTTAAAATATAAGAACAAGGACCTTTAATAAATCATTTGCATGACCATCCTATATTACATCAAAGTGCATTTCTCTTAATTCTGAAATTTCAAGCTTTTTATACGAAACTGTTTCTTTCAGGTTAAGGCTATGGAAAATCTAGGCAACACCTGCTATTATCTGATGAGGAAAATAGAAAGCTAACTTTCATTATTTTGGATTATACAAGCTCACTTCCACATTCTGCTCTAGCCCTGGTAGGTAGACATGGCAAGAAAGTTTTTCCTTCTGAGGGACCGGAAAAGAAAGTTTAAAAATCCTCTTTTGGAGTTCCTGTCGTGGCTCAATAGTAACAAACCTAACTAGTATCCATGAGGACATGGGTTCGATCCCTGGCCTCACTCATTGGGTTAAGGATCCCACGTTGCTGTGGCTGTGGTGCAGGCCAACAGCTACAGCTCCAATTTTACCCTAGCCTGGGAACTTCCAAATGTCATGGGTGTGGCCCTAAAAAGACAAAAAAAAAATCCTTTTTTGTGTGCTGATAGGCTCCATAATCTGAAATAATTTCTTTGGTTTTATTTATGTCTTTTTCATAGACCTTTATTACATCACTTTCTAAACTTAACACAGTTTTAATGTTTTTTGGCAACTGACCATGAAAAAGTTTCCATCTTTAAGTAGGGGTAAATAACTATTTCTATAGCTCTCAATTATAGATAGCTGTAGTTTACTTTTTTCAGTGTATTTTTGTGACCTCACCCTTGCTATTTGAAAACTTTGCCCAGTAATATTTTATTCTATCCCAAAGGTGCCATATGTCACCTTCCACCTTCCTCAGATAGACACCAGGGTGTCAGAAAATGGCAGGCTCTCAGTAGCTAAAGTTGAAGGTAATGATCTCTGGCATGTCTAAATGCACTTTAAGAAAAAAGTTTTTCTATGAATAAAAGATGTGTAAAAGTCAGTTATGCTAAGATATCATTTTTAAGCACATAATTGTTAGCATAAATGAGAGTTCTCCTATAGGAGTAAGGTATTGGGTTTTATTTAGTAAGAGAGCTTGCTTATCCACAAATTAAGAGATACAGGCAGATTAAAATTGTATATATATGAAAAACAACAAACAAAATGGAAATACCCCACAACCACCATATTATCATTCCTTGGACTAGATGTGATGGAATGTATTCGTTCTGGCATTGAGCTTTGACAAGCTTGGTTATGTGCAAGCATTCTAGTAAAGAAAGGAGAAAGTATATTTTTTCCAATCTAAACTATGTCCCTAGGTAGCATGGTGGGGACTGAATTTATCACATCCCCCCACAGAATGTCCATTAAAGATAACAGATATAGGCAAAAAGCTCAAATTACTTGTAGGTACAATATTTTAACACAAGAAGTCCAGATGGAACTTTTATAGATTCACAAATAGCATGGCTCACTGTGCTGGAATGCTGGGTCCAAATGGCACATCCCTTTTGAGGTTACAGTTTAGAGTAAAACAGATGTATTAATAATCAATGCACTCATATGACCAAGAATGTTATCAGCTCATCCAAGATGGAAAACAACAGGAAACTTAAGCCAAGACTCATTTTATTTTTGCCCTTCTGACTATATGCATTGGAAAAGAACCCCATTGGCCCTTTTTTAGCTAGTAATGTCTAATGCAGGAAGACAGGAATAAGCAGAGTAGAAAGCACCTGTCAGCTCTATTTCCCACTCTCCTTGATTAGCATGAAACATTAATAGGGCTTTCAGAAATTCTGGCCTGAAATGGGCTTTGCCCGAGAACGTGTCTGTCTTTACTGCATAAAAGCCACTGTCATTAAAAGAGGGCAGATAACTAAAGAAGACTCTCTCTTGAAATTTATACCTTTTTTTCATACGATGACAAATTATTTTAATAATGGGAATCACATACACTGCCATTTGTATAATGTTTCCCATAAAATTCCCCCATTAAATTTGCTCCTTTACTTGACTCATCTCTTTTTTTTTTTTAAAGAATGACATGCACAAAATGATACATCATGCTTTCTTATAAAGAATTGAAAATGAACATACAGTAATGGGTTAACATACATTTTAATAAAATTTTCATTGTTGTGCATTTCACTTTTCGATCCCGAAAACCACGGATGTTCCGGTAACCTCAGGCGATGCCTAAGGATAAAACAAAGCATATGGTGCTGAACTATTTTCACCTATTTATTCTTCTACAGGAAAGAAAATATCCAGAAGTACCAAGGAAAATCAGATGTGCACCAAAAAATTATACTCAGTCTTCAGACCCTTTGCCCCATACTTTATGTCACTCTATACCAAAAATAAAACCCCCAAAAATGCTTTAGGGATTTCTAGAATCTTTTGGAGGGTTGGTGTATTGTTATTTTTCACTGAAGGTGAGGGCCAAAATGGCAACAAAAATCCAAAGACATAATGGGATGGAACTAAGAAGGTCACAGATCACAAAATACAGCTTTCAGTCACTTCAAGAACCCTATCCAGATTTGGAATATGATGCTTGAGTTTTTAGGTCTAGAAACTTGAGTTGAGCTGAGCACTTGTTATATTTATGGAGTCAGTTTACAAAGAAATATGCATGTTAGGCAACCCGCCCTTACATTATATGAGAGTGGCAGCGGCAGCCCCGATGTCCTTGCATATCATTTCCTAAGAGAGCAAACAGCACGGAACCGCCCTAGGTGAAATGAGGGGGCTGCCAGAATTTAATTAAAAAAAACACCTCTTCGTGGAAAAAAATCATGCCCATCGCCCCATTTTCATCATTTGGCTATCATGCGGCAGCCCGAATTAAATAAGGTGCAAATCAGAAATGTGTTTCTAATCTTTCTGGTGATAATGTAAGTGGGGAACTCCTGCAGCATTTTACAGGCAGATTCAGGAGGCAGCGATGACAAGCAAAGTTAAGAGAATAAGGGTGCTGTATATTCAGTTAAGGAAAGCTGTTATTTAAAATATCGTGAGCACTAGCCTTCCTATTAAGAAACAGGTTTTGTCAGTTCTCCAAAAGCGGCTGTTGCTAAGACTGCTCTCAAAACAAGACGAGGAGCGGGTGCAGGGAAGGAAGGCAGTTTAAAAAAAAAAAAAAAGCAAACAAACTGAAAAGTCAGATTTTATCAGATGAAATTGTACAAGTCCCAGAGAACTGTCCGATGGGAGTCAACCTAGAGAGCCTATGGAACATACCCTGAAAAGCAGTTTAAAGTCTCTAACATTTTTTTCTCTCCCAATCCATGTTTTGCTTCGTGGCTTAAAAACAAAGTAGGCAAAGGCTACATATCTGATCTCTGTGTATCCTTGTAAAGCAAGTCTGTGCTCAAGATACATAACACACAGTCTCAAAAGCAAGACACACCCTTCCTCGACGGTGACAACTGAAACTGACTTTCAGAGCTGGGACCCTGAGGAGGAGCTATTCCGGTCCTTAAGTCCTGATGAGTCACCGGGTGACATTACCTGGCATCCTAATTGTCAGGAAGGCGAGTTAAGATTTTTCAACATAGCATTGAATCTTTTCCCAGTCCTAAGGAGACACATGAAAACCTCATGTATTTGAAATACTAACATGAAAACAGGCTGTGAATAATGGCCAAGGGACTCCAAATTACTGTTACAGAGAGGGAGAGAGCCAGGAGCGGGTATACGTACATCTCCAGCTAAATGCCA
>PVHT021183727.1:12880750-13088250 GCA_004024745.2 Catagonus wagneri | reverse complement strand
CAGTCTATTGAGGTCTAAGACACCAAAGTGGTTGTTGCTGTAATCAAGCTTTCAATGAAATCCAGAAGAGAAATGCTATCACCCGTTGATATTTTTGAGGTTTCCAAAGGGGTTCTGTAAATAGCACCCCTCCTCCCTGATCAGGTCTTGGGGAGACCTTGTCCATAAAATAAATGAGGCTTATAATCTGAAGGAACAGAAGAAAAATCATTCTTCCTGGGAGCAGACTCACTCCCAAGTAGAAAGAAAGTGAAAATGCAAAATTTACCAGTTAATAAGTTGCTAGGTTTGCCCAGATGCAGAGTAAGTGAAGGAAGGCCAAGAGGCTTTAACAAAAATCCATTCTAATGGAAAACATAAGTGGAAAAACAGGATTTCCTTTAAAAAGTCAGGATCTGGGATGCCTAAAAAAAAAAAGCAAACTCTAACAATCTCTGATGAAAAGTCATTGTCTATTAAACTTCAACACCTGTTGAAACTTAAAGTTTCAAATGGCATGTTGAACATATGGTAAATTCAGTCTGTTCTCCAAGTCACAAAATATGTATGTATTTACTTTTTTTCTTTTTTTCCACATGAATATCCATTTTATTTTTCATTGATCCTTATAAGGATCTTTCCATCCTGAACTTACCTCCTTTAGAAAAAAAATCAACTACTGAATATACACTCTATAAAATGTGTATTTAAAATGGATTTAACAAATATATATCCATACTTGAAAACAAAAAAGGAACTCTTGCCAAAGAATTGAGAGATTAATATATCCCTAAAAGAAGGAAGCAGATAAGCAGGGCTATCAGTAAGATAAGGTTGCAACCACTGACAAAGGCTTTCCATACACACACACACACACACACACACACACACACACACACACACGTGCGCACATGCCAAAGGCTGAGTCTTGATGAAGACGTTTGTGGCAGAAGAAGAGTGTGTGGAGTTCCTGTTGTGGCTTCGCAGGTTAAGGACCCAACAGTGTCTCTGTGAGGATGTGAGTTCGATCTCTGTCCTGTCTCAGTGGGTTAAGGATCTGGTGTTGCTGCAAGCTGCAGCACAGGTCACAGATTCAGCTTGGATCCAGTGTTACAGTGGCTGTGGCACAGGCCAGCAGCTACAGCTCCATTTTGACCCCTAGCCTGGGAAAGAACTTTCATATGCAGTAGGTGTGGCCCTAAAAAGAAAAAAGAAAGAAGACGAATGGGTGGTGAAGACTCAGCCATCATTTCAGGGGGGCTGACGCTGTAAAGGAGTGGTAGAAATTCCAACAAATGAAAGAACGTAGTCATAGTATGAATAGAATACTTAGAAGGAACTTTAAAGACATATGTTTCATATAGTCAGAGAGATGAAGTAAATCTCATCCATAAGACAAGAATAATAATGAAAAAAAGGCATATCTATGTATATATAATATATGCTTGTTGAAATAATATTCATAGACAATGAAAATATTTGACTCTAAGATTAAAATTAAGTGAAATAAAATTACAAAACCAAGAGCCATCCAGACTAGAATGTAGGATTTATGAAGCCTGGGGTGGGGGAAAGGCTGTTTCATGCAACCACTGCTCTATCCTCAGTGCCTAGAAATGCACCAGACACACAGGAGATTTGTTAAAAGAAATGATGAAGAAACTCACAGCTTCTTCCACCCTTTTTGTCAGAGAAAATGGTTCTTCAACAGTGCTCTTACATCTTCTGTTCATCAATATTCTCTCCCTCTGTTACATCTCCAATCTTTACTTCTTCACTTTCTCTTTCCCGTCCACTGACAAACATACTTAACTAACTACCCAGTCTTTTAGCCCTAATCCCTCCTCCTAATTACTGCCGGAATTTCATTCATGAAAATGCACACTTCATCATCTGTCTCTACTTTTTGGTTCCATTTATTTACAACTCACTGTAGTCTTTTCCTTCCATTCAATCATATCTCTTAGTCCTTTTATGGCTGACATTTCTGCAGTTTTTCCTGGGCTGACTGTTCTCGTTTTATTTTAATTGTCCTCTCTGGAACTTGTGTGGTTTCTCCTCACTTTTACACCTGTGTCTATTCTTTTTTTTTTTTTTTTTCCCATGACTGGTTTCTGCTTCTCCGACTAGGCTCTAAATTTCCAAGATGCCATCTTCAATTCTCTTCTCTTTCACTCTAAAAGCTCCATTCAGAAGAATCTCAACAAATCCTTAGTTTCAATCACCAACTGCCCCTGTCCAGAGCTTTTTCCAAAATTCCAGTATTACATATTTCTCACCAGTGTGCCATTCAGTTGAGGAAAAAGAATGTGATACAGACAACTCACACATAAACTGGTCATTTTATCAAAATGTGATTAGGGCCATTCTAGGATGAAAACAAACAGTTACGGGTCACTCCACTTACTAGCTATGTAACTTGGAAACGTTACATGAACTCTCTGTCTTCTCATCTGTAAAATGGGAAGAATACTTTTTACCTGATAGGGCTGTTGAGAGAAATAGATGAAATAATCCAGGTATAGCATTTAGAACAATGTCTAGAACTAAGTATTCAATAAGTGTCAGTTGCCGTTAGTACTAGTAGTAGTTAAATTTTTTTTAGGAGTTCCTCTTGTGGGTCAGCAGGTTAAGAACCCTACATAGTATCAGTGAGGATGCAGGTTCAAGCCCTGGCCTCACTCAGTGGGTTAAGGATCTGGCATTGCTGCATGCTACAGTGTAGGTTGCAGATGCAGCTCAGATCCAGTGTGGCTGTGGCTGTGGCACAGGCCTCAGTTGTTGCTCTAATTTGACCCCTGGCCAGGGAACTTCCACATGTCACAGGTGTGGCTGTAAAAAGAAAAAAAAAATTTTTTTAAGCACAAAAGAGAGTCTTGAGAGCATATGAGGGTTTCCTAGAGGAGGTTATCTGTGTGCCAAATTATAAAGAATGAGAAGATGGGTCAGTTGGAGGAGAGTTGGAAGGACATTTCAGGCCCTGAGAACAACAGAAATAACACAAAGCATGGAAGCATATGCCATTTAGGATAAAATAAAAGCAGGCATATATTTCTAGAGTATAAATTTCAAGGCAGCAAATGGTCACGGATAAAACTAGAAAATTAGATAAAGACCAGGTGATGGAGAGCCTTGAATGCCATACTAAGAAGTGTGGCTGTATCCTATGGTTCGTCCAGAATTTGAATGTTAAACATGGACGCTATTATGTATTTTTTTCATGCTAGATAGAATTTATTTGGTAGCACATGGTAGGATGTCATTAAGACAAAAAAAATTAAAAATCAAAAAGTAGGGCATCCAGGTATGAAAAAAACCAAACCAACCCTGAAAGGTCTGTGTGCATAATAAGGTGTAATTCATCCCTTAGGAACTCTCCCAAATAGTGGGAAGTTTTGAGGGATGATGGAGGCACCACACTAGTTATCTGGGGAAAGTCAAAGACACACTCATCATGACTGCCTCCGTGGCTGGATCAAACACAGTTACACAAGTAACTCTAATAGGCCAAATGGTGGTAAGAGCAATTATAGAAATATAAGCGCAATGGGAACAAAAAAGAAAGGATTAATTTAGAGAAGCAGAGACAGAACACTATAGAGGTATGGAATTCTAAACTGTACATAATGAACATCTGTGGTTAAAGCATCATGAGAAACGCAGAAGAGTGGTCTAAAATGAAGCTTAAAACCCAGCTTGGGGGTAGACTGTGAAAGGAATTTACTGTCTTGCCAATAATTTTTAGTTTTCCTCCATACAGGAAACAGAAATTGGTATTTTATCATATTTACTGGTTTTCTGAATGTGTCTTATTTACTGTTATGGAATAATGGAATGAAAGAAATGAAATTACTGTGGAGATACATAAAATTAAATGCTGGGCATCATATTTGAATTCCTATCTACATTTTCTGATTATATGTCTTAGGTAGTAGATTTAAATCTCCTTCACTTCAGGAAATAGGAGAAAAAGAATACCAATCAGATGAGAACTGAGGTCTTAACATTAAAATGTGTTTTACAATATATTCATTACATTTGTAACTGACCCATATAATAGGTTGACCGTGTTTATTGCAGTTATTAATTCGGAATGTCTACAACATTAGGGTGAAGTAAGATGTCAAGGCCATTTAGTGAAGTCTATATTCTGATTAAGAATGTGTGTGCTGAGTTGTTCATTCATTCAAAGTAATCACAGGTAATAATAATCCATCTTATGTTTATATACCACATTTAATCACGAGAAAGTCCAGAGCTTTTGGTAAACTAAAATTATTCCAGTGCTCAGCCATAACAATAATTGTACTGAGTGAAACGGCATCATACAAACTACAGGAATCTGAAAAAGATCTTACATATGCATGTGTTAAAATATATTTTAAAATAAATACCGTGAGTTCAAATTAATGATCTTGTTTATATACAGAATAGAATCTTAGAATCATAGCATCTTAATAAAGCAGGAAGAGACCTCAGTGATCACCTTTTCCAACCACTTCATTTTACAGATACAGAAACTAATTTCTATCACTTTTATTTCTTACTAGTTCTTACCCAATTGCAACATTATCTTCATGTCATTGCTTGTGAAAATGTTATTCATGAGAGTGATATGAAAAGTATGTATTACTACTATCACCACCACCAGCACCTAATTCAGAAATTCAGATCTTAAAAGCTCCATGTATAAGGTGCCAAGTTCACTGCCAGGAGGAACTTCTGAGAGCCAGAAATGGGTTAAGGTAACGAGTGATATACGTAAAGTTGGAGGCTCTTCCTATCCTTGTGTTGCTTCCCTAAATGTGCAAATGTGCTTGCTACTCTTTAATCTAGAGGAAGAGTTGATGACAGGGTCTTTGTCATCACTTGAAGGATCCAGGGACCCTACAAAAGACATAATGCCCCACAGGTTGTCCCAGTATTTGAAATGGGAATTATTTTTTAATGTCTTGATTTCATCTGCTGGCTCTGCCAAGCGCAGGCTCTCAAGTTCAAAGAACTATCCAACTACATTGGCTAATTTTAGGCAACTTCCTCCCCCTGGCCCCTGTCTTATTACTTTTTTCCATAAAAATGTTGATTCAAAGTCCTTCTATGAGTCACTGACTATGTTTAGGGTTTTATCTTCTTGTCTCCAATTTTTTTTTTGGTGGGGGGGCAGGGCACGTTTAGGTCCTTCCTATTCTAAAGGTCCCACATCTTGACCTCTCACGTCTTGACCACCACCTCTTGACCACCAGAGCCAGCACAGATGGATCAAGACTTTTTGTAATCTCAGAGCATTTTTAAAATCTGTCTTATTTTATTTTACATGGTCATAGTTTGTTATCTGTATCCTGGGAATGCTGTCTGCTTAAACTAGGTTATAAATTCGTAAAGGACAAAACATGTGTGTCTTTCACATTCCTTTGGTGCCTACCAGCATTCTAAAGACATTTCTGGCCCCTCATAAATAACTTTTGATGCTAAACCATGGATTCGGTTTACACTGCTTAGCTAAAGTCTCTCCATATAGTGGCATGTTCCTTAAAATCAATATTCCAACATTATAGAATGCTATCCACATGACAATCAGTAATAATTTTGATTAAAATCAGTTTTCAATTATTTTTAATAATTTTTCTATTTACAGAGTAAAGGCCATAGATTCACAGCGCTTGCAACTTACTCGAGAGGAGCTGCCCTGATAATACTTTAAAAGAAAACCTTTTCTTTAAAAAAAAATCAAACGGTATTTCATGAGTGACGTAAGAACCATTTTTGTATTTATTCCAATGTGGCTAAAGAAAGGCAGTGAAGTTCAAAGTGTCAATACAGGCTTTGAGTTTTGATGGACAAGCGGTAGGGTTGCAGTTTGCTTGTTCATCAGATATGTGACTTTGGGAATGTTATCTTGCGAATGTGTGTGCTTATGTAGAAAATGGGAAGAATAACGTGCCTCTTACTGGGTTTAAGAAACTTAAATGAATTGAGGAATGTAAATTCCTTAGTCTAGGGCATCTCAAGTATCTGTTGAGCCAAAACGCAGATTGAATTACCAGCTCTGCCTGCTTAATATGGGGGTTTATAACACCACTACATCAGCCAAGTCTACATAAAACACAAATGCACTGATATCTCTTAACATACACTGACATGCATGGGGAAAGAGAACTTGAGAAGAGAAAGATTTGTTTAGTGACTCCATGGGTGAAAGCAGAGGGAATGGGGATAGGAAAAGTCAGCGTGGTTTTCTGTTTATTACCGTGGTAGTCCACAAATACCGCCACCAACCGTTCTTTCCTTCCTAGATGTACTTGACACACCTTATATTTAAGAGGCAGAATCTCTTTCCCCATCTTTTGAAACTGTGCTGACCTTGTGACCTATTCTACCAATGGAAGTGGTGGAAGTGTTGCTTTGGAACTTCTGAGCCCAGTTCCTAAGAGATATGTCAGCATTTCCATTCTCCTTTCTGGAGAACTCTGGCTTGGAGACCAGGCACCATGTTGTGAGGAAACTCAGTCTAGTAGAGTAACTACGTAGAGGCCACATGGGAAGAGGCCCTGGAGAATACAAAGGTCATCTCTGATATTCCAGTTCTAGTTGAGCACCCAGCTGAATGGATTCACAGAAGTGACCTCAACCAACATCATATGGACCGCAAGGACTTCCCATTAAGGTATGCGCCCTGCCTTAATTCCTGACCCACAGAATCTTAAGAAATGATAAACAGTTACTGTTGCAAGCCACTAAGTTTATGGATGGTTTGTTATACATCAGTTGACAATTGGAAAAAAAAAAAAAAAAACTACACATATCTAGGAATTATACCCAGCCTCTATAGAAAAGGGGTATTTCCCTGTCTATGAAGAATTCAGAATTGCTCCAGTTCAGGGAGGCCTTGCAGTACACAATATGTTGTGCAAAGTGAGGATTAAAAAACCTTGGAGACCACAGGGCACTGCATCCCAAAGTGGAAACAGCACACCCAGTGGCAAATATAGCAGTGGCCTCTCTGGAGTGACCTTCCAGCCAGCGGTTTCAATGGGGGGCCTATGCAGAGTTATAAGATCACATCCGAGTATAAGCCAGCCTTCCTCAGAGGCTGCCACAAATAGTGGAGAGAAATCTAGAGGAAGATACGGATGTCCAGGGTGGCAAGCCCAGTGGTGTTGGGAATAAGTGCTTGTAATGAGGAGACCTGCAAAAGCCAGAAGCCAAGTTCTAAGGAAGGGATTCTAGTTGGTTCAACTTAAAATAGCGTCTTACCTCTGGACCAACCAGCTTGCAGGTGGAGGGGTGACTGTACCGTATAACTGGGACTCCTGAACCTCGGTCACAGGACCATGTGGATGGTAGGAGTGTAGGGGGGGACATAACTCAGCTGGTGTTGGTCCCACTGTTTTTTTTCTGTTGTTGTTGTTAGAGCTTATTTTCTGAATCTGCATTTCTTTATTAATTTGCCTGTTATTGAAGATCGGGAATCTCTCCTAGAACCCTTAGAACTGAGAAAGGCCCTGGTACAGAAGCCACTCAGTGAATATTAGTTCACTTCACCTACATTTACTAGTACATTCCATGCCAGCTACTACTCTTATTTCTAGCAGTAGAGCCATGTGCTCTGAGTTATTAATAATAATACAAAAGATGTGTTTGGCACTTTAACCTTTTTCAAAGTACTTCGACATAGTTAGAGAATTTATCTCTACACAGTGATATTAACAAAATTTTAACCTCTCAGCAGAAAAGGAAGACTCAGGGAGATTATATATCTTAACTATGGGTTTTTGAAGGATTGGGGGGGGCTGGATAAGAGTGTAATATCTTTGTCCAGCAGGTCAGGGGTACCAGCTAGGGTATGAGTCAAAAGAGAATCGTATTTACACAGCGCCGAACCTGACACTAGAAAGTTTCTAAGGTGAAGAGTAAGGCGAATAAGCAGCAGAGTCAAGGTTCTGAGAGTGGGGAGCAGAACTGGGTACCGGCTGGTTGCTTTGATTAGATGCAGGACTTCGTTATTAGCATGGCCGCCCATTTAAATGCTTCCCAGAAAGAGTTTTAAAGATGGAAATGTGTGGCTGCTTAAGGAAGACTGACAAAATGGAAGGGTCTAGCACAGAGCTTGGAATGCAAGAGGCCCTCAAACCTGTACAGTTTTCCAAATCCTCCTGATTTGGGCTTACCCCAATTCATGACATCCTGCTAGAGCTGCAGAATTCCAGGCAACCACTTGTTAACTGTGACCACTTTCTTAACCCCTCTGATGTCTAGCTTCCTGCCTTGTAAAATGGGATGGAGTTGCCTTACAGGCAAAGAGTGACTAAGACAACACAGAGAAAGCCTAATGTCTGGAGAAAGCTCTTCCTATATTTTAGCTCCCCTAGTCTCTTCAATGGCAGCAAGAAAAGATCTGAATCCCCCATAATCCTGTTACACTATTAATAATGGAAAACTTTTAAGTAGAAAATGGATTTTTTCCCCTCCAATTTACACATGGCCCTAAAGACTCTGGGCCTTTTGGAATATTGACTCCAGAAAGAAGATACTGTCGTAATATATTGGACACACCACATCTTAACTTGAGAACATTACTAATTTATTTAAGCCACAGTTGCCTCATCTTTAAAATGGGTATAATCACAGCACTTCCTTCTGAGAGTTGTTGTAAGGGTACAATGTGCAGTTACCAATGCATATGTGAATGCAAAGCACTCAGCATAGTACTCATCATATAGTAAGTGCTCAATAAATGTTAGCTAGTTTACAGTTATCTAGGCACCGGTTTACTGACAAGTTGGTCATGATAATATCTATTTTGAAGGGTATTTTGAGACTAAAATAAAGATTATTTATATAAATAAATAAATAAATAAATATATATATATATATATATGAACAACTGTTACGTAAAAAGCACACAGCCAAGGCTGCTTCATTCCTTCTCTTTATAAATCACTGCTTATTAAGATAAGGGCTCAAACAAATGCTAGGTTTTACTGTTTGTAAGTACTTGGTATTCACATCCAATGGAAGACAGTCTTGACACCAAGAAATTAGGAGATTACATCTCTGGCTATTTGGGGGGAAGAGGAATGCAAATGATTTAAGGAAAAGTAAATCAATTTAATCTGCAAGATCTTATCTTCAACTGCAAAAAGACATCTGAAATTACTAACTGCCAATGAATAGGAAACAGGACTTAAAGTGACACCAATAAAGCAGCTGTCACAGGCTGCAGTGTCCTAGCCACACACAAGTGAATGCCCACAACAAAGCAAATCAAATCATCCCACGGAAGACGGTGGAGGCCTTATCTTGATCCCCTACATCTATGAACAAAGGAATTATTAAATGTATGTACTATAGGGAATTCCCTTTGTGGCTCAGCGGTTAATAAACCCAACTAGGATCCATGAGGATGAGGGTTCGATCCCTGGCTTCACTCAGTGGGTTAAGGATCCAGTGTTGCCATGAGCTGTAGTGTAGGTTGCAGATGTGGCTCAGATCTGGCATTTCTGTGGCTGTGGTGTAGGCCAGCAGCTGCAGCTTTAATTCAACCCCTAGCCTGGGAACTTCCATACGCCGCATGTGCGGCCCTAAAAAGCAAAAAAAAGAAAAAAAGAAGAAAATGTATTTACTATAATACTTCACTATATGTATAAAAGCCAGGCTATGCAATAAATTTTGGTGTGGGTTCAAAACTGATGAAAATCACATTCCAAGTTTGCTTAAATCAATGAGATATACCTCCTGGTTCTTTCCAGAGGTTGGATGCCTAGTAAGAAGATGATATTTTATTGTAATAAAGTTTTCTTTAAGCTTACATTTAAAAAAAAAAAAAAAAAAACTTTGGAGCTGGGGTAGGTAGCGGAGGGAGAAGAGGTCCAGAGTGGTGGATTTGGGGGAGGGACATTCAGTCCAACCTTGTGGATTTGGGAGCTGAGCTCTCATTAGGCTGGAATGTGGGCTTGTCAATTTTCAAGGGTCTGACTTTATCATGTACATGGGTTCCTGCTTCTGTGTTCTTATCATTATCAACTCAATTGCAAAGGTATTTGGCCTTGCACGGCCTGCCCAAACATGTCATCATCCACTTTGCAGCACAGCAGCTTATATTAGACTTTGATCATGAGCTTGTAATAATTTTTGAGTAGTTACTCACCTGTACATAAAGAATTGCAAAATAAGCACTGTTCTTGTTGTGGATCTTCTGCATAGAAAGTACCCAAGAGTAAAATATTGGCATTTAAAATTAAAGGAATAAAAGATGCATAAGCTGTTTAATGTATAGATAAAAGGGGAATTCAAAGTTTTCTTCACAAGGAATTCATTTTCTAAGAAACAACTTCAATTAAAAGTATCTGATAAATAAAAACACAGAGAATTTTAAAGCGTTGTGACAAAAGAGTTAATAATTTAACAACATTTTTCTTCTTTTCCTTTGAAAGAATGTAAAAATGTAAATCTCATTTACTTAAATGTGATAATGTAGCCCTACAGAATTTTTTTAGAATGGAAAATATTCCTAAAGTTATTTTGTGAAACAAGTCTAGAGACTAAACACAACAAAGAAAGATGAAATTGAAAGTACTGCAGATTGAAATCAGGTATATGATTGACAGATTATAAGGAGAGAGCCTAATGCTAATTAAGAAGTATTCAGAAAAAAAGAATACTTCTACAACCTTAGGAATCTTGTAATTTTTGTGGACATTTAGAGGAATACTAAAAATGTTAAGCCTTAAGCCAAGAGGTAATAGTTTAGACAAACTTAAAATGATTCAAAGAAAAATTTTTAAATGTTAAATTTCAAAGAAGTATCTGTGAAGCTGACATCTTGAGAGGTGGTAAAGTTGTGCACATGTAGTTATGTATTCCCATTCGAACCGTTCCAGCTCCATAGTAGACAGGTCAGCCGGTGCCTCACCCATTTCACTCTATGACAGAGGGAAGTTTTCAGTCAGTAGGTACCACTTTTCTAGAGTATGTGCTCTCATCTGTATGTGGAAATGGAGAAAGAGGAGAGGAAAGCTGTCTCCTTCTGCTGCCAGGACTTCTGATTGTCCCCGATTGTGTCTTACACAGAGCAAGTGCTTCAGTAGATCAGAAAAGGGGATGGAGGAAGTTTACTTGTGGTGCAGTGGGTTAAGGGTCCAGCTTTGCAGCAGCTGTGGTGCAGGTTGCAACTGCAGTGCAGGATCGGATCGATCCCTGGCCTGGGAATTTCCACATGCCATGAGTATGTGGCCTAAATAAATAAAAAGAAAAAAAGAAAGAAAACTGCTGATGGAACAACAAGTGAGCACGATGGTTGTAGATAAACATCTAATAGTATATTTGTCATGCAGCTGGATCTACTAAGATCAAGGGGTTTCCAAGAGACGGTCCCGGATCCCTCATAATTATTTAATTACATCACAAGTGCTTTCTGAAGAAGAGTATGATGCATCATCATCATCAATATCCAATAACCAAAAAATTGTTCCATAAATAAATATTTTCTTATTTATCAACTCTTGCATCAAGAACTGAGTTTCTAATATAATTTCATTTACTGTGAACAAAAAATTAAAACAAAACGTATATCAAATGTTTATTTATTGGGAAACCCTCACTGGTTTAGGAAAGAATCACTTTAATATTAAGGGGGTTTTGGTAAGGAATCAGCAGAAAGCAAAAGATTAAAACAAGAGAACTTAAAAAAAAATTTCTCCTAGTTTTGTTTTTGTTGGTTTGTCTTTTTAGGGGCACACATGCAGCATATGGAAGTTCTCAGGCTAGGGGTCGAATCAGAGCTGTAGCTGCCGGCCTACACCACAGCCACAGCAACACCAGATCTGAGTCACATCTATGACCTACACCACAGTTCACAGCAATGCTGGATTCTTAACCCACTGAGTGAGGCCAGGGATCAAATCAGCATCCTCATGGATACCACTAGTAGGGTTTATTTCTGATGAGCCACGATGTATCATTCTGTACGTATAGAATAACTCATGAAAACGGAACAAGTGGTACATTGGTTGTATACACAAAATCCTATTCTTAGATTGCTCTCTAAATAGCCAAGATAACTGCCCCAAATTTCTTAGCTCAGAGGAAACCATATTCATACATGAATAGTCTCAAATGGTCTGCCAATATTGGCTGCTCCAAAAGGGAAGAAAAGTTCAAAAGAATAGCATGGAGTCTATTCCTGTTTTGTAAATAAGTTCATTTGTAAAATTTTTGAAAGATTCCACATGTAAGTGATATCATGACATTTATCCTTCTCTGAAAAAGAATATCTATATGTACATATATGTATGTATTACTAACTTTGCTGTATACCCGAAACTAACATTATAAATCAGCTATACTTCAATAAAAAGCTGTTGAAAAAAAAAAGAGTAGCATAGAGCATGGTCTCTAAATACTATTTCCCATAAAAATGACAAAGGATTCTTGAAGAAACTGCTGGTTCCAGGACCTGGAAGGAAAAGATAGCAGGTGAATCTGGAACACCTTATGTTAGAAAGGGAAGAAGAGATCAGACTACTGGGGACATGTCAAAGACAGGCACGGACCTACTTGAAGAGATCTCACTAACCATAGATTAGACAAATGAACTAAGAAAAATAATAACTGAAGTAAATTAAAATATATCAAATATTTTTGGAGTTCCCATTGTGGTTCAGTGGAAATGAACCTGACTACTATCTGTGAGGATGCAGGTTCAATCCCTGGTGTTGCTCAATGGGTTAAGGATCTGGGGTTGCCATGAGCTGTGGTGTAGGTTGCAGATGCGGCTCGGATCCTGTGTTGCTGTAGCTGAGGCGTAGGCTGGCAGCTGTAGCTCCAATTCAACCCCTAGCCTAGGAACTTCCATATGCCCTAAAAAGAAAAAAAAAATTCAAATTCCGTAAGTTTATGATTAACAGCAACAACAAGAGCCCTCATTGATTACTACCAGAAGTTGTTGGGGTACCAACTTACTATTCTAAAAAGTGTTTAAAAAAAAGGAAAAGAAAAGTTGAAGTGAGAGGAAGAACTGAGCATTCATACCAAATTCCCTGTATGAACTGTATTTTATGGTAAATAAAGAGATGAAAGAAAAATTCTATATTGAATAATTTTAGCTAATAAAAACATAAGGCATGACAGAATTAGAAACACCATTTTGCAACTTCTAATAAAACAAAGTATCAAGTCAATGATAATCAGTGGTTATTAAACTCTTATCTGAAAAGCCAAAATGAAATGGATACAGCAAGCTGGCAACATCCAACTTAATTTTAACAGTACAACAAATGGGACAACCAGATGTTATATGTTTCCCAATGTGATGTAAGGGAAATACATAGCATCACATATGAAATTTTCTTACCCCTCAAAATAAACACAAACCCAATAAACTCTTAAATCTGAAACCAATTAACAGAAAAATTATAGGGATAGAGGAACATGGCACAGAGGTCCCTGGGGATGCAGGCAGCCAAATTCTGAATATGGCAAATTATACAGAGGAAATGACCTAGATTCTTTGACAAATCAATAACATGGAAACTGGAGGTAGGAAGATATGTGACTGGTTAAAAGAGACACATCACATTACCAAACAAATGGAAACCTTACATGGATCTTAATTTGAACAAAGTAACTGTGAAAAAAAAGAAAGTATCTTTGAGAAATATGAAAATGAGCTGAACATTAGATAATTCTTAAAACTATTAATATCGTTAGGTGTAACAGTGATGTAGTTATATGTAAAAAGAGTCTTTTAGATTTCAATAGTGAAATATTTATGGGTAGAAAATATTGATTTGGATTAAAATTATTTAATAAAAAAATGATGACTGAAACAGGAGTGACAAAATATTGATAAGTCTTGAAGCTGGATGATAGGTAGAGAGAGATTTATTATATTATTATTGCCACATATTTAAGATGTCTGAAATTTTACATAATAAAATTTTAAAATAAATTTAAAACAAATAAAGGTAGAGGCAGGGAACTGCTTCAGAGATCATGCCTTCCTATGTAGAGCCATATTCCTTTTCTATTTTAATTTTTAAAGACTCCAAAGCTTATGTATTTTGGAGTGTGGATTTTCCTTGGGGCAGTGTTTATCTGCTGACTTTCTGGTTTTCCCATTTCATAGCCTGCTTACCTGATACCTGGTTAAATCCCAGGGTATACTAGCTCCTGAATACTGAGATGCAAGATAACTCTATGGACGGTCTATATCCTTACTCTCCAATGGCTTTTCAAGAAATGTTCGGACTGTGGTTCCTTGACCTTCAGACCACCTTACCTGAATTTCCTCATCTTGACTCTGAGAGCAGTGGAAGCTATGCACTTTGTGGTCCCCAGTGGAAAGTGAAAATGAAAATTTTTTGTTAAAAAATTATAAGATTTTCCAGACAATAGCGACAGAACATTAAACCAAGTTTGGGTCCCTTCTGAGTATAAGGCATTGCGTGATGATCCAAGTTGCACAGCCATGATGTCAGCTTTGTCTAGAGTACCTACAGAGTCTAGCTTGATGTTTCTACAGAGTGTCACAGTTCACTCTGCAGAGTGAACATTCAATTTAGCACAGCACAGATAAGGGAGTCAATAAGTGGGGGAAATGAGGTCCCAATAAATATTTTAATTAATGAGCAAAAATACTAGTGAAATATTTGTTTCTGACATCTGTATGGATTCCAGCAACAAATCCAATAATTTTAAAAAGTTATTTTCAAATTTGGTCTTTCCATATTATAATCAAGAATTTATACAGTCTAGACATATTTCAATCAGTGAGTCCATGTGCCTGGCTAGAGGTTTCTACCCAGCAAATGTAAATACGCTGCTTGCTGTCATTGAAATATTTATCTACCAGGCTTCAAGCCATTGACTTCTAGTCCCTTCTAGCTGCTCTGCTGGGGCTCACTGTGCCTGGTTCATTTAGCTTCCTAGCCCACAGATGAGTATGATCAGTGACCCCCGTGCCAATCAATATGGCCCCATTACGCTGTAAACTCAGACTAAACACATAAGCAACATCTTGGTCCTTGGGGAGGAGAGAAAGAAAAGCAATGAGAGGGGAGCTGGGCAGAGGAGTTGAGACATTTCGCTTTCCTCTATAAGACACAATGATTGCAAACACAAATAATAAATAGTGCCTGCCCTCAAGGAGCTTTCCACTAGTAGGGAGAAACAGGTGCAAATAAAGTGTTGCCAAAGTCTTCCAGGGGCCAGGATCTAGTTTACCTTCCCAGTTGTCTTCCCTTTGTTCCTCCCTGGTCTTCCCACTGCTAACTCACCCTCCACCCCATACCACTCCTCTACCATTAGCAATTACTCACAACAATTCTGAATTTTGTAAAAATAAAACAGATGCCCTTCTCGCAGTTCTGTTAGGGAGCCCTATTCTGGCCATCGCTTAAGAGGTGAAGCCCAGCCAAACAAGCAGAGTTTCTTCTGGCAAAAAAATGAGTATTAAAGGCTCAGGCAAACTTAGTTGTGGGAGGAAATGGCAGAGTTCTGTCATCTGCTGTGGAAACAACAGGGAGGCCTGATGCTGCCTCTGTATTTCTGTCAGCTTTGCTGCCTCCTTAGATGGAGACGCTCTTTGAAAGCTGGGATCCACCATAACATATCAGACTGTCTAGTTTTGTGTGGTTGTGACAATAGCTCTCAGTAAATACTAGATACTTGTGAAACTCGCAAGGCTTTAGAAGAAAACCTCAGTAGAACTGAGGGCTTCTGAAAAGTTAAGGTTTCCATAGGAGATCAACGTTCATTGATAAGTTCCAAACCCAACACAAGGTTTGAATCTGAGAACTATGTTCAGAGTTCTTCCTTTTCGTTACCATATTAAAAAAATGTCCTTCCTGGAGTTTCCATTGTGGCTCAGCGGAAACGAATCTGACTAGCATCCATGAGGCAGGTTCGATCCCTGGCCTCGCTCAGTGGGTTAAGGATCCAGCATTGCTGTAAGCTGTGGTATAGATCACAGACGTGGCTCAGATCTGGCATCGCTGTGGCTGTGGCTAGGCTATAGCTCTCATTCGACCGCTAGCCTGGGAACCTCCATATGCCTCAGGTGTGGCCCTAAAAAGACAAACAACAACAATAACAACAAAAAACCAACCAGCCACCCCCACCAAAATGTTCTTCCTGCTGTTTTCCACCAATAGTTTCTCATCCATCTTTTCTCTTGGATAGCTATTTTCTAGCTACTAAACTGATTTATTAAAAGAAACAATAGTAGAGATAAGTAGGACAGAGGTTTTCAAATGGCCTAAATCTTAAACACCACTTTGGTTACTTCCTTTTCGGCTCCCCTTAGAAATACAAGTTGACCTATTTTTCTGGAATGTCTTTGTGAAGGAAGCCATCCACTTCCCCCAAGTACAGAGTGTCACTGCCTTCGGAGTAACAGTTTCACCAGTTGCTAGATAATCTCATTGGATGAAATCACAAGGAGCAAAGACCTAAGTGCTAGTCTCTCGTGTGCACTGTTCATACCAAGGGTGGAAAGTGAGAATCAGCAAATGAAGGAGAAAAAGAAATGCCATGTTTAAAACAGAGGCCAGAAATTTGAATCATCTCCTTTTATAGACAAATCCACATAATCAAATTGAAATAATCTGAATTGAGTTTAAAAAAAAATAAGGCGGTATTTTCTCCCCTTTGGTTCTATACTTAGTGGTGAAGTGGAGGCGTCATAATTACCTGGGAAATTGGCTCCCTCTATACCAGCAAATTGAACCATTCAGGGATAGGGGTGGTTTCTGAATTATCTGGATGACTTACCCACACTAATCATGAATATTTATGAAATCTGAACCTCACTTTGTGCTCTGTAAACACAGCCTGAATTATTCAGATTGTTTGTCTATACTGTAATAAACGGAAAGTTCTCCTTGGGCCTTATTTTTTAGTATTAAAAAAATGGGCACTCTAAGGTTTGGGGTATAAGGACAAAATAAGACAAAGGCATTTACCTCCCCTTACGACAGCAGCCCACGAGCCATGTTTGCGTCTGTGAAATTATTTGTTAATGTTAACCATATATTTTGTGTTTGAGGGTTCAACAGTATTTAACCCATGGCTATGCTTTGAACTAGTTAAGCCTTTTAAACGTATCAGTGATTGTGTAATTCAGTCAGATAGCCTGGCAGGAGATTAATTGGAAACATATGTGACAAGGTGGCAAGCCTAAGCATCTGCCATCCAAGAGGAAGGGACTTGCTCTGTGCTGCTCCAAAGCTGCGTGCGCAGAGCAATGGTCAGTGCCTGCTGAAAGAGACTAATACCATCCCACCGTCAGAGACCCCAGGGATAGGCTTTCACTGAGCATTTAAAAAATTAGGCTTAATAACACCTTATTTCATAATTAAGGCAGCAAGAAGATAAGACTAAAATGACCTGTGCTATTTTACTTCAAAGCCTGTATACATTTATGTACATTTCGTAAGATGCCTAATATATACAATTTTTTTAGCACAATAACTGCATACCAGTAAAATGTAGCATTTTTTATTTTGCAGGTTTTTTTGCACACTTCTGCAGCAGCTGGCTAGCAGTTCTTCTGGTGTGAATTGTTTTGTTTCAGGTTTTATTGTGCCAAGAGATTAAGTGTTTAGATGATATAAATAGACAGGATGCCTTCTTCTTGAGTTGCTTGTGGACAATAGCGCAGTTTCAGACTAAGAGAGAAATATAGTAAGCAGATTCTTTGGACTTTTTACAGTAACACTATATTTAAACCCTGGGACTTGAGTTTTAAATAAAGAATTAATAGACCCAGGTCTATACAAAAGTGATGCATATTCAAATTCAAAAGCTATGTGCTCCATGCCTTTTGTCTTGCTATATTTGGTGTTGTTTAGTTATGGCACTTGTGTTATAATCATTTGTATTATTTATACTTAATGGGGATTAAAAGAAGAAGAACTTGTTTCATGCAATTTGTTGCAGAACTTCCACACATAGCTATTGCAGTGTGATAGTTCTGACCACCAGACCTACAGGGTCTTAGCTGGAAAGGCTGACCCTCCTTGGCTGTGAAAGCAGGAGGCCTAGCAGATCACCTGGTGATAGGATTTACAGAGAGTCTGTGAAAGGTCTAACTCCACCCTTCTTCTTGTGGCAATGCTGGATCCTTAATTCGCTGAGTGACCAGGGATTGAACTTGCATCCTCATGGACACTATGTCAGGTTCTTAACCTGCTGAGTCACAACGGGAACTCCTAACTCTACCCTTCTAAGTCTTTCCCCTTACACACTAATGAATGATGGGACAATCATAGTAACATATGAAAAATTCCTCAGAAGAGAGAAAAATGCTCTAAAAATGTGGGGGGATAATGCACCCAGGTTATTATGAATTGGAAACAAACTGTCGAAGATAGTCATCTCCCTCCCTCAACAATGTTAAAATGTTCCCTAGAGTAAAAAAAACAAAAATCAAAAAACAAAGCGTGTGATAATATTGTCTATTCCTCTTGATTTAATTCTAGGATAAATTGGTACCTTTGCTGAAATGCCTAGTTCCCAAGGCGGTGCTCATCATCAAATCTGGGTCAAAGGGAATATTCAATGGTGATTCAATCAGGAGTTCAGTCAGCACTTGCTGAAGGAAGCACTCTGCCCAGCTGCCCTGGAGGGGCCCTCATGAGACTTCTAAGGGACCCATTCCACCAACCGAGGAGGGGTCAACCACCCCCTTCTTTTTGTTTCCTCACTGTCTTAGCTCAGCTGCCAGCACAAAATACTACAGATTGGGTAGTTAAACACCAGAAATGTATTTCTCATGGTGCTGGAGGCTGGAAGCCCAAGATCAGGGTGCCAGCAGGGTCAGGTTCTGCTGGGGGGCCTCTGCCTGGCTTACAGACATCTGCCTTCTCTCTGTGTCTTCACATGACCAAGAAAGAGCAAGACTATGGAGGTCACGTTTGAGTGACAAAGAGGGGTGGGAGGGAAAATACTCAGGCACTTTCAACCCAAGGTTCATACACTAGCAAGATCATGAAAGGGTTAAATCATACTCAAAGACTTGACAACAAACTTCCAATAGTCCTGGCCTGGATATCTTGGGAATCCTGTCTCATCAGATGTTGCCTGTTTGTATTCAAAGAAATCTTGACTTTCAGGTCACCAGATGATGTTCAAGTCCAGTCAAGGGTTTCAAAAGTTCCCCATAGTTCTCACTGATGTTCTTAATTGCCTTTAGTTTGGTCCATGTAGTTAATTAGCACTCATGTGAAGAAAGACCATAGTTTTCAACCATAAGATTGCCTGGGACCCTGCAAGGGGAGGGGTGCCTTCAAAATACTTGGATAACAGGGTTCCCATTTCTGAGGTTTTTCGGTGGAGTAAGAGAATAATTTTCAAACAGCCTAAACAATTCAAAGGGCCTACAGACCTAATACCAGCCAGTTCTAAGAGGACAGTCTGATCCCCCAGCAGCCAGGCTGAAAGCTGCTCAGTGCGGTTCCAGTAGTATAGCCTGTAATCCAAAGTTAGTTTTGCCAAAAGCTGAAACAGCATAGTTCCAATGAAACAGCCTCTGTTCCCCAAAGAAAAGTCCTAAGGCTAGCAAGGTGGAACAGTCTAATTTCAAATCAGCTCAAAGTACTAGACCAGAACAAGGCCTTAAACAGAAAGGATGAAGCCTTAAAATAGATTCCAAATAAAGCCCCAAAAGCTTTAAAACACAAAAAGCACAGAAGCTCATATCCAGTACAAAGATGTACTTCAAACTCTGGGGTAGGATGAGAAAAGCAATTAGTGTCCATGGGCTTAATGTAGGTACTGCACCTATTTGCCCAGCAGCCTTGGAACTGTTAGGGGTCCCCTCTAGATTCCCACACATGCTACCAAAATGTTGAACCTAAACAAACAGACTGCCAGTTACTGCTCCAGCAAAAATGGGTTCATTTTGGATGAGCAAAGAACTGCAATTTGGGGTCTGCAAACATAGCAAACTACATACAAGTGCCCTGCAAAAATGAAGGAAACTCATTTATAGAGGGAGAAAAATGCCACTGAGAGGGCTCTAGTAATCAAAGAGTCCATGGCTTTTCACTGGCTGAGTTGTGACTGTTAAGCATTGGTTGAGCTCTTGCCAGGAAAGAAGAGGAAGTTTTTCTTCTGTTGGGTTCTGCTATCTTTGTTAGGCATGACAGTCCCTCTGGTCTCCTGACCATATTTAATTGAAGTTTCTGTTTATTAATTTTTACACCTTTATTGAGTAAGAAAAGCACTTTATCAGGTACTCTTTAGTACCTTCTTACTGAGAGACTTTATCATGAATGCATGTTTGATTATATCAAGTAATTTTCTGTCTCTGTTGAGATGATTTTAAGTTTTTTTTCCTATAGTCTATTGATATTATAAATGACAATAATGATTGATTTTTGAATTTTAGACCAGCTTTGCATCTTTAGGATTAAACCCACTTGGTCATGATGTGTTTTTCTTTTTATGTAGTATTGCTGAGTTCGATTTGCTAGTATTGTATTGAGAATTTTTGGTGTCTATATCCTGAGATATGTTGGTTCACAGTTTTCTTGAAAAGTTTTTAATCTGGTTCTTTTTTAAAATTTTTATTAAAATATAGCTGATATGCAATGTTGTATTAGCTTCAGGTATATAGCAAAGTCATTAAGTTATAATATATATATATATACATATATATTCTTTTTTAGATTCTTTTCTGTTACAGGTTATTATAAGATACTAAGTAGAGTTCCCTGTGCTATGTATTAGGTCCTAATTATTTATTTATTTTAAATATAGCAGTTTATATATTTTAATCCCAAACTCCTAATTTATCCTCTCCCACTTTCCCCTTTGGTAACTATAAGTTTGTTTTCTATGTCTGTGGGTCAATATCTATTTCATAAATAAGTTCATTTGTATCGGTTTTTTAGATTACACATACAAGCCTTATCATACGATATTTGTATTTCTCTGTCTGTCTGTCTGACTTACTTCACTTAGTATCACAATCTCTAGGTCCATCCATTAATGAGAATGGCATTATCTCATTCTTTTTCATAGCTGAGTAGTATTCCATTGGGTGTGTGGAATACTTCTTTATCTATTCATCTGTCTATGGACACTTAGATTGCTTCCATGTCTTGGCTATTGTAAATAGTGCTGCTATGAATATTTGGGTGCATATACTTTTTCAAATTAGAGTTTTCAACATATATATGTCCAAGAGTGGGATCACTGGATCATATGATAACCGTATTTTTTGTTTTTAAAGGAAACTTCATACTGTTCTCCATAGTAACTGCACCAGTTGACATTCCCACCAACAGTGTAGGGGGGTTCCTTTTTTGCCACACCCTTTCCGGCATTTATTATTTGTAGACTTTTTGATGATGGCCATTCTGACCAGTTTTTTTTTTTTTTTTAATATCAAGATAAGATTGACCTCAGAAAATAAGTTAGAAGGGTCCCATTTTTTTTCTGTTTTCTGGATGAGATTGTGAGGAGATGGTATTTTTTTAATGTTGAGTAAAAGTCATCAGTAAAATCATTTGGGCTTGGATTTTATTTGTTGGAAGGTGAAACAACTTCACCTTTTGACCATGACTTAAGTTTTTTCAATAGATACATGGCTATTCAGATTCCCCCCTCCTTTTTTTTTTTTGTCTTTTTTAGGCTGCACCTGTGGCATATTGAGGTTCCCAGGCTAGGGGTCGAATCGGAGCTGTAGCCACTGGCCTACACCACAGCCACGGCAATGCCAGATCTAAGCGGTGTCTGCGACATATACCAGCCTCACAGCAACGCTGGATCCTTTACCCACTGAGCAAGGCCAGGGATCGAACCTGTGTCCTCATGGATGCTAGTCAATTCATTTCCACTGAGCCACAACAGGAATTCCAAATTATACATTTATTCTCTAGTGAGTTTCGGTAGCTTACAGCTTTTGAAAAGGTGGTCCGCTTTTTTCTAATATATGTTTATTGGCATCACATTTTTGTAATATTTTCTAATTTGCTTTTTTATATCTGTAGGGTTTGTATGGTATCTCTTCATTCATTCTTGGTATTGGCAATTTGCATCTCCTCTCTTTTTCTTTGACAGTCTCTTTAGAGATGTGTTAAACTTAATGTTTCTGTTTTCAAGTCTATTAATTTCTGCTACATCTTAATTATTTCTTTACTTCCGGTTTTTATTGGGTTTGACTTAGCTTTCCTCAACACATTAGAGAGGATGCAGTATACATTTTATGTAGTATACATTTTATATATTCATTTGGGCTGTTTTACCAGAATTAGCGAGGCTATCCAGTAAAGCATGTATCCTTATTTGGTTTTAAAAGGAAACCAAAGGGGAATCATTAGGGTAAAGAGTGTTAACTTTAAAAAAAAAATAAGTTTTGATTTTCTAATGAAACCTGAAATAAATAAAAAGAAAAAAAAAAAAAAGGTAGGGCCCTGATCCAGCAAGCAACCCTGGAGAAGGCAGAAGTGTGAGGATAACTTCTTAACATAATGCTTAAGTTTTACAAACTCAGCAGGACTTGCTTGAAAGGAACAGGAAACATTAGAGGGTAACACAGATTTCAGTTATACTGCTGCAGAAAATTAGATAGTAGGGGGTAAAAAAAGAACTTCTTTTGTTATTCTCAAGCCTTGGAAAATTCAAAAACTCTGAAAATGCTAAGACTGGGAGAAGAGAACATAAAAGCAGCCGTCATGTTTCCAACAGGTCTCCAAATATCCAAGCTCAGGAAGCTACTACATAGATACACAAAATATAGGAAGCTGTCATGTTCTATGGGAGTTGGAGGGATCAGAGGGAAGAGTGTGAGTTTGAGCTAGTGGGACATGTAAAGCCATAAATTTGACTCCAAGAATTGTTCATTAGAGAGTCTTTTCTCTCAAGAGAGAGCAATAAAATCTCAGGGAACTTAAAAAAACACCATGACTCTAGGACCGAGGTTCCTGAAAGTCTTCAGACTAGACCCTTCCCACACAAGAGTGAGAGCAGAAAACTTGCACTCTCTCTGTTGAGTGGTTTATAACCAAAAGGAATTTCCAGCTAGATAGCAAAATATAAATATATTTTGAAAATCACAAAGACAGAATCTGTTACCAAGGGCCCTCACTTAAATGTGTTTCTATTGCCAAGGCAATTTCCACTGTTCTTTTCAATACAAAAATAAGTCTGTACCTTGTTTAAGAAACTATAATTACATTTCTTAACAAACTTAATTTCATTAAGAAACCATAATTTTTTGGCAAAAAAAAATTAAATTTTAAGTTTCAGGGAAACAAAGTAGCTATTCTTTATGAAGGAACTTTAACTATTTTTTTTTGCTTTTTAGGGCCACACCCACGGCATATGGAGGTTCCTAGGCTAGGGGTCCAGTTGGAGCTATAGCCACTGGCCTACACCACAGCCACAGCAACTTAGGATCTGAGCCGTGTTTATGCCCTACATACACCACAGCTTACAGCAACGCTGGATCGTCAACCTACCGGATCGAGGCCAGGGATCGAATCTGCATCCTCATGGATGCTAGTCAGATTCATTTCTGCTGCATCACAATGGGAACTCCTATGAAGGAACTTTAAATTCATCATTTACTTTCCACTTCAGATTGATGGAAGCTATATTTGTTTTATTGTATATTGTTTTGTAACTAACCCTCCCCTTCCTTTTACCAGATGCAATTTCTTATGGATTGAATGGATAGATATTTTAACTGGTGACCTGAAAACCATGAGATAATTTTAAATCAATTTCAGTAATTCCTTGAAAATGTATTTTAACCAAATCTTTAAAATTTTATGCTAAAAAGCACAATAAACCCTGAATATAAATATATTCCACAGGAATTTTAAATTATGGACTGACTTATTTGAAAAATGTGTTTCTTCTGTAATGTGGCCTTGAAAATAGTAAGCTATTTTTGTGATTCTCTTTAAAGGCAGTTTTCTAAAAGATGCCTTCTATTTTTCAGTTCTTTGTGGTGAGTGGCAGCTACAAATATATTTGAAAATATGTATGTGTGACTGGGTCATTTTTCTGTACAGTAGGAAATTGACAGAACACTGTAAACTAGCTATAATGGAAAAAATAAAATCATTAAATAAATAAAGACTAAAAAATAAAATAAAATAAATTTGTTCTCCAAGGGCAAATGAAATTCAAAGCAAAATTAAAAAAAAAGAATTGTTTCAGGCATAGATTACACAGGTCACCAAGTCTGGGTCATATAGGAAAGTTCAGAGAACTCTTTCAGTTTTGAGCCCTCTGACTAGCTTGGGGAGGGGCAGGAGTGGCCCCTTAGGGCAGGCAGGGTGCAGATATAATTCTAGAAGGGATCCCTTGTATCGCAGATGGGGGCAAAGACTTCCTCATCATTACAAGCCTTCACCTCTCCTCACAGACTTCCTGTGGAGACCACGAACACACTTCTGACAAATTCCCAACAGTTTATTTGTCAGATATTTTATTCAAATTGCTTCCTTCTCCTTGCAGAGTACGTGAAAGAACAGCAATAGCCTGCCCCCTTGTACCTCCTAACTGCTGCTTCAAGGGATAATGAGCAAATTTAGATCTTCATTACAATGTTAGTTTGTACAGCAGACCCTATTTATTTTCTCTACCTTGCTATTGTAATCACCAGAACAAGAAGATGGACTCTGGATAAAGAGTATTTATTGTGGGCCAGGGCTGCAAAAATATTCATCTGTTGAAATGGTAAGAAGTGCCCGTCTCTGTTCTGCAGGGAGAGGGCTGAAAAACTCATTATGTCTCAGCCACACAGAGCGTCATGATTAGCCATGGTCAGGTGGCATTGGAAACAAGGGTATTTTTAGATAAAAATCTTTTTTTCCTTCAATATTTTCAAACATGCAACAATTATCCCTTTTTCTCCCTCTTTTTGGAGCTGGAATCTCAGTTTCAAATATCACATTCCTAGGTCCTTGTATAAATCTTATTGATAGAGTACACCCTAAATATTTAAGATATGATTGAACAGAAATACTAAGGCAAGAGAAAGTAGAAAGAAAGAGACCTAGAATGATTGAGGCCTAATTTGACTCCTGTAAGAAATGTTGGTTTTAAGGAACTAATGTACAGCAGGGTGACTATAGGTAATGCTATGGTATTGTATACTTGGAAATTGCTGAGAGTAGATATTAAGTATTCTCAACACACACACATTACCTGGATGTGTTAATTATCATGATCTTGAAAATCACTCCTATGTGTGTGTGTATATACATATACACACACACACACACACACACACACACACACACACATAAAATCATCACATTATACACTTTTTTTTTGCTTTCCTTTTTTTTTCTTTTAGGGTCACACCTGTGGCATACGGAAGTTCCCAGGCTAGAGGTCGAATTGGAGCCACAGCTGCCAGACTACGCCATAGGCACAGCAAAATGGGATCCGAGCTGCGTCTGTGACCTACACCCCAGCTCACGGCAATGCCGGATCCTTAACCCACCAAGTGAGGCCAGGGATCAAACCTGCATCCTCATGGATCCTAGTTAGCTTCGTTAACCACTGAGCCACAAAGGGAACTCCCACATTGTATACTTTAAAAATGCATACAGTTATATTTGTCAGCTGTTCCTCAATAAAGTTAAAAAACAGAAATATTGCATTTACAGAAAGAATAAAAGCATTCTGATATAAGAGCAATCACATTAACAATCTATAGCTGGCACTTTATAGTTTACAATGCAATTGCAAATTATGCAGCCTTAGACAATTTTTTTTAGCAAATCAGGAAAAAGTATATATTTCTTAAAAATCAAGTAGAATTCTGTAATTCAGAGGGGGATCTGGACACTTTATAGACTAGAATGCTACCAGAAGCAATTTCCTGTTTAATGTTTCCATTCCACAAGATAACTGGCCCTTCCTTCCTTTTCTTATGAAATAGAAGTGTTCTGGTCTCTTCCTTTGGCTTTTCTTTTCATAATGCATATATATACATCCTGCTTCTTATGCTCCTGACAGCCAAATCTATATGCTCAGCTTAAATATCTCTCACTCACATCACATCAATATTTACCAAGTGCAATATTGACTAAGACCTAATGGTGGATATGAAAAGTGGAATGAAGATCACTCATTCAAAAAATGCCAGAGGAAAAATTTCCTGACGTAAAGAAAGACCTGGAAAGTCTTATTGCTGGGGTCTTCTGACAGCCAAAAGGAGGAATTGAAAAAAGAACCACACCTAGACATTTTAGATGTCAGAATTACAAGGATGAAGATAAACTCTTACATTTTCCAAAGAGATAAGAAGTTTCCAACAGTGGAATAAAAATAAAGTTGACAGAAAATTCTATATCAATAACACTTGAGTATAGAAGACAAAAGAGTAGTGCCTCTAAGATTCTGAGGGAAAATGCTTCCGAACCCAGGTAAAATAATGGCCCTAAAGATGCTCACAAGCTAACCTTCCAAACCTGTGAATAAATTACCTTAGACAGCAAAATGCACCCTGCAGATGTAATTATGCTCATGCACCCAGAGATGAAGAGACTTTCCCAGAATAATCACATGGGTTCCACTTTCTTAGAAGAACCTTTTTTGGCTGAGTCAGAGAGAGATGTTATAGAAGAAGAATCAGAAAGATTGTGACACCATTACTGGTTTCAAAGATGGAAGCAGGGGGCTAGGAGCCAAAGGATGCAGTGGTCTCTGAAAACCAGGAATGGCCCTTAGTTTACTAACCAATAGCAAGAAAATGCAGATGTTGGTCCTATAAGCACAAGAAACTGATTTCTGCCAACAGCCTTGAATGAGCAGGAAACAGATTCTTCCCCAAAGCCTCCAGAATGGAATGCAGCCTGGCTGACACCTTAATTTTTCTGTTGGAATTGACCTACAGAACAGTATAATAAATAAATTTGTGTTGTTTTAGGTCAGGCTTGGTCATCTGTTACATCACAACTTAATACAAAATTTATGCCTGAAGTGTGAGTTAGTATGAAGGACAAGTAAAGCATTTTCAGACAGATACAGAATCAGAATATTCACCTTGCAATTACCCTTTCTGAAATATTGATAGATGCTCCAGGAAAAAAAAATACAAAAAGACAAATAACAAGGCTTGATAAACAGGGGGACCTAACTCAGCAAATATCGAAAATAAAATCCCAGGAGGACAGCTGTGCATCAAGTTTGGAAAGTCATCCACAAGCTACGTGAAAATCTTGACAGTGATTTCCAAGAACCTATTAAGGCAAATAGAATGTATTTCTTACAAAAGAGAATAAAGACCAGCAGTATGAAGAAATTATATGATTCTTCCCACAAAAAGAAAACAGAGAGATGATTAGACACCGCAAGCAGAAAGCATTCCATAGGAGATGCCATAAGCTCATATTAGAAGTAAACTAACACGTGACATGACATAAGCAATCCATGGTGCATGAGGAGAGTCACATATCCATGTTGTCGGCATCCTTCCCCTTAGAGCGGGTCCGAGGTGTCCAGAATTAGTGAATTTGTTGAGAAATCCTCTCTTAGAAGTGAACCTATGATGTAAATGTCTGTAATTGGCCTTCAAATTTCAGAATCAGCTATCGACCCGGCAAAGGAGATCTCATTATGCTCCCAGAATGGCATTGAACTGGTACTCTTGTCTTAGCAACACAGAGGAAATGTACATCTGACAAAACTAAGATGGATGTAGATGGAGAAAGAAGAGGAGGAAGGGAAGGAGTCGGTAATGGCCCTTCTCCTACATATGAGGCAGGGTGGGGTCAAGGCTAATGAATGTATAGATAGAATACAATAAGACAGTAGAGAATACTTAAAGACAGAGAAAAAAAACAGTTAGAGCTGCAAGTAAGATGAATATCCGGTAAAAAGAGGAGAAGCTTTGTTGTTGTTGACAACTTTAGCGCTACTTATTTAACACTGTTATTATTAATATTATTATTTTGTCTTGTGCACGTACCACCTGCCTATTCTATAAACCACTCGTTCATCATTGAAGACTCAGCTTAAGGTCATCTCCTGGGTGAAACCTATGTTATTCAGCTAGAGTAAATACTCTCATTTTTCTACTCCCTTTGCGCCAAACTCTATTATAATTGGACTGATCGCCTTCTAAAAATTTTTGTTTATATAAGTCTTCCCTATAAATTCTAAGTTTCTAGGAGACAGAATTTTTTCTTTTAAACTTCATCCACAGCCTGGTTCATAATAGTCATCCATCCCTCCTACCCTCCCTTCTTCCTTTTTCTTTCTCTTTCTTTTACATAAATAAATAAATAAATAAATAAATAAATAAAACAAAAATTGAATGAATAAATGCTAAGTGAATGTTCACGTGTTCTGCAAAACTGGAATCTCCAAAGCATATGCAGCAGACAACATGGTAAATTCAGGGATTGCCTTATATTTAGTTTTATGTTTACTCTGAAAATCCTAACTCTGGAAGACCTCCCTAGTAAGTAAAGTCAACTGATTCATATTTTATTTCCAGATTTCAGAGTTTCACTCACATCTAGATCTGCACGCCCTCATTTTTAAATGACCCAAGATATTCACAACCAATAATCCTGTGTTTCATACTGTCTAAAATCCATTTTAATAAAGTGAATCCACTTGGAGTCTTAGATGCATACAGGGAATACCTGGATCTTTAAAGGAGATGACTTTGCTCTGAAACTGCAGTTTGTCCCTCGGTATTCGAAAAATAAATTACAGAATGACTGTGAAAATGGGGTTGTTCATGACAGTTCAAAACATTCGATGAGTTTTCTACTTTCTGGAAAGTTAATAGGCATAGTTTTAAGCAAAATGCCAAATCAAATTACAATGAGTGCACAATAAAGCTCTCCTTATACGTCTTTACAGTCCATTGAACACTAGGTAGAGAAAGTATTTCCTTTCTAGGTCCAAGCGGATCAAAAGGGGTAATAGCAGGGGGGATGGTAACCCACCAGACACTGTATTTTTGAGGCTTCCATCTGACTGATTATCAGGTAGGGATTAAAGTAGAGCCCTCAGAGAAGGCTCTGACGTGACATTACACGGCGTACCACTTCTTACGAAGATTCTCTCTAAGCGGAAGAGGCACCAAGGTACACTCTGCCCCTTGGCATCTGGCTGAGCCTTTTTTGTTTACTGAGTTTTTTTTACATCATCTGATAGTGGAGCCAAATTGTATTTTTGACTGGAAATAACTCTCCTTTGGAGAACATTGTTGATTTAATGAAGACACGCTTGCAACTGTTCTACAGCACCGCTGAAATTTCACTTACCTTTTAGCTGGAGGCCATTGGTTGAAGTCCAAGTTGACAATTTCAGCTTGTAAGTCCCTGGTGGACAGACGTCCACAACATAAACCCATTGTATATAATCTTGTAATTTTGGCAGTCTGTGCACTAGAGAGCCTGAAAATGATTCCTACACAGAATACATTAGTCTGAACAAAAGACAAAGCGGCAAATGAAAAGACTGGAAAACCTCCTAAGAGCAGCACAAAAAACATAATGAATCTGGTATCTCTTTCCCACAATTATAAAATTTTCCTTTTAATAGTGACTTCTTTTTAATTAAAAGAAAGAAGAAAACTACCTGGATTATAATTTTATACTGTAAATATTCAAAATACAAATGAAAAATCTATACATTGTACACGCACATGTTTCTAAGTCCCCTGATGGAAAATTATGGCACGTAAATAAAAGTATCATGTTATATGAATAACACTTGTCAAGAAAATACTGAAAAATCACAGAAAACCACACAAATAAACTAAATTACAGAGAGGAGGAAATTATAAATTTAACTCCACAGGCAACTATAAAATCCACAAAATGCTTAAAGTAGAAAAATAAGTTTTTTAAAAAATCAATTCATTGTAGACTTATCAACAAACTTACATCACATTTGGAAAAATGAGGGAGACTATTTACTAATTTAGAATAAGCCAAGTTTCCTATTTTAGAAATCTAAAAGTCTCATTAAAATGGAGAATTGAAAATATTCAATGGAGAACCAACCAACATCCCATTTCAATTATTAAGTCTAGGTCAGTCCTTTGGTGCAGGATACGTAATAATCTTTGATTAGAAGAAGTGGCAATTGTTAGAGAAACTGCTAACATAGAACCTCATTTCACATCTTGTGCTGATGAGATCTGACCAAGAGGTGTAATAAAAACAGCACTGCAGCCCTAACTGGTAACCTTCTCACCTCCAATCACAAACTCTCTGACAGGTAACTCTGGGCAAATCACTCAACCTCACTGTGCCTCAGTCATTTTATCAATAATATGCAAGTTTCATACACTTTAAAGGAAATGAAACTGGAGCTGGAGCAGGCTGCCGACACTGTCCCATGAAGGACAGAGAGCTTCTCCTGAGCCTGGTGGGAAGTTGTCCCTTAGCAGATATTTTCTCCTTCCTTTCTCTGATTCCCTCAGATGAACTGCTACAACTTTTCTCCAGACACGCAGCTTTACCTGCAAAATGATCCACCAGGAAAACCCAAGAACTACCTTACTGTCTTGCAGACCTAGGAGACTAAGAAACAAGTGCAATCTCTCCAACTATTAGAGACTTCATACCCCTTGTATCAATAATTTTCCATTCATTGAGCATTCTCCTTGATCAAAGACCTAAAATAAGAAGTGGGGACCAGCTAACAGCAAATTTACTAGTCTCTTTTCTGGGAAGTGCCTTTTTCAGGGTTCACTGTTGGATGCATATGATCCTGTCCTTTCAACCTGGTCCACCATTCCCCATTTGGCAAAGGCGCCTCCAGTGTCACAGCTCAAACCTTACTTTCTGAGTCATTTCTTCTTAGGCTTTCTCAGATAGAGTGAGCTGTTCTGCCCTTACTGAATCCACATCTGGAGGACCTTCCAACCTCCTACCCCCATGAATAGTTTATCATTTATTTTGATATCTCTAAAACCTGTAACGACTTGGTACCAGGTAGGGATCTCAAAACATGTTTTGATAGTAATACCGAATAACTAACATTCAATATGGATTCTTTGAATGAGTGCATACTTTACATTTAAGACAGTTTGCTTATAGGAAGCAGAATAATTTTTTTTTCCTTTAAAGCTTATAATTAGTAACTGAGAAAACACTAACTGAAGACACCTACATAAACTATCTCTATGCCCCACGATACCATAAAGTCCATGAGGCCAATCACCATCTCTGCTTTGCACACTAGGAAAACCTTAGTATATACTAGCATTCAGCAATAAGTAATTACAATAGATCACATGAGAGTTCTTATATCTTTAAACGTCATCTATACATTTATTACTAAATTTTAGAAACCTATGGTCAAATACACAAATAGACGAGTCTAAACAAATAATAATTTAGCCTTAACCGCTAAAGTACATCTTTAAGATGCTAAAGATTGCACACTAGAGAAAGGTGATGGAATGGTCAGTGTGGTGGGTCAACCTGGCTAGGTCATGACTGAATAAAGTCAAACCTTAATCTAGATGTTTCTCTGAAGGCATTTTATAGATGTGATTAGCATCTAGTGTTAACTTTGACTTTATGTCAAAAGAAGACAGTCCTGGAAAATCTGGGTGGGCCTTGTCCAATCAGTCAAAGGCCTTGGGAACAGAACTGAGGTTTTAGCTCCTGCCTGAGAGTTTCCAGGCTGTCCTTTAAATGGCCTTATTGAAGGATTTCATACTAGCCTAGCCACAATTGTATAAGCCAATTCCTTGTAATAAATCTCTTTACATATATATCCGACCGATTTTCTTTAGTGAAACCCCAGTAGGTAGAGATGTATTATCCATTGATTTTGACAAATTTTGTTACGTCAGAATTTCATGCACTAATTCCTCAAGGTCTTTCTACTCTCAAATGAAAGCTTTGCTTTTCCTTCACTCTCTTCACCCCATGGAGGAAGTCCCTTGATTAATCTTCTCGTTAATAGAATACTTAGAAACTTTTATCAGAAGCTCTTTGCTGATCTGTGTGTCTCTGTGTGTAAATACACATTCCCTCTTCCTCTTCCTTGTTGAATAGAAATTAGCGAGAGTGTTTGCAAAAATTTTTACAAAAATTTTTACTAAAATTTTAACTATTTGCAAAAATTTTTCTAAAGAATTAAGAAATAAGAAACCTAAGAATTTTCAGAAGGCAGTCACAGCTGAGAAGTAAGTTCCTGCTATGCCGTGCTCTTAATTCTTGTAACCCCTTGCACTGTTGCTATGAATAAGCTTTTATTTTTAACATCTATTCATGCCTGATATTTCTTCATTTCAGAGAACTGCTTTTTACAGCAGAGTTATTACCCTAGCCTTATGTTGACATTGCTAAATGACTATTAAAGTAATGTCTGTGGTTTTAGAAACTTTCAGGAGAGGAATTCTTAATGCCTTGAAATCTGACTGCAAAACCCCAAGCTGAGCTAAGTATCAGGGTAGACCAGGCTCAGAAGATCTCTTTCCTAAAAAAAAGTTCTCATTCTTCTATAGAGTGCACAGATGTGCTTTTAAAATCCGACTTTGGTACAATTACCAGACATGAGTAAGCGTCTTACTCAAAAGAGCACCAACAACAAACACACTGAAAAATGATTTAACTGACATTAATTCATCACTGCATAAACTCCAAAGACTCTTATTTCCTTCACTGTCACCTTCATCAATCAGAAGTTATGATTATTACACTTCTGTTTTGCTTATTTTCCTCTGCTTTCTAAATAAGTTTTGTTTTTTGCTCTAGGAGGTCATTCAATATTTATTAAGTATGTTAAAACTTGAAGTGACTCATCACTTTTTCAATTCTGGTGGGAGAATTGTGTCAAACTTACTGAACATTACAATAATTTATCACATTGGATAGTGCCCGAAAACAATAAAATCTAGTAATCCAGTTGCTGAAATGGTGAACACTGTGGAGAACAACCCATTAAGCACAAATTGGACTGACTGTATATCCCAATCCCTGCTTAACTGGACAGAGGTTATTTGAATTTATACAACTTTCATATTTACCTCTCTAAAAGAGGAATTCCCTTGTACCACTTTCCTATTTAGAACATGTTATTGCTGTCTTCTGCAGAAGTACCCATATTTTATTCTGAGAAGTACTCCACATTGGAACAATGTCAAGAACGTTAGGCGAAACTAAGAGTTTTTAGGGGAGGGAGTGGGATGGACTGGGAGTCTGGGGTTAATAGATGCAAATTATTGCATTTGGAATGGATAAGCAATGAGATAGAGCTGTAGCACAGAGAACTATATCTGGAAACTTATGAGGGAACATGATGGAGGATAATGTGAGAAAAAGAGCAGATAAAAAAAGAATATATATGACTGGGCCACTTTGCTGTTCAGTAGAAACTGACATTATATAGCTGTAAACCAACTATAATGGAAAAAAAATAAAAATCATAAAAAATAACCAAATAAATAAATAAATTTTAAATGATGAGAAAAGGATAAATTATATATGGTGAGATGGCATTTTTAACAGCAGATCTTCTTGATGTCTTTAACATCCTAATGTGCACTTAAAGCTCCAAAAGTGGTTTAGGATTGCCAGGTTTCTTCCAATCATTCAACCACAGATCTTTATTCCCAAAAGGGTTTGAGAGATGCTGATCCGTAGGAATTAAATCCATAATTTCTTGCTGGCATCCAAAGTCTGTAACCTTTTTTTTTTTTTTTTGTCTTTTTGCCTTTAGCTAGAGCCGCACCTGCGGCATATGGAAGTTCCCAGGCTAGGGGTCTAACAGGAGCTGTAGCCGCTGGCCTTCGCCACAGCCACAGCAACGCGGGATCCAAGCTGTGTCTGCAACCTACAACACAGCTCAGGGCAATGCCGAATCCTTAACCCACTGAGCAAGGCCAGGGATCGAACCCGCAACCTCACGGTTCTTAGATTCTTTAACCACTGAGCCATGAAGAGAACTCCGAAAGTCTGTAACTTTTGCTTCCAAATTAATTCCACCACTTCCTTATGGATTTTCTGTTGGGGCCAGATTCACCAAGCCATGGTTCCTCAAACTCAGCTCACAGATTGCCAGTTTCAAGTCTTTGTAGGTGTTTATCCCTAGCCTGAAATGCTTCTATTTTCTTATGAAATTCTAATTAACTTTCATGACCTATTCACTTTCCTACTTCCTCTAGTGACTATGATATTTATGATGTATTTAATTTCAATCAAATCTTAGTTTTTATTGCTTTCCAACTTGAGTGTGTGTGTTTTCCTAAAACGGGGATCATTCTTTGAGTCCAGGGACCATATACTTTATATTTTCTTTAGAGCTCTACCTGAATTTGATGCTATGTTTTATAAATATAGACATTATTTAGTTTCTTCATGAACGACTAGATAAACATTTGAACATAGACACTCCTCACAGCTAGAAAGAACCATACCCATTCTCTAGAGAAGACAGGCAAATCTGAGGGTCCCAGACGTGTTTCTTAGTTTGAATTATTTACTTTTGCTGCCTACACAGAAGGTATCTCATTATTCCTCACCCCTTGGTTTGTTTCCTGTTTGTTAGAGAATAAAAATACAATAAGAAAAGAAGAATTTCAACGACACTGAGGGACAGATAAGTCTAAAACCACAAATCAACGTGAGAGAAAAGAAAAAAAATATCCTTTCATACATAATCTAATCCACGCTGAGTTTCTTTCTTTCTTTTTCTTTTTGCTTTTTCTAGGGCCACACCCGTGGCATATGGAGGTTCCCAGGCTAGGGGTCTAATTGGAGCTGTAGCCGCCCAGCCTACGCCACAGCCACAGCAACACAGGATCCGAGCCACCTCTGCAACCTACACCACAGCTCACAGCAACACCAGATCCTTAACCCACTGAGCGAGACCAGGGTTCGAACCTGCAACCTCATGGTTCCTAGTCGGATTCGTCAACCACTGCGCGACGACGGGAACTCCCACACTGGGTTTCAATTGGTTTTAATTCCTCTTTACTTTCATGAACTGGTCTCCCAAAGTAGGAAATCTATCAATACAGTGGAAGGAACATAGATTTGGGAGGCATTTAATTCACTCTATACAACGAAAAATAGCAATTGAAATAATAGAACAAAATCCTTTTCTGCTAAAGAAGTACTTGGAAGAAAGTGAAGTAAATAAACCAAGTATAAAAATAAATAATACAGATTGGTGTAGAAGGAAACACTGACCCAAATTAGGAACTGGATGCTGTCAAAACACCTCTTTCTTCTGATCTAGCTCATGAAGGTCACTAAGGACCAGGCTGCTTTATGACCTCTCAAATTAGTTCCAGTGCTAAAACCCTGTAACTTAGTGAATAAAACAGTTGCTTCTGTTTTTCAGAGGGCACACTCACGTACACTTTCAAAAATGATTATACCATCATTAAAACACAAGGGGAAAAACTGACCTTTCCAGTCTGGTTGCAGCACACAGTAAACAGCGAATAAAATGGGTACATGGTATGACAGGTCCTTCTTACCACCTCCACGCTGTCCTCACACGTGGTAACCCAGGGTAGGCATGTGCGCATCCGGTCAAAGGGCTGCAGAAAAGGAGAGCGACATTTATTTCCCCAAATACCCCCACGGATATGAGGAGTTGGTGTATCACTGGCCACATTCCTATCTCCATTTAGAAATGAATCCCAATTAGCGCTGTTTTGAGTTTCACCATTCTTACACATTTCACATCGACACAAACGAAGTGTGGCTTTTTCATTTTAAAATAAACCTTTCATATGAGTTTTTTAAAAAAATCAGCCTGTAGTATGATCTTAAAGATCAAGGCAAAACCCCACACTCCCCCCTAGTGATCAAAGTTTGATGACCTCCAAATAACAGAAAACACAATAAGTGGACTTTAGATCACAAGAACAAAAAAATGCCCAGAAGCTACACAAGTCACTGCTGGTGTTCTTTACTTAGGATCCTTTTTATGATAGAAGAATAAAGCACAGGCTGTCAAGAGGCAGCAACTTCCAATTCCTTGGTCTGAAGGCTCAGCCTGAGTAACCAAACAAATAGGTTATACATATACTCTGGAGAAGAGACAGAAAACCCCAGAGGGTGGGGCAAGCCTCAAGAAATAAGATGTGAAGAAAATAAAACAAGGTCAGAAGCAGAAATTTAAACTTGAATTTTGTCGTCATGGAGCTCGCCCAATTCAGCGATCCTGAAGAACTTTAGAATCCCTGGAAAAGCTTTTAATAATAATTATTAGTTTCCATGATAGAGACAGAATATTTTTATAGATGTGATTTGTGAATTATGAAGGCTGTCCTTTGTTCTTATACTTGAAAAAGTTATTATTCCATTTCCAGAATAATATGATGACTGCATATGAAGATAGTTTTCACTGAAGTCCCTCAGCTACTCACAAACCTATCAAAATATTCTGCAAAATTTAAAAACACCATTAAAATTTGCTAATTTAGAATGACTGACTTCTTATTCTCACATTTAGACTTCAATTTTTCTCTGCCTGGAATCAGTAATACAAACAGGGCAATTCTAATGCGACTGAAGAAAGTACTCTCTTTTAAAAAGCACTTTAAAGTTGCTATTAGCTGGAGTTCGTGTCTTGGCTCAGTGGAAGCAAATCTGACTAGTATCCATGAGGACGCAGGTTCAGTTCCTATCCTTGCTCAGTGGGACACAGCTGTGAGCTGCAATGTGGGTCACAGGCACAGCTCGTATCTAGCATTGCTGTGCCTGTGGTGTAGGCTGCCAGCTGCAGCTCCAATTCGACCCCTAGCCTGGGAACCTCCATGTGCCATGGTGTGGCCCTAAAAAGACATAAAAAAAAAATTTGCTATTAGCAAACAACTAAACTGCATCATTCTTATTTTATCATGAAACTATGTCCTTTTGACAAAACCTTCTCCCTACACTCCTTGAACATGGTTTTAGTTATGTTTCTCACCACCACTACCATAGCACCAACACCACTACCTGCTCTCTATTAAGACCAAAAGCCTTCAGAATGTTTAAGTCCTGAATCTGGAAAGTTATAAAATCTGGAAAGGATTTTTCACAATCCGAATATGGTTTCCCCTTTGGCCCATCTTGCACAATTCTGATATCATTGCCTCCCTCCAGTGCAGCCCCTATAGGATCACTTCCCAATTCATAAGTGTTCAATGTTTGTAGGGAATAAATTATAAGGGCTGGTTATGGAAGTAGACATAGTTCTCCGTCTATTCTCCTAACATGCCCTAAAAGCCAGTCAAACCTGCTCAACACCTCCCAATTCCTCTGTACCCTTTCCATATGCTTTCCTTGACTCTTTTCTATTTTTTGGCCTCTTGTCTTTTTAGGGTTGCACCCGAGGCATTTGGAGGTTCTCAGGTTAAGGGGTCCAATCGGAGCTACAGCTGCTGGTCTACACCACAGCCACAACCATGCAGGACCTGAGCTGCATCTGCGACTACACCACAGCTCACAGCAATTCTGGATCCTTAACCCACTGAGTAAGGCCAGGGATTGAACCTGTGTCCTCATGGATACTAGTCACGTTCGTTAACCACTGAGCCACAACAGGAACTCCTGCTTTCTTTGACTCTTATCTGAAATGCTAAACTTTTGAATTCTTACTCGTCCTTTAAGGCTTATATGTCATCTTTTCCAGAAAGCCTTTCGAGCTCCTCCCCTCCTCCAGCCCCCTCTCCCCCACCATCATCTTCCTGCTTGGTCCTCTCAGTGTGTTATGTGTGTCCCCAAGAGCTCTCCCACAGTCAGCTTGTGGATATGCTACCTGGCAGACGAGAAACGTCTTGAGGGCAAAGCTCCTGGCCTCCTTCACTTAGCATCCCTCAGACAGCTGGTACCTACTTCAGCCACAGTGCCTTCCAAAGTATCAGGAGTTCCCTTGTGCCTCAGTGGGTTAAGACTCTAAACAGTATCCATGAGGATGCAGGTCTGATCCCTGGCCTTGGCCACTGGGTTAAGGATCCTGCATTGTCACAAGTTGTAGCATAGGCTGTAGATGCGGCTCCAATTCAACCCCTAGCCCGGGAAGCTCCATATGCCTTGGATGCAGCCCTAAAAAGACAAAAAGGCTAAAATAAAATAAAATAAAAGTAAAGTAAAATAAAATATTGGCATTAACTTGTAATACCAAAAGAAAAACAGAAACAAAAAAACAAAAAACAACCTACCCATCCGAAACTCGATTTTAGGTACTAATGATCAAACAGAAGAAAAAAAGGACCATGTTTTTTTCAATTCCCTTAAAAAAAAACATTCTAGTTAAATGGTAAAATTAATCCTTTCAGAAACAATGAAACTGTGAGTAATGTTTTATGCTTCTCTTTTCAAGAATAAAAAAAAAGCGAAAAGGAGCTCAATAAGTAAACCAATCCTGCCTTGAAAGCAGTTTAAGAATTTTCAGGATAAGACTCTCCATAAATCTGACATTAGTATTGTTATTTTATCCCCTTATGAACTTTCTTGTGCTCACACTGAAATATTCAAGATGCTAACGCCATGCCACTAAAATGAAACAGTATCCAGGGACCAACTTCTCATTCTCTGAGCCTCTAACAGAAAACTCCTCTCTTCTCACTGAAATATGGGCACCTTGAGTGTGGAGGTATAATACCAGCCAACACTTACGACTTCTCAACAGGATGATAATATGAGGTAACCTGCCACCAGAAGTGAGAGCTAGATGCATTTTCAGGCACTGCTCTAAATATTATTTACAAAAATCCCTTCGGAATAATGAGAACTACATGCGTAACCCCCTCGAAATACAAATTAATAATTAGTGCTGAGTTGTGAAAACAGTACCCATCAATAAGCACATTCTGAAACCAAATGGCTTATAAAGGTGAAGGGATAATTCTTCTTTTCGAATAAATCCTTTACTGGCAATCGGACAAATGGGAATTGCTTTCTGTATATATATCATGTTCAGGGCTGATGATTTTCTTTCTGACACATGGACTCATGTGCATACGGAAGTTTAGAAAATAAAAATTTATGTATACTCATTTTGAATTAACATTTTATTGAAGGTAAATTTTTTCTTTGCTTGGTATTTACATAGGATACTAGTTATTTTTTAATGTAAAGAAACATACTATTTTAATATCTATAGCAAGTTCAATGTAGACTTCTAAGTTTTCCTTTCTTCCAGCTGAAATTGGTATTGACTCCCATATTTTTATTGATGTGAAATGTTTAAATTAAAACCATTAAATTACAGTTACAACATGAATTCATTTATGACTAAACTTTACTTTTTAACCATAAAATTCAGAGTCCCTTAATCTCTACCATCTGAGGCAGAAAAAAAACAAGTACGTTCTGTACAAAACTGGTGGGCTCATCCAATAAAGATGATATAAATTTACAGTTTTTCCAAAAGAGCCTAATGCTTCAATATGCTACTCTTGTTCTTGTTCTTATTATTGTTGTTATCTTACCATTGTCATTTACTCCACAGTAAATATAGCTTACATTTATACAGTACTTTGTGATTTTAAAAAACTCATGGCCATGTTCCATATTTTCTTTACAACTTCACTGGAAAGTAGACAGTACAAGAATTATTATTTTGATTTCACAGCTATGCAAGTCAAAGTTAAAAGAGGTGTGAGCCTTGCCCAAGTTTGCTATGAGAGTGGCAGAACTGGGATTAGAACCCAGCCCTTCTGATACCTCTTTCTGTGATTTAGTCACCTATTCCTCCATCTCTATACTTACTGCTATAGAGAAACTGATTACCTCTTTTCCTAATGGAGAAGTCTCAACAGCACCTATCATTTTTTGAAGAGTAGATTTCTAGGGTTTTCCTTCTCAGAGTGAACATTTATGCCAACATCATATTATCATCAATAAAGTGTGGTTTAGACCCCTGGATCATACTAGGAATCAGGGCTATCTTCATGGACAGAAGACCATGTGTGGTTAGCACTGCCCAGCTCTTGTTTTAATGCTCTACTATTACACTTTTGATTCTTAGTAATATTTGAACCTTTACTGCATTTTCCTTGCACCTCAAAATAATGTAACCGGTCTTGCCAAGAAGCATCATCCATTTCCCTAAAACCAAAAGTAAAATAAAACAGAATACCACCAAATGACATAAAACGGTGTCATATTATTCTTGTAGTGATCTTACTAAATTCTTTGGGTAAGCCCACTTTTTTGAAAGTGATCGGTTGTGGCATTCCTCTGACAAAAGTTTACTGGAGAGCAGCTAACACCAAAGTCAGGCAATGGAGGGGCGATGTTGAGATGAAAGATGTGTGACTGTGTCAAACCCCACTAGGGATTAAGAGAAACCTCACTGTCAGCCACGTGACCCTAAAATGTATGGGTTATCTCTATGCTTATCTTCTATCACCAAATTGATCGGCAGGATAGGAGAATAGCTCTACATTTATGTAAGTTTGACATTTGTCCCAAGGAACACAAGAAAACCAGAGCTAGAAAAAGAGGGTTTCATTCCCTTATTTCAAAATGGATGCCTTTCATTTCCTCGGATATTCATGAACAACTTAAGACCATAAAGAAAACTGGCTGTCATCATACCATTATAAATCTGTGGTTTGATAGTAATTTCGATGTCTTTGGACATTACTTTTTATCCTCCACATTTTAGAAGAGGATTGTTTAATATTTGCTGATTTTTAAAGCTGTAAATTGTCATTTGTTGTGTCCTTTTGAATATCATTTTTTGATCTGGGTATATTTTTGTTTGTTTGTTCCTTGGTTACTATCATATATGGGCAACTCAAAAGTCGATAAGATGACCAATTACTGTAAAATGATGCACCATTTCTGTATCGTTTATATTTATCCAATCACAGTTTTAATTCATGAGCTCTGTCTCCCCATCGGTGCCTTCATAATTACCTTCAGATTTATGTAAAATTTTAAGTGATATTTTAATTTGCCCAGTGGCCTTATTTAATGACTTTCAGGTCACTGAATTTATATACTCCTTTGAGCATATTCTTCTTTCTGTCTGGATCACCCCTCTCTGTCCTGCACCATGAAACATCACCTCGTTCATTGCCTTTCATGTGCTCCTCAGATCCAGGCTCCATTTAGATGTCATCATCCCTAAAAGCCCATCCTTGACATCAAGGACCCAAAATAGGAGTTTAAGCACCCTGAGCTTTCCCTTATCATTGCACTTAGCATGCTGAATTTAGTTGTTATCTTTCTACACACACCCATTCACCTTTCCATCTTTAAAAGCCAACTATCTTACCTTGCCTAAGAGTAAGTATATTTCAGAACACAGCTAGCTGTTGAATGAATGACGAGCATTTGGGTAGATGAATCTTTAAAACATTTCCCAGAAAAGAAACTAGTCCATTACTCACCAGATGATACTATCTAATTAGGAATAAAAAAGCAACTCTATTCCTCATTTAACTGGTTTTGACCCAATTATCTGTTTGTTCATTATTAATTTATTCATTAGGCACCTACTGGGTGCCAAGTATGTTGCTAAACACTGAATTCATGAGGTATGATCCTTATCCTGGGACACTTCAAGTAAACTGCATGGTCCTTTCTAAAGGCTAGACAAATCATGATCCAACCATCCCATGAACAGGTTAAGATAAATGATGAAAAGATGTTTTAACCTTTAGTTAGGTTATATACAGTTCAATATCATGTGTCTCCTCCTGACATTTTATTTCTCAAACCACTTATGAGAACCTACCATAGTTTTGACACCTTGAACTTAACTATCCAGGCAAAAATATTCACACTTCCTACTCATAAAATGTTACAGCATGAAATGGATGCTTTTTGGGAGGAAACGGTAATGAAAATTAAGAGGTTCTTACCTAAGATAAATAAATAATATGAGAACTTTTCTTAATCTAATGTGCAAGTAAGATTTTAGTGACTCATATAGACTATTAAATGAAACAGAATTCTGTTAATGGTATTCACGGACTAGCAGGAAATTCAGTTGAGGTAAAGTCATTTCTCAGACATTGAGAAGGCAAACAAGGTCAAGTCAGAGTCTTGGTACGTGGCTGCACCTTCCAGAGATACTCAGCCTCAGCCTGGTACAACTAGCTACTTTGCCCTTGGAAATGCCTTCTCCAACATTTGGGTTGTTTCTTCTACTCCCTCAGAGACTATTTTTCTTTTTTGCCTTTTAAGGCTGCACCTGCGGCAGGCTAGGGGATCAAATGGGAGTTGCAGCTGAGGCCTACACCACAGCCACAGCAACCCATACCCTCACAGAGACAACATCGTGTCCTCAAACTACTTAGCCACAAAGGGAATTTGAGTTTTCCTTTTTCTTTTTTTTTGCATTGCAAATTGATCAGAGCACTTCACTTTCTCTATTTTTCACATTTTCATTGACATGGCAAGGCAGCCTAAGCTTTAGACAAAGAACAGCTAGGAAGACTCCAGACAGAATCAAAGTAGCTAGTTAATTTATTATTAAATTCTTTATAATCAATTATTGGTATATAGCTATATAGTAATTACCCAATAAAATCTTATGCCTCAGACTTGAAAAATACATGTATTTGCCTGCTAACAATAAATAGAGTATGTTGTAGTAACAAAATAGTAGGATTTGTAGTACGAAGAATGGGTTTAATTTGGGACTTCACGCTTTTAGGTAACTTTTTTTGTCTGTTTGACTGTGATGACTAAACATGAAAAATAAACTCTGAAGCCCCATAGAGATTTTAATTACTACTTACGGCCTAATGCCACGTCAGCTCTCACCTTCCATGAGTAGTTTACTCAGTACTCAATGTGTCAGTATTGTAGATTTATCTTAAACCTTTCTTCATTTATCTGTTATTAATTACTCCAAGCTCACTGTCAACGAACAATGCTATTCATTTTGAAACAAAAAGAATATTTTCATTTTGCATATATAGAGGATATTTTCTATGCAAAAACCACTGAAGTCATGATGGAAATTTATGCACCTCTGGAGAGAAACATGGGAGTGTTTATCAGCAACAAGGGTATCAGCAATTTGCTACCCCAAATTTAGACCAATAAATGAAGAATGTCAAATTAAAATAAAATTGAAAATGAATACTGGAAGGAAAAACATAATTACCCAACTTGGGATACTGATAGGACACCACTGCTTTTTAAAAACACATCAAAGTATCTTTAACAATTGGATTCTTAGTCTGTTTGAACATTTCACCCCAACTTAGCACATCCAATAGGGGAACTCCTCCTGAGGGTGTTGGTCCTGTGGGCGCCCAGGCCAGTGGAAGAGCGCCACCTGCTGTTTGTTGCAGTCCTTTCTATACCACGGGTTATTTCTTTGGGGCAATTTGCTGAGCAGCTGTGTAGCACTGTGAAACACATTTCCTTTCTATTTTAGCTCCATGCTCTGAGTTCTGCCAACACAGTTAACACAGCTTCAGAGAATGTATAATAGTCGAAAATAGCCAATCGCAAAATTAAATCAGATCTATCAACATATTTATTGTACTTTATTGTACTTTCCAGTACAATAACATTGCAAAATATGTATATGGTTTAATACTTTTTCTTCCGTGGAATTCTAGCTCTGTTATCCTATATTTCCAATTAAGAGAACTTTATTTCTCTATGTCATTTGAATAACTTCACCCTGTGATTTTCCATTGGTTTTATCTTCTTCCCACCATGAAGAAGCGACTCTTCCTTCAGCTGTCTTCATTGTTAGATGTTGGGAACAAACAAACCTTTTCACATTTGGAGGACTGGAGTCTAATGAATCTTAAGATGATATTTTCTCAGCAAATCAATAGATGGCATTGTCAAGTGAACTCGCACTGCCTCCTCTGCTTCTGCTCTTTCCACTTGGAGCTGAAGGTGGAAAATATACTGCCTGACAGCCTGGAGGAGATTATCTCTCTTTCAAAAGAGTTGCAGACGGAGGCAGAGGTTAATTGTATATTAGCAGATACCTCAAAATGATATTTCTACTCCAATTTGGGCCTCCAAAGGGTATGGAGGGAAGGATCTGGGTGCCAGTTTCTTTCTGTGAAAGACCCATATCTGGGATGGGAAATACAGCATGTCAGAGGTATCTCCCAAAGTGTGAGGCTTTAAAAACAAAATTACCCAGAAAACTACCCAGAAAACTTCAACAGTGCTTGACTTTCTAGTGAGGGCAATTTATGCTAGTGTCACCCAGGATTGGGAAACGGAAAAAGAGCACAGAAAATTTTAAATTTAGTTTTAATTTACACCCTGAGGATTATTTTTAAGAACGTTGATATTTCTGATTGAAAATGAAAATGAACCATTACCAACCAGCATGTGAACAGATTCACGGAAAGCCTATTTGATTAGACCTCTGCAAGTCTCAACTTTAGATAGACGCCTACATCACCTCTTGATTTTTGTGACAAAATCTGAAAACCTGAAATTTAGTGACACCATTCATATTATGCTGCTAACAGTTACACAAAATATCTTTGTTTAGGGACCTAATAAAATTGGTCATATAAAGAGGAAATGAGATTTTTAATGCAAAATGAAGCTGACAGTGCTCTTCTATTACCAGGGTCTTATTAGGGAAAAATTCTCTGACATCTGTTTATCCCCTGCAGCCAACCTTGTATTCAGAATACAGTAATTGATTCACAGCATCCACTGGGGATCTAACTGGCTCACTTTTCCACACCGCACTACACAGGTATCTGTGCAGCTAATTCTGAATGTACATCTACATCGTTATCTCCTGGTGAACTGTGACCCTAAACACTTTGGAGGCCCAGATGAAAGTGCTTCCTCCACCCTCCAGTGCTAGGGGTGTAGCGGATTCTGCAGCATGGCAATTCACACAGGACATCCAATCAGAACCATCCCCTTTGAAGCCCTTCTCAGCTGGGAGACCATGAATGATTCATAGCTTCTCTACACAGACTAAAGAGGAAGAGCAAAGCTAGTGTGTATTATTCAGGACTGCATCCTCAATAAGTCTCCATGTTCAGCAAATTGCTACAATGTTGTTTTTTTTTTTTTTTTTTTGCTTAGTTTTTACTTCCATACAACATCTCTTTTGTGTACAAGTTTTAACAAAGAAAGATGGTCTGTTTAAGCAAACTTGTTGATTGGGTTATTTCCCTCCCCTTTAATGAATGTTGGTGTAGTCGGGATTTAGTGCAGAGGAAGTGCCTGGTAAGGACCAGGTTTCCAAGGAGAATCCCAAGATCCCATCCTCACAATTAACTTGTAAAGCGTATTTGGTGTCAATTTTTTTCATGATGAGGGTCAAAATATTAATTGTGCAGTGCACCCATGTGCAAAAGCTAGCTTTGCACTGCCACTCATAAAACTAAATATCTTACCCATTGGAAAATACTTTTTCCAGCCAGGACTGCTGGGCTATCTAGAAGGCCTAACTCAGGACTCCCTCGTTCTGCATTCGCCCTGAGCCATCATCATGATAATGATTACTAAGCGTCTTCTCCAGCCCAGGATTCTGCAGACACAATAACTGGATATTACCCCCCAAAGAAACATCAGTTCTGGAAGCTTCATTATTAAGTAAGCAAGATTTTCCTTGTGTCATCATTCACAGAGGGTTTATGCTCCAAGCTGAAATATAAGCACCAGGAGAAAACCACAGAAATCCTACCTGAAAGGGTTAGTGCCACTCAACATCCTGGAGGTTTTGTTCTAGAAATTCCAGTTTTTTTTTACCTGTGCCCAAATCTCTGATGTTAGTGTTCATCATTACAACTCTGGTAACTCCAAACATCTTTTGGCCTTCCTGAATTGTAGAATTTTCCAACCATCTTTAATTTTACTGCATTCACCTATGTAAGAATGCTTTCAGAAATAATAACATGTCAAGAGCTACTTATAATCCATTTAGCCACAGAGTATTGTTTGGTAGTTGCAACTCCTTTAGCCTGGCTCCATAATTTGAAGAAGCCACCGAAGATGACTAAAATTAAACAAAACTTTCCAAAATGTATGAAAAAAGTTATTGGAAGATGAGAAGTTGTATTTGCTAAAAAATCCAAACTCCTCATATTCTGGACAACACAATATGCTTTTTGGAAAAATACCACCTTAAAAAAAAACACATGCGGATATTTCATCCACCTTAGATCACCTCGCTTTCTTTTTTTTTTTCCTTTGGCTCAGGTTCCCATGTGGGCTACCTGATTTGTTCATTGTTGGAGCTGATTGACAGGTATGGTGACAAAAATGCAAATGATATGCAAATAGACACATTAGGGCAGTTCTTTGTAAATAGAATTGCTGCTTCTGTACATATGGCATTTTTAACAGTGGGTTTCTACCTTTGTAAATGCAAAACACTCAGTCACCACAAACCATAAAATACTCAGGTTTAGTTCTATTGTTTTGAAAGCAAAATGCAAGGTAACTAGATAACTAGATATGGCTCGTGGGAACAACTTCAATATATATATTTCTTATCCATAATTATGTCCACCTAAAGTGTCACTTCTTACATCCATGTACTTTGTGTGTGTATGTGTGTTATGATGCTTATGGTATGTGTTAACATACGTAACAGCAGCTTAAGGCCTGCTCGGATGAGTTTTTATCTGTATAATGCAAACAGAATCACTTAATTTTAGTTACTGTATTTTGGGGTTCTAAAATTTCCATTTGATTCTTCTTTGTATCTCCTACTCCTTTGCTAAGACTCTACTTTTTCTTTTGGTTTCAAGAGTGTTCATGATTGCTTGAAGCAACGGTTTTATTATAGCTGCTTTAAAGTCCTTGCCAGATCATTTTAACATCTATGTCATTCTAGCATCGGTGCCTGTTGATTGCCTCTCCCTGAGATGGGAGATTTTTCTGGAACTTCATAAATTACCTAAATCCGGGAATGTGCACTAGTGCAGTGAGTGCTATTTTATGAGACACTGAGTCTTGTTTAATACCACGGGTAGTATTGATGGTTTTATTTAGCAGACATTTGGTAGGTTAGGCTCAGGCTGTAGGTTCCAGCCCTCCTTCTATGGGCTGCAGTTCAGGTGGGATGTAAGGATGGAAAGAGGTCAGGGAGATCATAGAAGATCCTGTATATCATCTAAGGAACATAAAAGTTACCTTGCAGTTTATGGAGATAAATTGAGAGTCTTTAAAATGGAAGTATATGATCTGATCTGCATTTTCTACAATGGATTTAAGTTTAAAGGGGCAGACAGTAAAAACTGGAAGTAGGAAAAAAAAACACATAGAAAAGCAACTGAAATAGTTCAGATAATGATGACGAGAGCCCTAAATAAGATACCTGAAAAAGAAGTAGAAAAATGAGACTAACTGAAGAAATAGTTATGAGTAAAATTGGAAGTAACTTTATAATTGGATGTGGGGAAGGCTAGGGAGAGGGGAGAGAAAAGGATGACTCCCAGGTTTCTGTTTCCTTGGAAATAGTGAGTGATAGCATTATTTTCTTCCAGTTTATTGAGGTATAATTGACAAATAAAATTGTATGTATTTATAGGGTGCAGTGGGATGACCTGATATGTTCATACATTGTGAAATGTTCACAACTTAACACATCCATCAATTCACATAGCTTCTTTTGTGTCTGTTTGTGTTAAGAACATTTGAAATTTACTCTTAGCAAATTTCAAGTGTACAAAACAGTGTCAACTATAGTCACCATGCTGTATATTAGATCCTCAAAAACTTATTTATCTTATAACTGGAAGTTTTTACTTTTTCATCAACATCTTCCCATTTTCCCTACTCAGAACTCTGGCAACCATGATTCTATTCTCTGTTTCTATGAGTTCAACTTTTCCTTTAAGATTTCACATATAAATGATATTATATAGTATACAGACTTTCTCTGTCTGCCTCATACCACCTATCTTAAGTAAGTAAGGGTATATTAGCTGAAAAACAGAATACTCAAGGAGAAGTAGTTTGTGCATAAATGGTCGTGAGATCAAGAAAAAAAAATACATGAGCTTGAGGTCGGCATGAACACATCCCCGAGAATTTGCTGTCTAACTTATCTAGAACTCCCAGGAGACGTGAAGACTGGAGGTACCCATAAGGAGACAAGAAGATGGTGGAAAGTCTCATAAGAATAAGTGAGGGACGGAGGGAGGGAGGGAGGGATGGATGGATAGACAGACAGACAAAGACAGTAGAGTGATAAAAGCAGTGGACCAAGAATTGAACCCCATAAACAGTAATATTTCAGGAATAGAAATTAAGTGAATATTCCAAACAGGTGACAGATAAGGAACAATTAGAGAGATAAATGGAAGTTAAATGGATGAAATGAAGATGTAGAGAGAGCAATTTTTAATTTTTTTCTCCAAATGAACAACTGTTGCATATACAAGAGTGGAAGAAATTTCAGCTTTTTTGGTTATTTATTGTTAAGCATTCAGCAGAACAAACATAGAATAAAGTATTTTACTACTAAAGTAATTCCTAAGAATAGATGTGAGTCCGAACACTTTTTATTTAAGGACAGTGGTGGAGAATATTATTAATTCCATATGCTAATTTATTGGTTTGTAAAATTTACGGAGTGCAAAGATGGTCATTTGAATTCTTTTGGCTTTGATAGTGGCCAGTAGAGGACCTTGCACAAAATTAAGCTGTAATAAAGGAACACTGAATCAAGCTGATGCACTCCATTAGTGGTACTCCAAGTGACCGGTCCATAAAGAGTAGGAAGTTTCCCAGGTCAATCAACATGCTTCTTCTCTCATCCATAACATCTTACTTTGAAAAACTCCTCAGCTATTACAGTTGATTAAAGGGATCCAAGCCAAGGGACTGACCTCTTTTTGGGTTAATAACACAGAGTTTATGGATCTGTTACTTTGAGTAGCAGTCCTCTAGGCTCCTGGTGTCTACAGTAGGGCACTGACATCCCCCAAGGGGGTCACAAAACAGTCCAATGGGACCTAAGCAGAAAACAACCCTTTCCTTTCACTTATCTTTTCATCTCAAAATTACTAAGAGATGGAGCTTCATCAGTATTTTATCAATCAACTGATAGAAGTACAAGTGCATACTTTATCAATGAGAGTATATGTAGGGTCTATCTCTCTTATTATTTTACTGCAGGAATAAGCATGACTTGAGCAGCTATCATTAGCAAGAAACTGTTCCTAGATGGACATGGAGATAGAAAGAATAAAGACAAATCCTACCCCAAGTGGATTTACAGACTAGTTGAGTAGACAAAGTATAACTGAATGAACAGCAAATAATATACATGAACTGTTCATACATATATATATACACACAAATAGATCCTTAAGGAAATATAGACATATATATATATGTATATTTGTCTATATATAGATACATATATATATATAGATAAATAAATCCTTAAGGAAATAGCAGAAAAATGTGCCATCACAGAATATTTGTCATTTGAACATTACAGTTTGGTACTGTTGCAGTTCATAGTATGGAGGTATCACTCCAGGTGGGGATGGATAGAGAAAAGAGTAAGCATTTCCATTTGTTTTAAAGAACAGGAAGGCCTTAGACAGACAGAGAGGAGAGCATTGCAAGAGCAGGGGACCTTGGGATCAACGCAAAGAAGTCTTAGGAGCATGGGGAACACAAAGTAAGCCATTGGGTTGAAGTTTTCAATTTTGAGAAGAAATGGAGAGGAGGCATTAAATGAAGACAGCATCCCAAATGTGAGTTGTTTTTTTGTTTTTTTTTTTTTTTTTGGTCTCTTTTTAGGGCCACACCTACAGCATTTGGAGGTTCCCAGGCTAGGGGTCGAATCAGAGCTGTAGATGCTGGTCTACACCACAGTCACAGCCATGACAGATCCGAGTCACATCTGTGATGTACACAAGTCACAGCAATGCCAGATCCTTAACCTACTGAGCAAGGCCAGGGATGGAACTTGAGTCCTCATGGATACCAGTCAGATTTGTTTCCACTGAGCCATGACAGGAACTCCCCCAAATGTGAGTCTTACACTTTCAGGTAAGCACTATGAACCTTTTCAAGATTTCTGATTACATAAATTATATGATAAACAGAATGCTTCAGAGCTTTAGAAAGACAATATGGAGACGGCAATAATAAAATATTTGGATAAAAATCAAATATGTATTCATATTAAAGCTTTCATTGTGTGTGGTTCTGTGCCAAACAATATTGTGCATCATTTAAGTTGCCCAAAGTCATTCAGTAAATTAGTAGCGGACTTAGAAGTCAACACAAGTACTGAGTCCAAAGCCCCTTATCACAAACACTATTCTACAGTGAAGGATACCGGGTTCAGGCAGAGTTAAAAGGATGAACTGGGATGGTGGATGAGAGGAAGAAAATTAGAAGACTTGGAAATCATTGTGATAAAAGTAATAAAGACCTGAAACCTGTAAGGGGAAATTTATAAAGGAAAAAATGGATCTGAGATACATGTCAAGGGTAGGATGGTGCCTTGAACAGTGCCCAGACTTTACAACAGTGCCTGGTAGAGACTGTTAAGATACAGTGAGTGAGTGAGTGAGTGAGTGAATGAATGAAAAGTGGGAATGTTTTGGGAGCAAGAGTAATGGTGCACAGGGGAATAATGGAAATATTAACAAGTATATTAGCAATGTAGCCTAGCAGAAATATATTACTATTACAACTTAAGTCAATTCACGGAGTTGAGCATGTAGTGGGGGAAGAACCGAATCTAGATGGGTATAAAAAATGATTTTATTCTCAGGATAGAATAGTTCAAGATTTTAAGTATACTGGCATATTAACCCAAAGGACAAAGATTTCAATGAGCGTATGATGACTTTTTACTGGAGCCATTATGTCATTTGCTTATTTGACAGCAACAGTGACAGGAGTTTGCAGTGGTGCACCTGTAAGATATTGGCATTTTGATTGGTGGGAAAGAAACATGAAGCAAAATAAGAGTTTTTGCCCTTGAAATGCTACTGGATTTTTCTTCCCCATGCAAACTAAGAAGAAGTAGCAAAGACTGTATCTACATGGCTATATGCCATCAGTTATTTTACCCCAGGAAAATTTAGGAGTATATATGTATAATCTGAGATAAAGCAAGAGATAAGAACCTTCAAAGTACTCTGATGCCACAAAGTAATATTACCTTATGGCACCAGGCTTTTTATTTGAACCAAAGCTGTACTATGAGGAAAAACATATAGCATACAAATATCCTTATTAAACTATATTGAAAGCTTATTGAAAAAAATACCTTGCTTTCCATCTAAACCTTAAATATTTTGCAAGATTTAAAAATATATAACAGTGGGAGTTCCTGTTGTGGCTCTGTGGTAACAAACCTGACTAGTATCCATGAGGACGTGAGTTCAATCCCTGGCCTCATTCAGTGGGTTAAGGATTTGGTGTTGCTGTGAGCTGTGCTGTAGGTTGCAGACCCAACTCAGATCCTGCATTGCCGTGGCTATGGTGTAGGCTGGCAGCTGCAGATCCGACTTGATCCCTAGCCTGGAAACTTTCATATGGTATGGGTGCAGCCCTAAAAAGAAAGAAAAAAAAAAATATATATATATATATATAAATATATATGTATATAACGGTAATCTGACATTTGTCTAGATCAGAAAACTCTAACTTTCATAACACAACTCAATCAGGGCAATAGACAAGATAAATGCCATTGTTATCATTTTATCTTGAAAATTATTATACATTTACAAAGAAGGTTTAACGCTTTGTTTTTCTAAGCAGATTATCCTAGAAACTAAAATTTGTACCTTGCTCTTGCTTTAGAGAGTGTGGATTTACTTTGATGCAGGATTAGCTGATATTGGTCTGACGCAGGTCTTTATAAAGTCTATCTCAGAATCCTGCCCCAGATGCAGGGACTTACATATGCCTGAAGTGATTCTAATGCACGCTGGAGTTTGAGATTCAGAAAATCTTCTGTGTCCAGAGATAAAATAAGTGAGTTACCTCCTATCATATGCCTGGTCTTCTTTCCCCACCTTAACTATCACTCCTCAGAGTTGGAAAAATAATTAGCCTGGCGTGTATTAACTCTTCAATGTTAAATTTTTTTCTGTTATTTTTTTATTGAAGTATAATTTACAATGTTGGGCTAGTTTCAAGTGTATAGCAAAGTGATTTAAATATACATGTGTGTATATATGTCTCTAATATATATATATTCTTTTCCAGATTCTTTTCCATTATAGAGTATTATAAGATACTGAGCATAGTACCTGGTGCTATACAGTAGGTTCTTGTTGTTTACCTATTTCATATATAATAGTGAATATATATTAATTCCAAACTCCTAATGTGTCTCCTCCCTACCCCCCAGATACCAAAGGAGTAACCATAAATTTTCTAAGTTTGTGAGTCATTTTCTGTTTTATAAATAAGTTTATCTGCATCAGTTTTTTAGATTCCACATTTAAGTGATGTCATATGATATTTATCTTTTACTTACTTCACCTAGTATGATAATCTCTAGGTCCAACCATCTTGCTGCAAATGGCATTATTTCATTATTTTTATGGCTGAATAATATTCCACTGTATATATGTACCACACCCTCTTTATCCATTCTTCTGACAATGGGCATTTAGGTTGCTTCCATGTCTTGTCCATTGTAAACAGTGCTGCTATGAACACTGGGGTGCATGTATCTTTTTCAATTAGGGTTTCCATATTTTCTGCATATATGCCCAGGAGCGGAGTTGCTGGATCACATGGTAACACTATTTTTAGTTTTTTGAGGAAAGCCCATACTGTTTTCCATAGTAGTTGCACCAATTTACATTCCCACTAACAGCGTAGGAGGGTCCCTTTTCTCCACACCCTCTATAGCATTTATTATTTGTAAACTTTTTAATGATGGCCTTTCTGACTGATGTGAAGTGATACCTAATTGCAGTTTTGATTTGCATATCTAATAATTAGCAATGTTGAGCATCTTTTCATGTACATACTGGCCATCCATATGTCTTCTTTGGAGAAACGTCTATTTAGGTCTTTTGCTCATTTTTTGATTGGGTTGGTTTTGATATTAAGTTGTATGAGCTGTTTGTAATTAACACCTTGTCAGTAGCATTGTTTTGCAAATATTTTCTCCCAGTTCATAAGTTGTCTCAATGTTTATTTTTAAACTGCAAGTGGGAAATAATTATGAATTACATCAATAAAATATATTGTGAAACATGTTTTTTTTTTTCTTTTCTTCTTTTTATGGCCACACCTGCGGCATATGGAAGTTCCCAAGCTAGGGGTCCAATTGAGCTGTAGCTACAGACCTATGCCACAGCTGTAGCAACACTGGATCCAATCACACCTGTGACCTACACCAAAGCTGGCAGCAATGCCAGATCCTTAAGCCACTGTGCATGTCCAGGGATCAAACCCCCAACCTCATGACACTGTGTTGAGTTCTTGATCTGCTGAGTCACAATGGGAACTCCTTATTTTATGTTTTAATTTAATTTAATTCTTTTGTCTGTGAAACTTTAAATACACAAATTATAGTATTCGTAATAAAGCAACATCATCGTCAATAATGTTTCATTTCTAGAAAACAGATAAAATGCTACATTTAGGAGTTCTTTTAGATAACAATGAGAAATGTGGTGGGAAGTCCACTCAGCCTCTCAGAGAGCCCCCCACAAGAGAGTATAATCATGTAAGTGACCGTCATCAGGGGTCGTTTACTACTTGGCACTGTTTGGTGCTAAATGAGCCAGTTTGATAGAAATGACAAAGTGCCTCTGTATAAGCAAAGAGAAATTCACAGTTTAATAACATTTTGAGGAATGTGTGTTATGACAACGAACAATTACTTTCTTTTTAAATCTCTGTTATAAGATTCCTATTCTGTCCCAGTCTCAGGAAGGAGACAACAGCTGCCATCTGATTTTTTTTTTTTCTATAACATCTTCTGTACTGGTAATGACAATGAAGAGGACCAACAAAAATACTGAGTTTTATATTATCTACTTGAAATACATATTCCGTTGTATATTCAATAAAAACTCAGCTATATTTTTCCCTAGGTCAGGAATCTCATCATTGATATGCTTTATGTCCCATTATGTGACCCATTTTTAGAGAATCATTTAATCTTCAAGTTTTACAATATTAAGATTTTATAAATAACTCAGTCACGTTTATGGGATAAAATGATCAAGAAATGAAGTGTTTTAAATAACATTTGAAATAAAAGAAAATATTAAATATAAATGTGTTTTATAAAATAATACTCATTCCATCCACCAAGGTTATGAAATTAGAAGAAAACCACTGAAGTTTCAAAGAATGGAAAGAGGGAATAGTTAGAAATAATGCATCCATTTGTAAAGATGTTATTTAAGGCCCTAATCACACGGCCTCTCAAAATACTGATTTTGATCAATTCAAGCTAATCATCAGGGTCTCGACCTTGACAGATTTCTACCTTCGTCCTTTATCCAAACCACTACTCATTCATATTTCCAGAGATTTCTGCCCCTGATACACCCAACAGGATGCAAACAACTTTAAAACTCTTGAAAAAATATGTGTAGGAGCCAGATTCTGTACCACAGAGCAATTCCTGGAGACTCGTGAAAGTGTGTTTTTGTCTAAGGTTGAATAATTTCCAAAATATTTGCAAGTGTGAGTCAAAACCACCAATAACATAGACTAGTTAGATTTATTTATCTGCATACAAGTTCCAAAAAGAATTTTTAAACTTATTTTTACATGTCGCATACTGAAGATAACTCCATTTGTGCTAAATGCCCAAAGATGACTGCTTTAACATTGAGAACCAACTAACATTGACTTATAAGTAATCTGTGTTTAATTCCTCGTATCACTCATTACAGATCACAATGAAAAAAATTTTTGAATGATATCACATATATTTGTGATTAGAAATCACTGACGTGAGCAATTTCTCCACCATTTTATGAGGCATATTCAGAAATTGGAATTTTACTTGTCATCATAGGCTATTTGCTATTTTGTAATGGATAGTGGCTAATTAAACTTGCGATGACCTTGTTGTTCTAGTTGCAAATACAATAGTGTCTTGAGTCATTTACTGAGCTGTCAGTGATGGATGGAAGTGCTTCACAATAATTAGGTGGTAAACAATGTTAACTGAGCAGTAATTCACACTAGCACTACTAAGGTATTTTATAGTAACGTGGCAAATGACTCATCACTGCCATCTTTGTAAAATGGTGCTAGCCCCCCAGATAAATCACACTCTTCATTGGTACAGGAGACATTAGAAGAATATCATATTTCAAACAAGCTGAAGGAAATATTTCTCTCGCAAAGTTGCCCTATGCACAGAAGAGGCTGCCTCTTATAAGCTGTTCTGATTTGCAATACAAATTGGCAACTTTTCCAAGGTGGCAAGACAGATGGCAAGCATTTTTATTATACTGGTTTTCTTGTCATTGTTGACACGAGAGACAGAATAAGAACACAGTGAAGAGAATTTGAATGGTCCAGACAAGCATTTGGAAAAATAATAAATAAAATAAATTTACTAATTAGAACAAATATTTTCCCTTTTTATCAATTCATATGTTCCCATGAATAATCCCACACACTTTGGCATCCAGGTCTGTTCAGTGGGTATAATTTTTTCAATATTATTTCTCTCAAAGTTTTGGCAGACACAGATTTTTCTGATGTTTTGCAGATTAATACACTGTGGTATAGCATGGCTGAACGGCAAACTGTGACAAAGTTGAACAATCAGTATAGGCAAAAAAATTCAGGCTGCTGGATTTCAAGTTCAGATTCACTGTTCATGAGAGCACATGATAGATTAACATTATGACTCTAATAAAATTATGCCTATATCTTTAATGTTTATTCTGAAATCTGATTTTCATAACGTGTAGAAGAAATGAACTGTTACAACATAGAGGCCAGTAACTCCTAGGCTACCAATGGAAGACTAGGATAATCACCAACCCCTTTACTTTGAGAGGAAGAAATTTAAAGACAAAACTTTTTTTTTTTTTTGCTTGCCTGAGGACATGTGGGTAGCTGATGGTAGAAAATTTTTTTTTCTTTGTGTTTTTTTTGGGGGGGTGCTTTCTCATTATTTTTTAAAAATATTTTATGTTGGAGTATGGTTGATCTACAATGTTCTGTTAATTTCAGGTGTACAGCAAAGTGAGTCAGTTATACATATACATATACCTGTTCTTTTTCAGATTCTTTTCCATGTGGACTCTGTTGCCAGCCAGGTAAGTGCAGGAGTGAGCTGGGTATTACACTCCAGGGGAATGGTGGCCAGCTCAGAAGGATGCATACTCTGACTCAGGGCATTCAAAATTAGCCCACAGCCTACCTGCTTAAATATCTGGCTAGAGCTTGGGTTTTCTGACTTCCTGTCTACAACTGGACCCACTTTCTTATCACGCCATATGAACTGTCTCTGCCTTTAACAGATTTTAATCAACTACTTTACTACTCTGTAAATAATATAAGAATAACATGCTCTTTTCTTTCTCACTACAGAATTGTTTTTGGAGCCAAACATGCATGTCCCCAAAGCAAATTTGGGAGAAACTAAAGAAATGTTTTTATTGAAGGGACAAGGCATTCTGGATTTTCTCAAGATAGCGTTTTAACCTATCCTTTTTAATTTTCTTGCTAATTAGAAAGTTTATCACATTCTGGCACTTTTACTTCAGAGAGACCTCTCAAAACTCTCCCTTACTTCCTCTTAAAATTGTCCCTTCGACTGACAGCCTTGTTTCAGGGCCCATCATTTTTCACCTGGACTGTCACCTTAATTTCCTAAGTGGCTTCTCTATGAAGTCAGCAACTTGCTCTCCTTCCAATTGCCAGGATCTAGCAGAGTGCCTGGCACACGGTGAGTTCTCAAAAATTGTTGGTTAAATAAAATTCAAAACTAGCTAGGTGTCAAAACAGATAATAAAATGCTTCTTTCTATATGTAGACTTCAGGATCCAGAAGCCTGATTTTCATAGACTGAGGGAACATCACACTGTACCAAAGAAGCAACGAAGGAGATGCCCATCCCATTACTGGTTTTGATTGCAACTGATACATAGGGGCCTTGCTTTAAGAAGTTTTAGAAAATGCATCTATCTATGGAAAACAATTTATTAAACTCATGGTGGAAAGCCTTGATAACTACAAAAAAACATAATTTAAAACTGATTTTATAGAAATGCATACTGTTTTAGAATGGATATATATGTGTTATTTTGTTGTTTGACCCTAGCTGTTCAAATGTCTCCAGGTCATAAGGGAAGATAATCTCTTAGTACTCTTTCTACATGTAGATTCATAATTTTAGAGTTTTAATGCTGCTCTCTTTGTGCATACAATGAAATCTGCTTACTAGATTTAAGATTAATTGAGATGGAAAAAATAACTAAGATTTTTCAAGTGTTGTTTCCTTTAGGGAATAAAGGGGTAACTATCTTAAAATAACATGTTAAAATAATCAGGGCATTGGGCTTTGAAGCCAAGAAGGAAGTTAGAAAATTATTTATCCAATAGAAATGGCATCATTTCTAAAAATTCCTCAGATCTTTGCTGAGAGTAATTTAACATGTTTCTAAGATCTATATTTTTTCAGGTTACTTTTCTTGTGAATTTGGAGGGAAATACTCAAAGCCACATGAAATTAGCTAAAAGAAGAACACTCGCTTTACATTTCAGGATTCTTTCAGTAGATATTTTGAAATATGTCAATATGTTTTAAATATTTCTAGAGGGCAGGAACTAAGCACCACTCAATTTTGAATTGTTGGGGTTATGGTGGTTCCAAATACATAAACTGGATTTATAAACACAGACACACACACACACACACACACACACACGTATATATCTTTTTTTTTTTTTTGGCCACCCCTCGGCACTTGGAGTTCCTGGGCCAGGGATCAGATCCCAGCCACAGCTGCGACCTAACCATGGGTGCAGCAACACGGGATCCTTAACCCACTGTGCTGGCCTGGGGATGGAATCTGCATCCCAGCACTCCCAAGATGCCATTGATCCCACTGTGACACAGCAGTAAATACTACCAATATATTTTAAGAATAAAGAAACAAAAAAATGAGGAAATGAAACCATCACGGCAAGAAACAGCCAGGGATACTGCACCGAAATTTAGAGAGGCTCAAAGATAGAATAAGGCATAAACTGCCCGCACCCGACACCATGGAATGAAATTATGTAACCATGACCACAGCAAGATTTTTTGTTTTTCCGAGTTCCCATTGTGGTGCAGTGGAACGGAATCCAACTAGTATCCCTGAGAATGTGGGTTTGATCCCTGGCCTCACTCAGTGGGTTGGGGATCTGGCTTGCCATGTGCTGTGGTGTGGGTTGAAGACATGGCTCTGATCCCATGTTGCTGCAGCTGTGGTATAGACTGCAGCTCTAATTCGACCCCTAGCCTGGCAACTTTCACATGCCATGGGTGTGGCTCTTAAAAAAAAACACAAAAAATAATTTTTTTTTGTCTTTTTGTCATTTTAGGGCCGCACTCGCAGCATGTGGAGGTTCCCAGGCTAGGTGTCTAACAGGAGCTGTAGCTGCCGGCCTTCGCCACAGCAACAGCAACGCGGGATCCGAGCCACGTATGCAACCTACACCACAGCTCGTGGCAATGCCAGATCCTTTACCCACTGAGCGAGGCCAGGGATTGAACCCACAACCTCATGGTTCCTAGTCGGATTCGTTTTTGCTGAGCCACGATGGCAACTCCAAGAATTTTTGTTTTTCTTTTTAGGGCCACATCTTCTGCATTTGGAAGTTCCCAGGCTAGGGGTCTAATTGGAGCAGCAGCTGAGGCCAAGGACCCACTGAGACAGGGCAGGTATCAAACCCATATCCTCAGAGAGACAACTTCAGCTCCTTAACCTGCTGAGCCGCAACGGAAACACCACAAGATATTTTGTTTATGGTAAAAAGAGTGGTCCCCTGAGAGCTGACATTCCTTCTCCCTTCATTTCTCAGTTTAAGATGATATAAAAAGCCAATGAGGGCGTTCCCCTTGTGGCTCAGTGATAACAAATCTGACTAGTGACCATGAGGATGCGGGTTGGATCCCTGGCCCTGCTCAGTGAGTTAAAGGATACTACGTTGCAGCAAGTTTTGGTGTAGGCTGCAGGGTCGCAGACACAGCTTGGATCCTGCATTGCTATGGCTGTGGTGTAGGCCAGCAGCTGCAGCTCCGATTTGACCCCTCTAGCTTGGGAACTTCCATTTGCCATATTACTCAGCCATTAAAAGGAACAAAATAACAACATTTATAGCAACACGGATGGACCTAGACATTATCATGTGAAGTGAAACCAGTCAGACAATGATACACCAACATCAAATGCTACCGCTTACATGTGGAAACTAAAAAAAGGACACAATGAACTTCTTTGCAGAACAGATACTGACTCACAGACTTTGGAAAACTTATGGTTTCCAAATAAGACAAGTTGGGGGGTGGGGGGATGCACTGAGGGTTTGGGATGGAAATGCTGTAAGATTTGGCTGTGATGATTTTTGTACACCTATAATTGTAATAAAATTCATTAAGTAATGGGAAAAATAAAATAAAAATAAAAATGTAAAAAAAAAAAGCAATGAGTTCAGACATAATTCTCAGACCTGGTGATTCCCTCTTCTGTGTGGCTGTTGTGACCGCTAACTTCAGATCCATAGCCATAAGCAACAAGTGCCCTGGGGCCCTGAAAACCCCCTCAACTCCACACATCCTTCATTACAAGTATGCCCTTGGCACGGCTTGTTGGCTAATTTGATAGTAAATACTGAGAAATGTTACCTTTATCCCCCCCCCCTTTTTTTTGTCTTCTTAGGGCCGCACCAGCGGCATATGGAAGTTCCCAGGCTAAGGGTCAAATCAGAGCTGTAGCTGCCGGCCTACACAAAAGCCACAGCAACACAGGATCCTTAACCCACTGAGCAAGACCAGGGATTGAACCTGTGTCCTCGTGGATGCTAGTCAGATTCTTTTCCACTGAACCACAATGGGCACTCCACCTTTATCCCTTCTGAGTTAACATTCCTGACTATTCTCAACTGAGACCAAATTTTGTGAGGTGGCTGGAATGACACATCATTCAGGAAGGATAAGTATTAAAATATAACCTGAATCTAATGAACTTGAAAGTTTTATTAAAATTCCAGTTGGGACAAATTATAAGACTATTCCTCATTTGAATCAAATAAGCTACAGGGAGATGACTGAAGCTCAGAACATGTCTTATGTATTTGCTTCAAGGAACTTTTATTCTTTAAACTCTGTACTCTATTCTCTCAGCTTCTTGGTTACTCTGTGACTCAGGGTCATGCTGGTTTTATAGTTGATGGAGTATAGAATTATTTCCTAAACTAGCACAGAATTTTTTCTTTAATATCCTCTGATGCCACTGGGATAAACATTCATCTTTTATTTATCTCTTTTAGTTGTGTATAACTTATATACGGAGAAGTAAAAAAAAAAATCGTAGTCATTAAATTATCATAAAATAAACACACCCAGGTGACCACCATGAAGGTCAAGAAACAGTACAAGCACCATACCCTGAGATTCCTGTTTGGGTCCCTCATAATCCTTACACTAACATATATTTCCTCCTTCTTCCAAATTCAGCACTATCCTGATCTCTAACACCATGGCTTATTTTTGCAGATGTTAACTTACATAAATGGAATCACTCTCTATATAATTGCTGCATGTCACTGTAATTTTTCTCTTCCATTTTCATTGTTGTATATGGTACTTCACAAACACCCAGGTTTCTTAATCTACTGTTTGAGTGTAGGAATGAAATTCCTAGTTATATAATATGTGGTTATTTAATTAGATATATCAAATTTTCAAAATAATTGTCCTAACATTTATATTATATGGAGAAGTGATATTATCTACATCTCTACCAACACAAGACAATGTCAGTCTTTTATCTTAGCTACTCTAGTGGATTATAGTTATAGAAACATCTTTATTGGGTTTACCATCCACTGAGATATCCTCTTTTGTGAGATATCTTTTCAAGTTTCTTGCCCATCTCTATTTGGTTGTCTCTTACTTTCCTATTGATCTGTCGGTGTGCTTTATCTATTTGGGATATAAATTCTTCATCATTTATATGTATTGCATCTATTACCACCCATGGCTTGCCTACTCATGATACATAACACTTTATCAACTTAATATAGTCTATATTATAATTTTTTTTTTGGTTGTTCCTGTGGCAAGTGACAGATCCTGGGCCAGGGATCAAACATGTGCCATGGCAGGGACCTAGGCCACTGCAGTGACAATGCTGGATCCCTGCCCCACTATGCCACAAGCAAACTCCTAAATATTTTTAAAGCTTTCTGGAAGTATAGTTGATTTACAATGTTGTGATAATTTCTGCTGTACAACAAAGTGATTCAGTTATACATATACACACATCCATTTTTTTCAGATTATTTTCCCATGTAGATTTTCACAGAATATTAGGTAGAGTTCCCTGTAGTATACAGCAGGTCCCTGTTGGCCAACCATTCCATATACTCTAGTGTGCACAGGCCAATCCCAAACTCCTGCCCAAATCCATCCCTCCCTACCCATCTGTCCTCTTTGGTATCCATAAATTTGTTTTCCAAGTCTGTGAGTTTGTTCTGCAAATAAGTTCATTTGCATCCTTTTTAAGATTCCAAATATAAGTAATATCATATGGTGTTTACCTTTCTCTGACTTATTTCACTTAGTATGATAATCTCTAAGCCCACCCATGTTGCTGCAAATGGCATTATTTCATTCTTTTTTATGGCTGAGTGACATTCCATTGCATATATTTACATCTTTATCCATTCTTCTGTCGATGGATATTAAGGCTGCTTCCATGTGAGGGATATTTTAAATAGGGCTGCAATGAACATCGGGGTGCAAATATCTTTTAAAACTATGGTTTTCTCTGGGTAGATGTCCAGGAGTGGGATTGCTAGATAATATGGTAACTCTATTTTTAGTTTTTTGAGTAAACTTCAAACTATTTTCCATAGTGGTTGTACCAATTTATATTCCTACTAACAATGGTTCCCTTTTCTCCATACTCTCTCCAGCATTTATTTTTTGTATACTTTTTTTTTAGGACCACACCCACAACATATGGAGGTTCCCAGGCTGGGGTCCAATTGGAGTTGTAGACACTGGCCTATACAACAGCCACAGCAATGCAAGATCCGAGCTGCGTCTGCAACCTACACCACAGCTCATGGCAACGCCAGATCCCTAACTCACTGAGCAAGGCCAGGAATCAAACACACAACCTCATGGTTACTAGTCGGATTCATCTCCACTGTGCCACAACGAGAACTCCCCTGTTTGCAGACTTTTTGATTATGGACATCCTGACTGGTGTAAGGTGAAACCTCATTATAGTTTTGATCTGTGGAGATTAATCTCTTGTCAGTCATTTCATTTGCAAATATCTCCTCCCATTCTGTATGTTGTCTTTTCATTTTGTCTATGGTTTCCTTTGCTGCGCAAAACTTTTCAGTTTAATTAGTGCTGGCTTGTTTATTTTTGTTTTTATTTTCATTACTTTAAGAGGTGGCCCTGAGAAGATATTGCTGCAGTTTATGTCAGAGAGTGTTCTGCCTATGTTTTCCTTTAAGAGTTTTATACTACTCAGTCTTGTATTTAGGTCTTTAATCCATTTTCGAGTTTATTTTTGTATATGATGTTAGAGAATGTTCTAATTTATTCTTTTACATGCACCTGTCCAGTTTTCCCAGCACCACTTATTGAAGAGATTGTCATATGGGTTTGCCATTCACATTTAGATCTATCATCCACCTAGAACTGTATGGTGTGCGGCAAAGGCCAATTTTTTTTTTTTCTATGTGAATATTCCGCTGACTGAAGACCATTTATTAAAAACTGTGACTTTTTCCTCCTGCTCTAGAGGGGAAATTTTTTTATAAATCAAATGTCTATTTATTAATGAAAGCTGAAACATCTCCCTTGTAAAGGCTATGACTGGAATGAAAACATTACATTTTATCTCTGATCAGTTAATTTTAAACATCTGGAACACTTTCCCAGGAAAAATGCATATATGGGCTCAGTTACAGAGAATCATGATTTAATAACTGTGTTCATCATTGCCTCAGGACACATGACACAGAAAACAGTATCTCTTTCAGACCCTTGGACTAAACAATAACAAAAAGGAAATAAAATGACATGAAGAAAGAAAAATTAAACTTCATTTTATAAACCTTAGCACCCTCAATTTTATTCTTCCCTAATTCCCGACTTCCTTACTGTGATGTAAGTCATCTCTGAAAATGAGGAAGTATTCTCAAAAGACCTCACAAATTCTCTGACTTCTATCCCCAAGAGAGGACGAGAGAGAGAGTGAGAAGCTTTCTCCTCTCACCTTCAGAATGAACCTTGCCTTCTGTGGTAAGCAGCCTCATGGGGCCTGCAATTCATCCCTGTGTCCTAGATTTTTGCTTCGGAGATTAGGTTATAAAAAGACCCAGCTTCATCCCTGAAGCTCTTGATAGTCTCGATTCACTGGCTCTAGAGGAAGTCAGCTGTCTTTCCAGAGGGCGTCCCATGAAGAGATCCATGTAAGTGAGTTTGGAAGGGGATTGTCCAATGCTTGTCAGCAGCTGAGGGTGAAAGCAGACCCTCCTTCAGCTGATCTTTAGAAATGACTACAGCTCTAAAAATAACTTCACTATGGTCTCCTGAAAACCCTGAGCCAAAACCACTTATTCTTTAAACTTCTCCTGGATGCCACCGAAACTGTGAGGTAATAATTTTTTGCTGTTTTATGCTGATAACTTTGGGGATGACTTGTTATGCAGAATAGCTATCAGCCCTTGAAGAGCTATTTGAGGTTAACCGTCTCATCTTACAATGTTTAGAATCATCTAGCTTTGTGATTCTACTATACCTTGTGTAAAGTACAGAGTGGGCATTTAATAAATCTTTATTAGTTGTTTGTCTTATTCAGTAGCAGAATCAAACTACCTTAAACTTTACCTTTCTAGTGAAAGGTTGAGAAACTCCCATTTTGCTCTATCGTCTTCTAACCATGTCCTGTCTAGGAAGCATCATTAATATGGGAATATTATGAAATCATCATGTTGGATTCATTAAGGAAATAACCAAAAAATGTTTTAGTGATATAAGAATAAAAACCAGCATAATCAGAAATTCTTTAGTTTTATATTTTAATAAAGGTGTGTGTGTGTGTGTGCGCATGCACGCATGGTATAGTGTCCATTTCGATGGGGTGATGTTAGAGGTGAAGCTGTGGGACAGAAACAATGTAGGCTTAACTAAATATGATGTTCCAACTACAAACAGAAGTAAAGATAGTTATTTAGACATAATTTACCAATAGGATAGCTACAGCAGAAACTTAGTTTAATGATCTATAAAACGCTATTTTTCTTTCTAATTTCCCATGAGTCATATGAGTATTTTAGTCAAGGTTGAAGCAAGTAATGGACATTTCACTGCAGTATGGGTTTTCTCCTGCTTGATGACTTAATATTACACTTTTAAGGGCCAATTTTAGCCCACTGATGCATATGCATACCTTTTCCTTTTATGAGGAATATTCAGCTCCCTGAGTTCTACTGCTACCTACACAGATTTCCAATTAGTATATTTCTTAATTATTAGAAATATATTACATACCAGAAGACCACTGGCCAACTTTACCTGGAACACATTTAAAGAAGCAGATTATAAGTATCATTTGGGGAATGAGTTAAGGGGAAAATATAACAGGAAGTGTTCTGCAGAGGTCAGTTCCCAGTTCAGTGCTATTTAACATTTTTCCAATGACCGGGATGATGGAATATCAAGTAGGCTTGTTAAATCTCCTGATGACATCAGGTAGAAGAGATAGTCAATATCTTGGAGAAAAGAATTAGAATTTAAAATGACCATATTATGTGTGAACAGAGATTCAAAACGGAAAGAACAAAACTGAATGTGTATGCATTTCTGTTGTATATGTAACACAGGATACGAAATATTAAGGGAAGATAATGAAAGACAAAGAAAATACAAACAAAACAGAAACACTTTCTTTTTTAAGGTCAGAGGGCACAAATCAAATAGAACATTATTTCAGTCTGAAGGTCATCTGTTCCTTTATAAAGAGGGACAAAATAACTATAAGAGCATCAATAACAACTGAAAGTTCTTAGGAATAAATACGAATAGTATATATAAGAACCTGTCTGTAGCCATACTGATAAGCCAAAAAAACCCAATAAAGATGACCTTTCCTCATGTCCTATAATTTTCAAAGGTCAATTACCTGCCAAAGATGGTAACAACTTAAATAAATAAAAAAAAAGCTAAATGGGAGCATTCCCCCAAATTTAAAGAAGTTATACAGATGCTTTTACTCATTTGAGTTATTATATGTAAAGTTTTGACTTCACAAAGCACTTCTCTGTAGACTTTTTTTCATAATAGCCTTGTATCACCAACCAGACTGCACAATTTTGGGTGCAAAGATTGGATCTTTTATGCATGCAAAAATCATTGAATGTAGGAATTATACTTTTCAGATAGCTATTGATTTGAAACAGTGGAATTTTCTAGTTAAATCGGGTCACTTTTGAAATAGCACTTGCACTGCTATAGTCTAACTAATCCCCTAGCAAATGGTAAGAGACAGTATTTCTTCCGTATATCTATGAAGTTCCTTAGTCTTAGCCTTTGGGGAATGACAGGGTGAGGGTTTATTATTTTTTGTAGAGGTTACTTTCATTACACTAAGAGTTCTTACGGTGTGGTCCAAAGATCCCTTCGGCCTCATTAAAACCTTTTGCGTAGGTGCATGAGGTCAAATCTATTTTCAAAATAAAACTAAGATGTTGTTTACATCTTTCATCCTCCCTCTCTCACAAGCAAGTAGTGAAGTTTTCCACACGTGTTTTATTGAAGTTGAGTAAATGTAGAAGCAATGAGCAAACCCAACTAAATGCCTTCTCTTAAGTCACACATTAAAGAGATTTGCAAAAACTCAAAACATTACTTCTTCCCTAATATTTTTTCTTGGGTAAAATACATTTTTATAGAAGTTATGTTTATTAACATGTAGCAGGTTCATTGTTTTCATTTTGAAATTAAATTTTCCGTTTTAATTTCTAATAAATGTTGAGAGACATAACAAAAGCTCTTCAGGGTCCTCAATAACCTTTAATTGTGAAAACAGGACCTGAGGGCCGAAAGTATTAAAACCTTTGAATTACCCAAACAGTTTCTTAGGATCCTCCAATTCCATAAAACCATTTAGGGCTGTATTCTAGGGAGCAACATAGACAGAAGTGTGGGCATAGATCAACAGATCAACCTTAGCTGGACAGTCACCTGGAGAGTTTTAAATTGAGTATTGATGCCAGGATGTTCTTAAAATTTATTTTTCACATTATTTATCATCATCACTTTCGGAGGCTGAAGTGGGTTTCTTAGGCATCAGAAGTTTAAAGACCTTCTCATGTGGCTTTAATATGCAGACAGGGTTGGGCATGTAGGGGACAGACCTTCCTCTCCCTATGCCAGACTGATGGAGATTCTGGATTCCTACCACACAGTATGGTGACACCTCATCAAATGTTGTTACTAAACCCAACTTGGGTCTGCTCACCCGCAGGCAGTAAAGCCAATCTACCGATATTGGGTTCTGGTGAAGGAAAGTGCAGAGTTTATTGCAGGGCCCAAGCTAATGTTCCAAAGTCCCAAACTCCCCATGGCTTTCAGGGGAAGGTTGTTAAAGACAGAGTGAGGGAGAGGTTTGCAGGGTGTGTGATCAGCTCAAGGACATTTTTCTGATGGGTTGGTGGTGAAGTCATCAGGAGTCACCACCATCAACCTTCTGGTTCCAAGCTGTCTGAAGTCTACGTGCTCATGGCCATACATTAACTTTAAACTTCTTCCACCTGGTAGGGGTTTCACTATTTGCAAAAATGCTTAAAGGATATGACTCACTATAGCCCTTGAGGAGGAACTAAAGGTCCTTGACTTTGTTTAATGCCTAAACTATTATCATTTTTTCTTGCTTGATTACTTTTCTTTGTTTTTGCATTTTGTTAGTTTTCTGATTAAATTTATTCCTTGGAGGGAAGGCCTAGGAGGCTAAAGTTTTTCTACAAATAGGGGCAGTCAGAGGACATGGATGGGGGGACTCTGTCCCAGGAAGGTCCCATAGGGTCCTGCTCAGTTACAAAGAGACAGAGTCCAAACAAGCTTCAGCCATTTCCAATGCTATCACCTCTGTGCATTCTCTCTCTCTCATTTTTTAATCCTGCTTGTGAATTTCAAGTGGTTTCTGATTGTTCATATTTTTCCTTATGACTCATAGTATATAGAACAAATGATAATCGTTAAACTAGTTTAATGATTAAGCTACAATAGTAAAATTAAAGATTTGGCTCCTATTTTTCAACACAAAAGCTTAAGGAATGATTTGATATTCTATAAAAATGTAAACAAAATAATTTTTCCTTTGTTAGAGCAAACTAAGGAGTCAGGCTAAAATTACATTTCCGAAAGAGCATGTAATTTTAAGTATAAATCAAATAAATGAGTAAATTTCATCTCCCATTTGACATTTAGTGATTAAGGGGTTCAGATATACTGGCTCCCTTAAGCAGTGGCCAATTCCATTAAGTCGTAAAATGACAACTTCAAATTTAATGTAATTTAGAGAATTTAGATATGGGCTTGGTATTTCTTCCCACGTATTTTTGCCCTCTGCCCTTTTTACTATAAACTATTCATAATGAAGTCAGTCACTGTAAATTTCATCTTCTCCTTCACACTGATTCTATACAAGTCACATAGTATATATGTTGTCATTAATTTATGCTAATTTCATAATCTCCACTACCTAATAGAATAAATCACGTCTTAAAATATTAGAATGAAATTTGGACTTTAAAAATGATTATACATCTTTATCAAGTATCACAGCCAAGTTGGGAATTGGCTATGATACTTATCAAAATCACTTTTTATTAAAAACTTTCATTTTTTGAAATTTATTATTTGGACCATTTATACAAATCTGTGCAAACAGCTTAAGTATAACCAAAGTACGACTATCAGGGTACAGTTTTTTCTCACAAGGTATGAGATCTCTTGTGAAATTGTATGTACAGATGAAAAAATACTATTCTATAAACTGTTTTCCATTTGCAATTGAAAAGAAAAAAGTATGAGATTGATTTAATTTTCCCATATTTATGCTCAGTTCCAAATTTCTCTGTATTACGGAATGATTCCTAAGAACTTTTCTTGTCCACCAAAATCCAGTTTACTACAAAAGAGGCATCTTTTACTAAAAGACCGTTAATAAAATATTGAATTGCCTATTAAAATATTTTAAATTATTTTTCTATGTGAGTTTACGACAGAAATATATAAAAGACTTTCTTAATATGCAGCAAATTAACCCTTTTAAAGTATAATACATAATAATGTATAATAGGCTGAAGACACACACACATACTTATAAATATATATATTTTATTAGATATAATCTTGCATAATTTACATTTTATATCATTTTTTAGGTGATTAGTGAAGGAGGCAAAGATCTTACTTTGTGATTAAAACTTGATATTATTTTAAAGTATATCTTGATTTTAGTGTGCTATTTTCTTTCCCTTTTTCTTCTTGATTACTGTTTTCTTCTCTATTGTTATAAAAGATTTTACATTTCTTAAACTCTTTCATTCTTTCTTATGCTCATTTAACATGCTACTCATAAACTGTAACCTAATTTTTCTTTTAGTAAATAAGCATGCAATATTAATTGTCAAGAAATGAAGCCTCTAAATTGTATTGTGCACAATTAATTATATGAGATATACTGAAAAACTTTGTCACACAGTAACATTCTTTGGGGTTGATCAGAAAGTCTTCATTAACATATAATTCTCTGGCAGGATCAATGAATAAAATTACACAAAGATAATCAGACAATGAAGACTCTAAGAATCAATACCCAAGTAAAATATATTCATTAACTAAAATGTTTATGAATTGCTTACTAGTGAGAATCTGGATTCAGTTTTTAAATTTTACTCTTTATTGTTTACTTTTTCGTGAGAATTGTTTTTTTCATCTGTTTGTGTGCCCTCTACTGCATAATTGTTTTAAACATTTTAAAAGAGCAATGTCAAGCTTCTTCACTTCTTACTAGCTTCTATTTACAAATCCATTTTGGGGGTTTCCCCTGATTTGTGTTGGCTTATGTTTTGATATCACCAACTGTGTTTTTCCCTTTTTATTTCTTAAGTAGGAAAGAATACGTTATCTTCCTCGTGGTTGCTTTTTCCTTACAGAATTCCCCTGGCTCGCCACTGACAGATCTTGATATCCGAGAGGGAGTCGGCTTGCAGGATTAAAGGCAAGAACCTCAATTAGACACTCTCTGATTTCTTCAGATGTTTTTTCTAATCTTTTAATATGGGATTATAGGCAGCTAGAACCTATGTTGCTGTTATAAAAATAGTGAAGACGCTTTGTTCTAAATCATAAGCACCCGGCATTTTAAAAATGTCTATTTTTCTTAATTTGAATTAATTCTGGTCTAGATGAGGATAATGAACTTTGGTCAGCTCTCTGCGGTTCTGAGTACAAAATAGCTTGATGAGCACTGTGAAGCACACACACTCTCCTCAGAATCTGCTGGAAAACTCCCTCAGAGACTGATTAGCTCATGCTTGTCACAAATAGGAGAGATAATTATAGGGCTTAACAGTCTATGTGGTGGATCTTTTGAGAGGCAATGGGTAGATCTAAGACTGTCTTTGGATCAACCCAAATTCTTATTATTGCACATATCTTGTGAGGTTTTTTTTTTTTTTTTTTAGCACATCCCCAGAGACTAAACATTGTCTCTTCCCAGAGGATGACATCACATTTCTTTTCCAGAAGATAAAATTGTCCAAATTAGATTACCTTTAATTAGTCTAATCTTATGAGCCATTCCATAAAGTTTTATTGCACGCACGCTGGCACCATGTTACAAGATTCTTATTGAGTGAACTAATCTTTCGCCATGGAAATGATGCTTGTAAACAATGTTGTTGACTCCTTTATTACAATAAAGATTTCCTTCTCTGAAGCTTCAGGTTTCAATAGCTGTTTTATGGTTTTCAGAAATATCAGATGACTTTGTTTTAACGAGAGTGCTGACATTCCAAATTTCACTTGTTCACTAAGTTATTCTACTGCAAAATGCCTTCAAAGTGACAAAAGGCAAATAATTGAAGTTTCAGAAAGTTTCCTTTTTATAAACAGTAATTCAGGATAATGTTATTTCCTGTTTTATCATAAGGACCATCCTCTTCAGTTTCATTCAGCCTTGCATTTTGGTGAGAGAACAGCTTAAGGGCCATCTACCAACATACCACATGAAAAGATCCCATTCATTAAAATGAAGATTCCTTCAGGAAGATAAAATGAACTACCATCACTAGAAATTATGTCCTGGTGATATTTTATTAAATCCATTTTCTGTCTCAATTGCTGTCTGCTTAAAACTTTATCTAGGATGTCTCGTAAAAAAGAAAGTGCTTATTTTCTGAAAAGTCATGTATTAAAATGAATTAAACCTCTGAATTAAAATCGCTGGTGTGATGATCCTAACGACATTCTAATCAGGTGAAAATGTCTCTGGTTTAAATGTTCTACTCTTTCAAAGTCTCTTGAAGTCCTCCACACCAAGCTTTTTACTCTTAATTTTACAAATTTCAATTGGTTTTTGACCTGGGTAAAGTCCTTTACCTTTCTGGGTTTCTGTTTTATGATTTTTGTAATTAGAGCTACTGCAAAACACGGTTTGAAAATCTCTGAAACACTCTGATTCTGTGATATAAAATGCTGTCCTTCTCTAGGGACTCTCTTCTTCCCAGAAAATGTTGCCCAATTGTTGAGCCTTAAAGGAACTGCTTCTGCCAACGGGCTCCTTGGTTTCTTGAGTGATTATAGTAACTTAAGGTGCTTAATTTCTGATGGAATTAGTTTAATACCTCATTTTAAAAGTTTCTTAAACCCACCGAATAAACTTTCTTAAGAAAAAAAAATCTGTCTTTAAATGAAATTGATGACTGTCTCTTTTCTGTAAAAACACCTTCTAAACGAAATCAGATCATTCTTCTCCCTTACCTCAAACACAGATAAGACAATAATGATCATGAATATATTTGGATCCACTACAATGTAAAAGAGGGAAGAACATCTTGTTGCATCAGAATAAGTGCATTTGCTTCACAGAACTTTTATAGAATGAAAAGTGAGAAAGTTTATATATTTATTTTTCTTTTACACCTTCCCTAGAACAAAAGAAAATATTTCAAGGGAAAAGCTTACTTTGCTTGGTGTTCTGTGCTTATAAATTTGTTTAGTAAAACTAGAAGGAAAAACATGAGATGGGAATTATGGGGAGTTCTGAACGATTTTCAAAATTAAAAACTATCTCATCAGAGAACTTGAATTCTTAGTAAAATGAAATCGCCTTACTTCTTTGGGGACAAAGGTCATCTCTTCACATTCTCATTTCTCTACCTTTTGTTGTTGTTCTCTTTCTTTTCCTATTCCTTCCCTAATAGTTAGATTTAAAAGGAAGAGGTTGCTGCTGGTTTCTGTCTGACATGGTTTTCCTAAGCAGAGAAGACTGGCATTAGGCTTTTCCACAGAGTAACTGAGACTCAGTCAATCAGACTCAGTTCATTGATTTTTGGATCTGCGCCGCAGTGGGCCCGTTACTGTGAGCCACCCCGGTGAAACTGACTAAGGCCTCTAATCCTCTTAAACAGCAGTCAAGAAATTGAGATAAAAGCTGGTAATTCAAATTGTTCAAATAACAGATTTGACAAATTAGGGGGTTCAACCCAACCCTGAAAAAAATTCAGTCTTGGTTTTTATATGCTATAGTTTAACAACATAGATGAGATGCGAATCAGGTCATTACAAAGAAACTGTTAGACATACTATTTTGTAACTGTAATGTAACTGCAATAAAAATGAAATGAAATCATAATATAAATGAAATGACAATATAACAGAACGATAATCCTCAGAATTCCCGAAGTCAAAAGTTAGAAATCACACATTGACAATTTCAATGCCCTCTTTGATGGGGGGGAGGGGAATAAAAGAAAAGTAAAAGCAAGGCTTGAAAAATATTTGCTGCGCACATTTTATACCTTTGGCCTAATGACATTTTTAATTTAATTCTGTTAATAAATTAAACATGAGAACATGAGCAGTTTTAGTATCTACATAATCCGTGGAAATATTTATGCTGAGTTGATAGTTCAAATCAATTAACAAATCCAGCCAGGCAACTTGGTTGGTAATTTCTTTGAATTTACTAAATTATTGTTTGATTCAGTCAAAGAAAGTTGAGATTTATCTTTGAATGGACACAGATAATGGATTTTTAATGAGAATTTTGTTCTATTCTTGATGTTATCATGGATGGATTCTGAAATAGTTCTTACATTATCCTACATTGTGTCCCAAAGTAGCGTAGGATGCCCTACATATGTGTAGGATGAAAAAAAAATTCCTTAAATTTTAATTCCAATATATCATTTCCTTACTTATCTTAAGGAAAGAGAAATAAAGTAATACGTCAATCTCACAGAAAGACATTTGATTGCATGTGGGTATATCTGCATCTCCTAAACCTAATCATTTCAAATACCCCTCGTTTTTCCTTTGTTTCTATTTCTTTCTTTCTTTCTATTTTTGTATCCTCAACACTGAGAATATTGACCTGAACATAGTAAGTTCCTTGATAACTGCTTTCTTTGCTGAATGAATGGATGGGTAAATGAATGAATGAATGAATGAAATAAAATGTTTCAATTTAGATGAATTTTAGGAAAGAAAGTAGTTGTGGAGGCAGTTCAAGTTCATACTTGGCACTTACAAAGCCATTATTTCCTTAGTATAAGTGAGGCTCGATATATTGGTTCTATGTATTTAAATATCAAATTATTCTGTGATGACCAGAAATTAACATTTGGCCAAACCTACCAGTCATCATTCTGTGTGGAGTCACTACTACTGTATGCTCCAAATGACCAGGGATTCCATCTAATTTGTCGATTTATTTCCAGCACTGTATATGTGGTAAGAACACAGTAAAAATTAAATGAAAGGATGTATAACTGAGTAAATGATTGTGTGATCAACTGAACACTCTAAACATTAGTTGTATCTATTACACAACTGAATTGAAAAACTGTAGCTAATTGGTCCAAATCTTCTGCCTGGGGAGCAAGGGCAGTTGAGGGCAGTCAATGCTTATTCAATTTTATTTTCCATACATTTATTGAACAGATATTGAATGTGTCCACTCTACATAGAATTCTATAGTTGATCCTATGGGAAAATCATAGATATGAGGAATTTATGTATAATAAAGAGACCAAATGAATACAAAAACGTGCTTAAGAATATATCAAAGGGACACTCCTAAATGTACCACCAGATGGACTACAAAGTGAGGAGGATAAGAAAATAAGTATCATTACCTTTTCAGGTAGTTGCTTGTCTATCTGAAGCGATTTGGGATACAAAGCTGGCTCCTGACAGCCTACACTTCTACTCTTGCTAGTTGATTACTTTATTTGACAATTATTCTTTTCTTATAGACTTAGTTTTAAACTAAAATACCTTGAAGAGGGGTAACACAGCAAAACCTCTGATACTTGGATGCCTCCTTTCCTTTGTTATCACTATGCTCTACCAAGGAGACTTTGAGACTTGGGAGAGTGGAAAGAAAAAAGAGTGCACTAATAAGGGAAAAAAATTAATTTGACAGAGGAGGTAAGGGTTTGCCATGAGTAACTTACTTAATTTCCAGATGTTTGGCCCTAGGTGATAGCAGAAGAGGATAATCTCATCATTAGGAGCACAAAGCGCTCTCAGTCTAGTTCATAGCTTTCTCAGAGTTGGAATATCCTTGCCCCAGGCCACTGACAGGCTGTCACCAATGAAAATAAGGTTACTATATGTTTGATGCCTATTATTTATTCACTTACCTAACAAAGTTACTAGAACAATCCAAACTATCATCTTTTCTATTATGGATAAAAATAATTAAAATCCCAAATAATTAATGTTCTTTGTCTTTGTTAAGCTAAAATAGGGGAAGGAAATTCACTGAATCTGGTATTTTCACCACCTATTGAAGACAATTTCAATAAACAGTCATCAAATATTCCCAAAGGAGACTCTTCAGGCAAAAGATGTCAATGTGCTGGTGAAATCAATGCAAATAAGAAAAGTACATCTGATTATATCTCTTAGGGAAATATATATTTATACAATTTAATGAGAATAAAATAATTTGAAAGTAACAGAATTCTATCAATGTGGCTTATGATTTGGCACCATAAACAAAATTGCCTGAGTCAAAAGTCATATTGCCTGAATTATAAAATGACAAATAAAACCTGAAGTAGAAACTAGCTCTAAATCCTTTGAAAATGTTAATGTGTGACAAGAAGTTAAAACATCAAATAAATTAACCAGAGTAGCATGAAATTACCAAGAACACTAAACAATGGCAGGGGTTTACTATTTGGAACAAAAATTAGGGAGTACTAGCTTATGTTTGGCTTTCTGATATAGACTTTTTAGTTAGTCATAAAAATTAATGATATCTTAACTGTTAATCCCCTTGCATCTTACCTAACTTTTATCACTGCAGTAAGAAGTCAGACCATTTATTAAACACCTAATATATGCCAGCTGTTTGCGTCCTCACAAGAATCATGCTAGATCGGTATCATCACCTATATTTTACAGTGTGTAAATAGTAGAGTCAGGGGTGGACAGAGACATTGGTAGTTTTGAACCCATCCTGTCCTTTGCTTCTTTGGCATTACTTTTCTCCTTCGGTGGAAGACAAAATCCATGAAACAAAATCTGAGTCCAAAATTAGTGTTCACACCCTCACACCATGCAAAAGAATAAACTCAAAATGGCTTAAAGACTTAAACATAAGACAAGACACCATCAAACTCCTAGAAGAGAACATAGGCAAAACATTCTCTGATATTAACCTTACAAAGTTTTCTTAGGTCAGTCTCTCAAGGCAACAGAAATAAAAGCAAAAAAAAACCAATGGGACCTCATCAAACTGACAAGCTTTTGCACAGCAAAGGAAACCATAAAAAAAAAAAAACACAACTTACAGAATGGGAAAAAATAGTTTCAAATGATGCAGCTGTCACGGGCTTAATCTCTAAAATATACAAACACCTTATACAACTCAACAGCAAAAAAGCCAACAACTCAATGGAAAAAATGGGCAAAAGACTTAAATAAACATTTCTCCAAAGAAGATATACAGATGGCCAACAAGCACATGAAAAAATGCTCAACATCACTGATTATTAGAGAAATGCAAATCAAAACTATTATGAGGTACCATCTCACACCAGTCAGAGTGGCCTTCATTAATAAGTCCACAAATAACAAATGCTGGAGAGGGTGTGGAGAAAGGGAACCCTCCTGCACTGATGGTGGGGATGTAAATTGGTACAACCACTATGGAAAACAGTATGGAGGTACCTTAGAAAACTAAATATAGAACTACCATATGACCCAGCAGTCCCACTCTTGGGCATATATTCAGACAAAACTTTCCTTGAAAAAGACACATGGACCCGCATGTTCATTGCACTACTATTCACAATAGCCAAGACATAGAAACAACCTAAATGTCCATCAACGGATGAATGGGTTAAAAAGATGTGGTATATATACACAATGGAATAGTACTCGGCCAGAAAAAAGAACAAAATAATGCCATTTGCAGCAACGTGGATGGAACTAGAGACTCTCATACTGAGTGAAGTAAGTCAGAAAGAGAAAGACAAATACCATATGATTTCACTTATATCTGGAATCTAATATATGGCACAAATGAACCTTTCCACAGAAAAGAAACTCATGGACTTGGAGAAAAGACTTACAGCTGCCAAGGGGGAGAGGGAGGGAGTGATGGACTGGGAATTTGGAGTTAATAGATATATACTATTGCCTTTGGAATGGATAAGCAATGAGATCCTGCTGTATAGCACTGGAACTATTATCTAGTCACTTATGATGGAGCATGATAATGTGAGAAAAAAGAATGTATATGTGTATGTGTGACTCGGTCATCTTGCTGTACAGTATAAAATTTACAGAACACTGTAAACCAACTATAACGGAAAAAATAAAAATTATTATAAAAAACCAAATATTAGTGCTAAATATTAGTCTTAATTAGTGTACAAGCATACCCTGGAGATACTGGGGATTCAGTTCCAGATCACCACAATGTAGCAAGGGGGCTTCTCAGTGCATATAAAATTTATGTTTACATGGGTTTGGGATACAAAATCTGTAAAACTGACTTGTGATGATTTATGTACACCCATAATTGAAATAAAATCCATTAAGAAAAAAAAATTATGTTTACATTATATATACTTTTACCTATTAAATGTGCAACCTCAAAATGTTTCAAATACAAACTACACACCTTAATTTTTTTTTTTCTACCCATAGCACATGGAGGTCCCCAGGCTAGGGATCAAATTGGAGCTGTGGCTGCTGGCCTACACCACAGCCATAACAACGTGGGATCTAAGCCTTGTCTGTGACCTACACCACAACTCACGGCAATGCTGGATCCTCAATCCAATGAGCGAGGCCAGGGACTGAACCCACCTCCTTATAGATATTAGTCGGGTTTGTTAACTGCTAAGCCATGACAGGAACTCCTACATACCTTAATTTAAAAGTACTTTATTGCAAAAAAAATGCTAACCATCATCTGACAACGCAGAATTGCTACAAACAAATGTGTAAAAAACTGCAGTATCTGAAAAGCACTGTAAAGCAAAGCATGATAACATGAGGTATGCCTGTATAATAAATAGTGTAAACAGTGTAAAAATTAGGGTCTAAACACTTCTCTACTAGCCTAAGAGAAATAAATCTTCCTGGGAAGGACAATATCCCAAAGAGAAAAATAATTTCAGAAAATGCAAACTATTATTTCCTCAGTGGTCACATCTGTGTTCCTCCTCCTGTGGCAAAAAAGCCCCTCTTTATTCCCTGATTCCACCCATTATAATGCCAGCACACTGACTGGTCTCGGGTGAGCACCTGACCAGGATCCACCAATCGGAGAACCCCTATATTGCCCTGGCAAGAAGGAACCTCTGGGAGAGCTTGAAGTTGCTCTGAGGGAAACGAGAATGGGAGGCAGAGAAGTGACTGGCTAGCATCTCTCTGATTCCAGGCTTGCTGTTTCACCACTGCATTCTGGCAGTTTCAGCATAAGAGCTAATATATTCCATGTTTTCCCTAATTTAATTTTCTCTGTGGCTGTGACACTTGACAATCAGGGCATTCCTTTGTGATTAGTATAGCCACTGTTTTAAAATTTACTTTTCCCTATCTCCCACTTGTTCTGCCTGCTCAGAAAATGCTGATTAATAAAGTTGGTGGAGTTAGACCAGCAGTGCTAATTAGTATGCATCAGAGACATCTGGAGGATTGTTCTTTGTTGTTGTCTGTTTTTTGTCTTTTTAGGCCCCCACTCATGGCATATGGTAGTGCCCAAGCTAGGGGTCGAATCAGAGCTGCAGCTGCTGGCCTACGCCATGGCCACAACAACGCTGGATCTCAGCCGCCTCTGCGATCTATACCACAGCTCACAGCAAAGCCAGATCCTTAACCTACTGAGTGAGGCCAGGGATCGAACCTGCATCCTCATGGATACTAGTAGGGTTCATTGCCACTGAGCCATGAGGGGAACTCCTGGAAGACTGTTTTAAACAAGAACAGCCCAGGCTCTGCCTACAGAGTTTCTGATTCAGTGTATGTGGGGTGGGGCCTGAAAATTTGCACTTCTGGTAAGTTCCTAGATATTACTGGCCCAGGCTCTGCACTTTGAGGACGACTGGATTATATGAATGTCTGCGTGGTTCCAAAGCTCAAACACTACATAACACCATGTGCCTTCCCAAAATGTGATTCATGGAGTTAGTTCCACGTACCAATATTTAGCAAGTGCTACTGCATATAAAGAGTGAGGATTAAATTATATATAGATACTGTCACTGTAGGGCTCCTCAAAGCCTTTAATATACTAATGTACACATTTTCAAAAGATCATACTATGAAGTGTTTCCCAAACTTATGCGATTCCACAAATTTCCCTCTTTTATTGAAGAGCATGTCCTGGAACTGGTGTTCTACAAGAGCTGAACAGAAAAATACCCTGAAACACATAGGTTTTAAGGAAGGTTTGGGGAGACTAGTAGGGAAAGGGCTTCTGATGGAAACAAACACTATGACTAATACTACCACGCACTAATTGTAGCTGATCAATGGGTTCAGCTGATACACTCTAAGTGAGAAGATTAATAACATTTGCTTCAAACTAAGAAAACTGAATTTCATAAGTCACAGGCATGCACATATAAAAAATTTGAAGTGGAACTTTTCTATTATGGCAGCTTCCCCCTTTTAAACCAACAGACAATTTCAGATCCTTTCCACATTTAATTGTACTTCTCTACTGATTAAAGAACAGGAAGGATCTGAATTGAACTGGGAACTTGGTTGCTAACAACACTCATAAACTGGTACAGGATGCAGATACAACAACAACTGGTGTGGATGCAGGAGCTGCTGCTCTCCACTAGCTCAGATTTGCCCCAGCAACAAGTCAGACTTGAGTTTAAGCCAGATGGAACCAACAGTTGTAGAAAAAAAATCTAAAATTTCCATGAAATCCAGTTCATCTCTCTGGACAAAACTGGAAATGAAACAGCTAAAATGGATACCAAGCTTTAAAAGTCCTTAGGTAGGAGTTTGGGATTAACATACACATACTATTGTATATAAAACTGATAAACAACAAGGACCTACCGTACAGCACAGGGAACTATATTCAATACTTATTTATAATAATCTACGATGGAAACAAATCTGAAAAAGAACACACACACACACACACACACACACACACACACACACATATATACACACACACGTATATATAAAACTGAATCACTTTGCTGTACACCTGAAACTAGCACAACACTGTAAATCAGCTATACTTTAATAAACACAAAACCTAACTTTCCCATAACAACAAAAAAAAAAAACGAAAAAAAAAGGCCTTAGGAAAAAGATTTGTTGAAAATAAAAATGTTTTAAGGAACTGATGTTTACATTTACTTTATTTTTTATTTCTTTAATAAATTTTATTGGAGTATAGTTGATTTACAAAATTTTGTTAGTTTCAGAAAATTAAAAAGAAAATCATGGTGTCAATCCCTGCCCCTAGTTTTTACATTTATTTTAAATTACTTTAAACAAATATTTTTGAACTTTACTTGTAAAATTTACGGAGAAAAGTTTATTTGGAAGATACGTTCGCTTTGTATTGGCTTAAAGAATAATAAGCCCATCATTTAGAATTCTCCTCTATTTCAATCAATATGCATATTGAAACACTTCTAACGATAAAGTAGAAGGTAAAGAAAGTTCCTAAGTCTCCAGAATGAGCAACTAAATCACATCATGGAACAATTAGGTTAAGCAAAAAAGATATCACCAATCTTGAGAGAGGATCTGCATTTTTAAAAAAATGCCCTAGAGAGCATAGATATCTCAGAAAAGTCTAGAAAGTACTATTGTTGACATTTAGGCTTAATTTTTTTTCTTCTTGCTTCAGAATTAAGATGGCTGGTCCCACAGACAAAGTATGATTCTACCAAATTACCAACAAGATTCCATTACCAATCACAAATGTTTATATATGTTGATTCATATCTCACATGGTATTCTGACAGCAAATCTCTGGATGTAAGAACCAATTTGAAAATTAACTGTGTTTACCCAGGGGCTCTAACAAGTATAACTGTCTAAAAACCAAATGAATATGCAAATTGTAGGAGATATGAAAATTCAGCAATTCAGTGGAGTTGATAAACATTTCAAACTAGTTTTTTCATGTTAAAGATTCAAGTCAATTAAAATAAGTTGGTTCAAAGGGAAATTCAATTCTTCACTGATACTTTCACTTGTGAATCCTTTGCCTAAACTGTAGTATTTTTTCCATAAATTTATATAGTTAAAAATAATAGCTAAGGGAAATGTACAAAAATGTAACAGAACAGAAATTTAAACATAATTATGACTTTCAGAGCAAAGTTAGTTTTCATACATGCTCTTAAATGAAATTTTCCCAGAATGAAAAAGGAAAAGGAAATTAGCTACCTGTGGGAGACTTTAGGACAATATTTGAGTCAGAACAATACCGAGGCTAAAATACCAAATACATATTTGCTCTAAACCTAAATCCAGCTCCAGATTCAGTTTTCCCACTTGTAAAAAAGAAATAATTGTCTAGAAGAATCTTAAAGGCCTTTATATCTCTAAGAAGTTATAAAGGAGTAATTACTCCTTTTTTTTTTTCCTCAAAAGAAAATTTAAAGGAGAAGAAACTTTCCCCTCAAAAAGCGTAGATCATTTCAATATACGGAGATTCTGGTCTTCTACAGCATATTCTTAACATTATTATATAAACACTGCATAAAATTGTTTTTTTCACCTGCTCCTCTTTATCATTTATCCCTGGGCATCATTCCCAGAATTTCAGCTTTTATCAACAGGAGACTGAGTTGTGGGGTCCTTCTCATTATGAATTCAAACAAAAACATGTGGAGAACAGCTTTCAAATAGATTTAATCTATTTGTACTCAGTGGTTCCTAATAGTCCTGGTTTTCCGTATCTACAACTATTGAGTAGGTAGTATTCTCTCTAAAATAAAATAAGATCACTTTTGGAAATATATTGACACATAAATATATTAAAATATGTTTGTATTTATATCTAAGATATAATAAATGTAGACTAGAAAAGTTTACAATGAAAACATTAGAAGAGGAAAAGCAGTATTTACGTAATGAAACAATTAATAGGGAGTTAATGGGATTTTTAAGATACACAATTTGAGAATTCAATGAAATACAGTATGACAAATACCCAGAATAACTGGAGGACTAAAACAAACCCCTCGCTTCATCAGAATGTATGTGGAACCACGGAGATAGGGACCAGTTTGTTACTGAATTGCTGTCAAGTGATTACTTCAGGTGGTACTGAAGTGGTAAGAGCCATAAAGCCTTTAACACTAAATCTTACCAGAAATGACAACATAATTCAAGATGCCACCTCTCCCACCCCAGGGTCTTCAAGGGAGGTGGGAGAAGGAGCAAACAAAGCCAAACAAACAGTTCTCTATGGGGCCCCTGTAAGCCCCTATGTATATGCACAGAAAAGTGATGGCTCTCAGCAAGAGGACTGCAAGCCTGAGCGGCAGTGGTGGAAAACCAAGCTCATATTTCCAAAACAAAGACACACTGGGCGCCAGCAGGAGGCCTGACAGAGAAGCAGCACCGCTTTGGAATCTGGAGGCGCGCATGTGCTATTAGGGCTCCCATCCACAGAGGGATGGTTCTGGCAAGAGATTACAGCGCAGAATATAAACCTTAGCGAAAGTCACAGAATCAGTGGGCGAGCCCCTCTTCTTCCCTGCAAGGAGTAGAACACCTGCGAGGAGTAGAGGCACAGAATCAAGAGGCCTCAGACTATTCTAGGTCTGGAGGCCAAGGGCTCTTCAGTTTCTTCCTAAAAAGAATTGTATAATCACATGTGGATATTGGGCTTTGAAAATTACCGTCACCACACTCGGCTAGAAATGGAACTGTCACTCATCTGACTTTTAACTGCATCTTTTTAAATTCAGAGAATGAAAGTATTAAAGGAACTACAGAGCCCAAACCTCTTCGGTTACAGATGAGGATACCGGCATTAAAAAAGGTAGAGTTCCCATCATGGCTCAGTGGTTAACGAACTGGATCCTTGGCCTCGCTCAGTGGGTTAAGGATCCGGCGTTGCCGTGAGCTGTGGTGTAGGTCGCAGATGTGGCTAGGATCCCGCATCACTGTGGCTGTGGTGTAGGCTGGCGGCTACAGCTCCGATTAGACCCCCCAGCCTGGGAACCTCCATATGCTGCCAGTGTGGCTCTAAAAAAAGGGGGGGGGGAGAAAAAAGGTAGAGAGACTTTTTTTTTTCCCCCCCAGATTATAAGGATACTTGGGTACAGGGCTAGGTCCAGAACCCTCTTTAGGCTCTTTTCTCTAGCTCAGTGCTCCTTTTCGATACCACTTTTATTAAGATATCATAGACATGCCTCATTAAAAATTTAAAAATGCTTACTGTCATTATGATAGGCTGTGATGCCAGGTTATTTTTGGGACTAATCTCCCTTTTAGCTTCTTACAGTGTAAATCATATAGCATATAAAATTTAAGAGACCTGAAGAGAGGATTTTAGCCTGATAATCCTTGGTGGCATATTGATTTCCTTAAAATCTACTCACCAGAAGTGACAAAAGTGGCTTAAACTTGGCCTGGGCAGAAGCCAGGTGGACAAAGAACTTTTGCAGCTTTGGGTAGAGACTTTAGATTGATTGTTCAATCAGGAACATGGTTACAACATTGTCCTCACAAAGGTATATAAAATATTTATTCCGTGTTATGTTCTTTCTTACAGTAACAATAAAAGAGGTCTCTTACACAATGCCCAGAGCCCACAGGTGACAATGGCTGAGGAAGAGGCAGGCCTCCGTGTAGAAATGAGGCCGAGACTCAGAGCAGGCATTGTCAGGTTTGCATATGAAATCAGAGCAACACTGTAAGGAAATATGTAGCCCAAGGTTATGAGACATCAGTGATTCATTTATCACGAAAAGGAGAAAAAAGCAGAAATAGCTCATTGAATATGATCGGTCTCAAATTTTGCCAATAGATTTATGACTTTATGTTAGTAAGGAGGGTAATAACAGTGTCACTTATGATGCTATATGTTACATGTGTAAGTATGCCTGTAGTTAATAGAATTCATCAGGCGGTAGGTTTGGGCACCATTTAAAACATGGGTCAGAGGGGCATTAATTCTATTCAAAATGTCCATCTGTTGCTGCCCAACCTGAACAGAAGGTTGCATAGCAACCCATAGAACTGCATGGATCTGGTTGGCCTCCCTCTGTTGCTTTTGTTTGCCCTCTGAGAGAGTTGCCCTTGATGGAGAAACAGTAGGTGTTCTTTTATTTATATATTTATTTATTTTTTTGGCTGGAGCATGGCCTGGTGAGTGGGGGCTCATTATAGCCCGCTGAGCTAGATAGCATTGTGAGGCAATATCTGACATATGAATGTAATTTATCTTCCTGGCATGATTCTTAGTCCCAAATTGATTCCCAAATTCCTAGAACTGTGGAAGTATAGCAATTAAAAAGAAAATACCAGGACCTTTTACTTTCATACCCTGGAAAAACACTCAGCAGTGCAGGCAGAGAGAAGGTTCCAGAAGTTTGATTCCATTTTGTGGCACTTAGTCACCATTAGACTATTCTACTTTAGCAAATTTTTGAACTTACAATCTCTGCAACTCTACGTACCACAAAATTTGTTAAATTACAAGATATCTCAGGAAACTAGACATTCTTAAAGGCCTCTTTGAAACGTGGATCAATTCTAAATGCCTACATTTTTCTTGGCTATTCTGACCTTTCTTTTAGCTGAATAGCAAAATCTGCAATAAACTTAAGGATCTGTAATCTTAAATAAAATAAGCATTTACCTGGATTATTTCATTTCCAGTTTCAGCTGTAAGTCTCTGTCATGAATATGACTATAAGCCACTGACAAATACCAGTATTAACGGATCTTTGCAATGCAGAGCTATCAACAAAATGCTCTTGAAGAAAGCAAAATTCTGACAGAATTGAAAACATAGTATTTGAGAGAAACTATTACACTGTGCTAATATGTAATCATGACACCAAAATATTTTAATTGGTTGTTATAACTTGACTGTGCTGTTACATATTTTATTAATGGCACAGTTTCAGGAATGCCTCCCCTTTAACTCTAAGGAATCTATATATTTCAATTTTAAGGAATTCTAATACCTTTTTGCAGTTAATAATCTTTAAACTAACTTTTAATAAAGACCTAGTTATCAAGGGAGCCCTTGAAAACATTTCCTAAGTGTTTTGGGGGGAAGTACTCTGAATAATACTCTTACCCTGTTATTAAAACTAGAGAGTCCAGAAATGAACCTACATTTATATGGTCAATTAATCTATGACAAAGGAGGCTAAGACATACAATGGGGAAAAGGCATCCTCTTCAATAAACGGTGCTAGGAAAACTAGACAGCTACATGCAAAAGAATCAAGCTGGACTACTTTCTCACACTATATACAAAAATAAACATAAAATGAGGTATAGCTGATTTACAAAGGTGTGTTGTTTTCAGGTGTACCACAAAGTGATTCAGATCTATCACTTAGATCTATCTAGCCATTTATCCTTTATCAGATTATTTTCTATTACAGGTTATTACAAGATATTGTATATAGTTCCCTGTGCTATACAAAAAATATGAAAAATTTTAAAAAATGGATTAAAGACTTAAATGTAAGACTTGAAACCATACAATTCCCAGGAGAAAACATAAGCAGTTGGCCTTAGCAATATCTTTTTGGGAGGGTATGTTTCCTTAGGGAAACAAAAGCTAAAGAAGACACACACACACACACACACACACACACACACACACACAATGGAATATTATTCAGTCATGAGAAAGAAATCCTGCCATTTGCAACCACGTGGATGAAACTTAAGGCATTATTATTAAGTGAAAGAACACAAACAGAGAAGGGTAAATACCATATGATTTCACATATATGTAGAAATAAAAAAAAACAGAATTTATAGAAACAAAGGTGTAAACTTCCAGTTATAACTTCCAGTGATGTAATGTACAGCATGTTGCCTATACTTAAAAATACAGTAGTCCCCCACTTATCTATGGTTTCACTTTCCATGGTTTCAGTTCCCCATAGTAATCCATTTCCAGCAATCTGGAAACAAAAAATTCTGGAAATAATTCACAGTTCAAAAAAACTTAATTGATTAGTGGGCAGAGAATCTGAATAGACATAGGCATTTAGGTTGCTTCCATATTGATGGCCATTGTAAATGATGTAGCAATCTTTTAAAATTAGTGTTTTTGTCAATCCCTGGCCCGGGAACTTTCACATGCCATGGGTGCAGCCAAAACATAAAAAACAGTGTTTTTGTTCTCTTTGCCTAAGTACACATGAGTGGAATTGCTGCATCATATGGTGATTCTATTTTTAATTTTTTTGAGGCACCTCCCTAATGTTTTCCATAACAGCTGCATCAGTTTACAGGCCCACCACTGAATGTGAGGGTACGTTTTTTCTGCATCTTCATTAGCACTTGTTATTTGTTTCCTTTGTGATGACAGTCATTCTGACAGGTGTGATGTGATGGCTCATTGTGAATTTGATTTGCATTTCCATCATGATTAGTGATGTTGAAAATTGTTTTATGTGCCTTGGCCATCAGTATGTCTTGTTTGAAAAAATGTCCATTCAACAATTTCTTGGTGTGATTTTGTTTCCTCTGGTTGGGGTCAGTTGAACTTCTTGGATCTCTGGGGCTACAGTTTTAGTTTTCAGCAAATTCAGCCAAAGACACAAAAGGACTCTCCCAAAGATTTCTGGATCTCTCTCTCTTTCTCTTTCATTCTACACTGAGAATTCTAGTTGCATGCACCTTCTCAAAAATCCACTCATCCTCTTACCTAAATAAGAATCCAGACCTTTTTCTCTGGTCTGTAAGCTGTCTTTAGATACTAAGCTGGACAATTCCTGCACTCTCTTAGCTCATATGTACTGGCAAGAATCAAGAAACAGATTTAGTTTTATATATGAAAAATTTTATATTGGAACAGAGATCCGTGAGTCTGAATAGGAGAGAATTTATTTGCATAGGCATTGACCTGTGACTCTGGATTCAATGTTTTGAAAAGAAAACTACTAATCTGTCCTAATAGTTTACTGGAATGACTCCTTGAAGTACAGGCATCACTGTGGCTTATGGTAAATGAGGTAAAGCTGAAATGTTCAAATGAGGCTCAAATGATAGACAGCTTAAGGTGGTGGAAATGTTAAAGTGAATTTACCATGTAAGAATCAAAAATATACTACCTGATAAGTTTACTAAGCAGTAAAGAACACTCTCTTCACTGAAACTGTGGGAAATGTGCTGGTGAGGGTGGGTAGATACCAGCTTCTTTGAGAAATATCATGATTGCTATCTATGATCTATAGCACACAATTGACTGTAGGAGATTAAGTACGGTATCATTGAAGATAATGGAATTCTGAAATGACAGAAGCTATAAGGTAGCACTGAAAAGTCAGAGACAAAATAGATGTAGTCTTGTATTGTGCATCAAAGCCAGGATGACTTTGAGAGTACTTTCACCTATAGGAATCTTTGGCAAAACTAAAAGATTATATAGAATCTGAGGGCAAAAGCAATGAATAGCAGACCAGATAACCTATGGAATTTAAAAACTTGATAGTGGGTTAACAGAATGCTGATATCACCCACTGACATTGAAAACCACAATCTTTTGTTCATTTTCCAAGTCTAAGTAAGTTTCCAGACCCAGTGCTCACGGACTGAAGGGAAAGCCTGATTTCCTATGTAAGCACATTTCAGCACCACTATTGTATAAACATTAAATGTTTTTCTCTTCCTTTTCCAAAGTGACATAGGGAGATTGGTCATAGTGACTATACACTAAAGAATGAGGAATGTCTGAATTATTCATCAACATTTGTAGGATCTGAAATGATACCAGGAGGCCTGAAATGTCATCATCATCCTCTGGTTTAGAGTAGAGGGATATGGAGGATAAATTACAAATGAAGTTTTGACTTAAGGTAACACTGAATACAATGAGTTCTCAAACCCACCTGTTGGTTATTTCTCTACTCCCTAAATGTCTAATTTTGATACACAAACCTAGGGCCTGGCAGAATTGTCCTGAGCAGTGGAGCAAGCGTCATTAGGATGGGAAATGGTCAAGTGGAAGACAAGAAGGGTCCCATGCCCTAGTCAAAGTAGACAGTCAGGAGATAGACTGAATCCTGGGAGGAAATACGAGTGCACTTCCTTAAAAGACTTAAAAGTTTCCAGGGTAGTAGTCTCCATTACATTCTCACCCAGTTCTCCAACCAGCCACTGCAAAATCCAGGTGGATTTTGGTGGATGGTGATGGACTACCATAAATTTAAAAGTACAGTAGCTGCCATACTAGATCAACAAGGCCAATGGCACTTAGTTTGCACATGTCGATCGGGCACACGCATTCTTGAACTCCAGAAGTAGGGAGATTCCAAATCAGTTGACTTTTATATTGTAAGGACAGCAGTACATTAACCTCTTGACCCAGACCTATGTCAAAATATAGTCTTATTTGGAGACACTGAATATCTTGACTTCTGCAGAATTATGTATCTACTTATGTTGATGGCATAACACTATCTGATCTTTGTAAACAAGAAGTGATGAGTGTGTCAAGGTTTTAGTATGACAAACGTGTCCCAGAAGTTGGAAATAAAGTTGACAAAAGTTCAAGGCCTTGTCACACTGGTGGAAAGTTTCATGGTCTAGTAACATGCCATAGAATCATCTCTAAAATGAACCTCCTGCTGCTAAAACAAAACAAAAAAAAAATAACACTTAGCAAACTCTTTATATTTTGAAAGTAATATACACTTTATTATATAGTTATATTAATGCTGATCCAACCTATTTATCAGGTGGCTTGGTAGGTAGCCAAGAGAGATTTATGAAATAAGTACAGTCTCTGGCTTTTCATGCTGTATGATCCTACAGATTTGACAGTGTTAGGGATGTTTGTGATGGGTAAAGATGCTGTGTAAAGCCTCTAGTAAGCCCCAGCGGGGGGGTTACAATGCAAACACCTGGGTTTCTGGGACAAGGTCATGAGTCTGAGTCAGAAAAATTCTTGCTACTTGAAAACAGTTCTTGGTATACATCTGAGTACCTGATTATGGATCACCAACTCGAAGGACTTAACTATGGAGTGACCAGTTTTTCTTTGTTTCTCTTCCTGAACATATTGGCTTTAGATAAAGTTGCTCCTGTGGTTTCTCAGAAGAAAATTCTGTGACACTGAGTGACCAATTGCATTAGATAGCTTGGAGCGTCTCAATTCAGTCTTGCTTCTGTCCTGTATCACTTCCCTTTCTCTCACTTCTGTGCTCCCTAATAACTAGTAGTACAAAAACCTTGTCTCAGGTTCTCCTTTCTGAGGGGACCAAAGATAAAAAAAATCCTTCCTATTTATGCCTTTTACTCAATCAGTAATGTCATCCTTCATCCCCATTTAGTTATCTTGTAGTAATCAACTGAGGGGGTGGGGGTAATCACCTTTTGTGGTTTTTTTCATAGTAGTAAGAGGTATGAGATGTAACAACTTATCACTTGTTCTAGAGGAGACTGTTTGGTATGCCCTAGACCACTGATACACTTGAAACTTCACCAGTGTAGCGGGACCCTGGATCTTCATGACATTTCTTTTGCAAACTCAGTGTGCATAGGTCATACGAGGCCTTTTAGGATAAACTGGACAGCCAGCCATTAGGAGACAATATGAGGGAGACTGAATCATCTATAAGAAAATACAAAGGATATTTTGAAGCTGTTCATTAAGTATCTGAATCCTATTATTCAGACTGCTGATTGAAGTAAGGGAGATCTATACTCTGGGCAGGAAGGCAAAGAACTTACTTGACAGGGGGTAAGATTCAAGAACATGGCTCTCATGTGGAATGAAAGTAGTACTTTGGAATGAAGAAGCACCAGCATATTTCAGACCCAGACTTTGACAACTCAGAAAACTTAGTTGAATGGAGGAATCAAGGTTACATTACCAAATGAATGCTGCTGATTATAGCTCAAACTATTTATATTTGGCTCAGAGTCATCACAGGGTAAAATTTACTTCTACTCGAGGTGGAATAAATTCTTTCTTTAGGTCAAATATTTTTGAGTATTTACTCTTTGCTATGGGCTGAGCTAGACACTAGGGGTACAAAGAGGAATCATGCAGGATCTTTCCCACAAGGAGCTTACCCTCCAAAATGGGTCCCACTGAAAATGATTGGATAAAACGGTCCCATTGGTAACGATTAGATAACACTGTAAGCATGTGGGAGAGGCTTCCCTAGAGTGTTGCAGAAGCCTGGGTACAAGGCTATTCCACGAAATAGTCCCAACCGTGACCTTTACTGTCTAACATGGAGCAAGGCAGGAAGATTATGACTAGTCCTAAAGTCTGTAACAAGTAGCACCAATAGCAAACAACCAATACTGGATATGTCTGCTGCAAGCAACTGCTAGATTTTGACGAAACCTTCATCCATTTAATTCCATTTTCAGTGCCCTTTCTCTCTGATAACATTTGTTCTATTTCCTGTTCTTTCCTAACTCAGTATAAGACTTCAGAGTATAAGGAGGCTGTTTCTATCTACTGTTCGTCTTTGTACTTGTATTCGGTTAATTTTTTCCTAACATCTTAAAAAAGTCCACTCCAATTCTGTGATCTTAAAGAGGGGGCCTTTTTAATGGATATTTTATAAGTAAATCAACAGTTCTCTTTCCAGATAAGATTTTGAAACTGCTTCTTTTTAAGCCCCTTTTTTTTTCCTCCTTCAGAAAACATTTTCTTCCTCCCTCACCGCTGAAGCTGTTTACTTAAAGCCTGCCTCTGGCTTCTCCTATGCTATTCTATGTGGTGGGCAGTAGGAAGAGCTCTCAACCCATCTGGATTCTTGCCCATTGGAGTCCTGTTCCTCCCAGGCATGAACACACAGTTATTAAGACAACAGACTTCTTTGAATTCTGTTTGATATTGAATAGAGTTGTCTACTTTACAGCTCCAGAGATTCACACATCTAAAGCTGAAGAGTTCACATAGCCAGAGAACTGTATGTGGTTGCAGTCTGAGCTGGAGTACATTTGGGATGGAAGGCTTATATGTCAACTGAATACAGGTAGCAATAAGCAAATGTTCTTAAGACAGCCAAGCAAATTTGCCTCCTTACTTCCTGCTGAACATAGAGCCTCTTTTGTCTCGGGTTGTCTTCCAGCAAACAAAGAAGTCACTTGGCCACATGTAGTTCACGTTTTATTTATTTAGTTCCCCCCTGTAGTGTTTTCAGACCAAGCTGCTCTACACGAAGGAATCATGTCTACTGATTAGCAAGGCTAGACTGTTGCTTGGGAAGTTTCTGTGTGACCCCTGCAACAGATTAATTGTTTGCCATAAGGAAGTCTCTTAACCTTGTGGTATTTCCCTTTATACTCTCCAAATAGAGGATAATAATGCTGGGGGAAAAAAAATGACTTGATATCCACAAATAAGAATCTCTTCAATGTCTTTACAAAAACAAGCTTCCTGTTACAATAATAGTACAATTTTGCCCATTTAAAATAATTCGGGAGAGTTCTAGGATATTGTTCTCTGGATGATTAAAAACAATCTGTCACAGTTTTATCATTTTATCCAAATGTTTTATTTCATCTGATGAAAAATTTCATCTGGCGATAAGTCTTCTAACAGTTCTTACTATTTTCAAAGCATTTAAACAAAGCTTTAAAAAATGGAAAGAGGTCAATAGTGCAAATACGCCATTTTTCAAATGGAAAATATGAAGCACATATTATTAGTTCATATCAAAAATATAAATGATGAGTAAAACCTTAAAAAGGCAGTGTTTGAGATCTGGTCTGTAACTGTATGTAACAGGAAATCCTAATTAGGAATGAGTGCCAAAAACAAAAGAGGAGGAAAAAAAAGGGAGAGAGCCAATCAATCCATTGTGCTGGTGTTTGAAAATGCTAATTAGGATGTCTTTACAGAAAAGACATAGAGAACTATGTAGTTTACAAATGAAAAGCTTGCTGCGTAAGGGAAGAAGCTGTACAGAAGCAGTATTCAGAAAAGTCAATGGAGAGCTCTCACAGTAAATGAATGCTGACCTAGGAAAGCACCACATGGGGTAATAAAGCTTCCAGGATGACTCTTGCATTTGTGAGCAAATGTCATTTTTTAATCCAAATTTTAATGTTAAAACCGATCAAACTGCAAAGCACTGGGAAACTCTTGTTTTTTAGAAGAGTTCCTTTATTTAAAGTTAATTCTTAAAGCTGCAACAGCTTTATATCACTTTTGGACAGAGTGTTATAAAAGACTGTACACTGTTATCTTGGAGCAAATGGCTGGGAATGAAATAAAGTTTTATACACCTATATAAACTTTTATTTTTCAGATTCTGAGAAGATTCACTACACTCCATGGGCCCCAATCCTAATATAAATAGGTTTACGTTTTGCATTTTTTACTGGAAATTTTTCTTCACTGTTTATATTAAAACGTTGCTTTGAGTTGAAGCCTTAACATTATGATTTTTTTCACTATATTCACTTTTCAAAAACCATTTTAAAGCTTTTCATCATTTGTAAGCTACATAAATAAGAGCAGCAGTAAAAATATGGACAATCAATGAATGTTGACATATAAATGGGATGAAAAACTATTAGTAGACATGAACTTATACTTTTTTTTTTTTCAGGGCTACCCTCGAGCCATAGGGAAGTTCCCAGGCTAGGGGTCAAACTGGAGTTCAGCTGCTGGCCTACACCACAGCCACAGCCACAGCAACACAAGATCCCAGCCGCATCCGCGACCTGTACCAGGGCTCACGTCAACGCTGGATCCTTAGCCCACTCAGTGAGCCCAGGGATCAACCTGCAGCCTCATGGATCCTAGTTGGGTTCGTTACCACTGAGCCACAAAGGGAACTCCATCATGAATTACACTCTTAAACAAATGCATTCTTATATCACAAGTGCAAAGTTTAAGAATACAAAAATTATTAGCACAATATGCATGAACCTTGAAGACATTATGCTGAATGAAATAAACCCAGTATAAAAGGATAAATACATAAAAAAGGATAAATACTATATGATTGCACTTTATTGAGACAGAAAGTAGGATGATGGTTTGCCATGGGCTGGAGGTGGGCGGTGGGGTGGCAATGATAGATTATTGTTTAATGGGTACAGAGTTTTAGTTCTGTAAGGTGAAAAGAATTCTGGAGAGGAAGAGCATGATAGTTACATAACAATGTTGATGCACATAGTACTTAGAGATCTTTTTTTCTAATTAGTCTCTATGAAGACAGAAGCATTAAAAAATATTCAGAACCCACAAAGGCTTCACTAAGGTTTACACAATCAATAGGTAGGAAAGTTTAAAAAAACAGAGTGGCAAGGGTGAACCCAGAATGGAGTCAGAAGGTGTTAGTTTTGATGTCATCAAATTATCAGACCTCATCAACTTTCCTTGCTCTTCAACACGTACTAATTCAATATCTCTGGATGACAAGTATCAAGGACAGCTCCAAACACAAGCAGCCAGCATTGAGAGTGCAACCATGGATACTCTAATGGGTGTGTTTATTGTTCTCACCCTTGAAGGCCAAGAAGAAGCTGCTTGGATGGCCTGTAAGGCTGGAGGATCAAGAACCAGAGGCATGATGGAAGCTTCTAGGGAGCTTTGATAGGAGATGGTCAGTCAGTCTATTATACACTCTCAGTCTGACAGAAGGGAAGCTCTGTGGGTTTCTGAAAACTTCCTCACTTCAGTCATTGTCATCTCTTACTAACACAAAGACCTGAGCCCTAGTGAGCTGAGAAAAACAGCATCCACTCAAGGAATACCAGTGAGAACAAACAGAACCCACAACCAGTCAAAAGAGCTGTGTGACCAAAGACTTGACAACCTGAGTAAAGAATTAATAAGAACACTTCAGGAAATTCAAGTACATCACTTAGGAAACTTTGTGGATACAATAAAATGCTTTGCCATCTATGCAATTTAATAGATGAGGTAAAGGAGACATGCAGGAGTGGCTGGAAGATGAAGGGTAACAACTATTTCCAAAGGCATAGAGTGAGAACATTAAAAAGTGAAGGTAGAAATTATCATATTAAGCAAAATTAATCAGACAGTGAAAGACAAAACATCAGATGATACCACTTATACGTGCAATCTAAAAAAGGGATACAACTGAACTTACTTGCAGAACAGAAACAGACTTGCAGACTTTGAAAAACTTAAAGTTACTAAAGGGACCGGTGGCAGGAAGGAGGGATGGGGTGGGGATTTGGAACTGGCATATGCACACTGAGGTATAAGGAATGACTGGCCAATCGGGCCTGCTGTATAGCACAGAGAACTCTACCCAATATTCTGTGATAATCTATGTGGGAAAAGAATCTGAAAGAGAATGGGTATGTGTATATACATATAACTGAATCCCTTTGTTGGACAGCAGAATGATCACAACGTTGTAAATCAACTATATGTCAACAAAACTTTAAAAGATGGGGAAAACTAAAAGAAAAAAAATGAGAGTCATAAGGGAAAAGATAATACTTCAAGGAGCAGTCCAGTAGACCTTTTATGGAAGTGATATAAAGTCCCCCAAGGAAAGAAAGTACTGAGAAAAGAGAGGAATAATGAGAAAAATGATAGGTGAAATTTCCTATAAACTGAAGGAATTCCCCAAAGTCTCAAGGTAGATTGAAAAGAAAATCTATGTATCAGCACAGAAATTTTAGATAAAGTTTCAAACTCTAAGGACAAAGAGACAATCAAAACTTCTAACCAGAGCAAGTTACTCACAATGGAAAAAGAAACTGACAGACACTGGGCATCTTATCAGTAATCTTAGGTGAATAACACCTTCAGATTAGAGCGGAAGATTACTGTAAGCCATCACATCAAAATATAACACTTTAATTAAATAAATATGGTATTGGTTTAAGAAATAGAAAACATCTGAAGAAGAATCTAGTAATTCCAGAAATAAATCTATATACAGAAGAAAAAAATTAATATAAGGCAAAGGTAGTTTATTTTTTTGAGAAAATTGCACATTATTTACCTTATGATGACATAATTGCCTACCGATCTGAAATAATATAAAATTGTACTATAAAATTGTACCATTATCTTACACTGTATTCAAAGCTAATCCATATGAATGAAAGAACCAAATGTTTAAAAAACCCTAACAAAATATTTGCAACTCAGATGACAGACAAAATGATTAGTACTCATAATACACAAAGAAATTTAGTTTCTTCACAAATTGGAAATAAAGTCCATTAATAAGGAAGCTAAATGAAAATTTAAGGTCCACATTGCAAAGATTATTACAAAGTCACTAAACATAAACTAGAGCTACAACAATTGACTCAAAGGAATTTTTGCTAGTTATTAACCAGCAAAAAAGGAAAAGAAAGGAAAAGAAAGGGAAGACAAGGCAAGGTATGACACAGTAAGGGATGGAAAAGAAAGGAAAAAAACAGAAAAATGGGCTTACACATGTTTATAGAAAATTTTTAAAATTGATGACATCTATTATTGGAAAGTATACAAGAAAAGGCATGAGTATCCACTGATATTTAAAATTTCAAGGGTTACATCTTTTGTTGAAAGTATCTGGATTCAACTGAATTGAACTAATGCAAATTAGATTGAATCCAAAAGAATCAAATGCAAGTTCCCATTCTTTCTCCCTCAGATCTTATTTTATGAACAAACAGATTGAATAGAAGTAAATAATTACAGGCTACACTTATAAAGTATAGGAAAGCAGGTCTGAAATTTTTAATATAAAGTTTTTGGGTTACCCATGTTGCCTTATTTATAAAATGGGGCACAATATTTTCTTTGTTATAACTTTCTCAGCTTCATACATTGATTAATTCCAAACATTGCTCTCTAAGAGTCTCTTGTTTAACATCTCATTATCTTAAAGCATGTTAGACACTGGCATCTTGTGAACAGTGCTTCTACCTGTACAGTACAGTACACGTGGATGCAGTACAGATGTACTGTATCCATCAAATGCTATGTGCTCATTTTTAAATTTGTTTTTATTTGAGTATTAGTCAGAAAAGACAATGTGATGCTACAATAACAAAAAGTAACCTGGGAATCTCAATAGCATACCAAAACCTCACCAAAAGGTTTATCTCTTACTCATGCTACATGTTCAAGGATCTGCTCTGGTCACCCAGAAACCCTGGTTTCTGGGAGCTCTCCCATCTTCATTTTCCTTGCCTGGAACATATAGCCTCTTCATGAGAAGACCCATAGGGACTTTTGGCAAGGAAGAATTGGGAAGTTTCTCTCAATGGTAACTAAACACTATGGCTTGTCTACCTACAAGTTACTGGCTAGAACCAGTCACATGATGCCACCTGACTGTGAGAGGATGTGAAGAATAACTTCTCATGTTCTCAGAAGAACTAGAAATGCATGATTCTAGGAATTCTTTACCAGATTTGTTTTGGATTTTGTTTGTGTTTTGTTGTGTTAAAACAGGAGTCTTATTCATAGGTGGTAGCTGTGGAGGAGGAAGCTACAGAAATAAGTTTATAAGTAATAAATAATACACAAAGAATAAATTTAATAAATATAAAGGAAATTTAGATACTAACTAGGGTGGTTGAAAAGAAAACATAGAATCTTCAGGGTAGGCCATTCTAGAAGAACTGGATGTTACTTATAGTAACAAATAAGGTACGGGATTGGGTTATAAAAATAATGTGTGAGAATTGCAAAGTGGGGACAAAAGGCAGCTAATAAAGATTTTAAAAGCAGAGGACTAGGTCACCTTGCTGTACAGCAGAAAACTGACATAACACTGTATAACAGCTATAATGGAAAAAAGTAAAAATCATTAAATTAAAAAAAATAAAAATAAAAGCAGAGGATGTTACCATCAAAGTGATGCACCATTTATATACGACATTTAAAGACAGTACAGCAGGAATTCCCGTCGTGGCTCAGCGGTAACGAATCCAACTAGGATCCATGAGGACACAGGTTCATCCATGGCCTCACTCAGTAGGTTAAGGATCCAGTGTTACAGTGAGCTGTGGTGTAAGCAACAGGCGCGGCTTGGATCCCTCATTGCTGTGGCTGTGGTGTAGGCTGGCAGCTGTAGCTCTGATTTGACCCCTATCTTGGGAACTTCCATACATCAGAGGTGTGGCCCTAAAAAATCAAAATAAATAAATAAATAATAAAAATGGTACAGCAGAGAAGAAAAGGGTGAGTAGGACTTGATTTCTCTGACTTTTAGCAACTGAAGCTGCTGCTGGGTCCTCCTGTTTATGGGAAATCATGAGAAGAGTACTATGATTTGAAAATCATGTTTTAAGACTTGGCTTCAAGTCAGGCAGTTAGCTACAGCTTTGAATTCTGAATAAATATTAGTTTGCTTTTACTTGAAGTCTGGAGATGTACCTAAAGCTCTTTTTCTCTAAAAATGCCACAGTTACAAAAGCTTGACAAGAGAGTTCACTCTTGCCCTTGAATTAACTTGAACAATGCCGTATTTCCAATCTTCATACAGAGGTATTCTTCAGATACTTTGTTTTATACCCTGATATGCATTTAATACGAATAACCAATATTTATCCACTGAACTACATCTGTAAACAGCAAAAGCCAAGAGCAGATTTCCTAGGAAAACTAAACTTGAATGGCAGTGAATAGTAGATTTTACCCAACAGACTACAAAGTTAGATAGCATAATGAATCCAAAACTTTAAAATATATATATAGATCAAATCACCCACTATTAATTTACTTTCTTTATAATGAATGTCTGACTCACTTTCTACTATAACTTATGATTTAAATTATATTTAATATATTGCTTACCATCTGTATCACAAAAAAGTTATTAAACATATCCATGAACATATTATTCCATCAACACTCTAGGAAAAGAATGTTCATTAAGTTTACTTTAAAATTGAATTTGAAAAAATAAAAATAAAAAATAAAATTGAATTTGAGAATTTATCTTAATTTATTACCATAGATACATACATGTAAACAATAACATTTTAATATAGACATTTAATCTATTCATCTGTTGATAGACATTTAGGTTGTTTCCATGTCTTGGCTATTGTTAACAGTGCTGCAATGAACACAGGAGTGCATGTATCTTTTTCAGGGAAAGTTTTGTCCCAATATATGCCCAAGTATGGGATTGCTAGGTCATATGGTAGTTCTATATTTAGTTTTCTGAGGTACCTCCACACTGTTTTCCACAGCATTTGTACCAATTTACATTCCCATCAACAGTTCAGGAGGGTTCCCTTTTCTCCACACCCTCTCCAACATTTGTTATTTGTGGGTTTATTAATGATGGCCATTCTGACTGGTGTGAGGTGGTACCTCACAGTAGTTTTGATTTGCATTTCTCTAATAATCAGTGATGTTGAGAATTTTTTCATGTGCTTGTTGGCTATCTGTATATCTTTAGAGAAATGTCTATTCAGATCTTTTGCCCATTTTTCAATTGGGTTGTTGGTTTTTTTCACTGTTGAGTTGTATAAGTTGCTTGTAAATTTTAGGGACTAAGCTCTTGTCAGTTGCACCATTTGAAATTATTTTCTTCAATTCAGTATGCTGTCTTTTTTTTTTTTATGGTTTCCTTTGCTGTGCAAAAGCTTATCAGTTTGATTGGGTCCCACTGGTTTATTTTTGCTTTTATTTCTGTTCCCTGGGAGACTGACCTAAGAAAACATTTGTAAAGTTGATGTCAGAGAATGTTTTTCCTATGTTCTCTTCTAGGAGTTTGATGGTGTCTTGTCTTACATTTAAGTCTTTAAGCCATTTTGAAGTTTATTTTTGAGTATGGTGTGAGGTTGTGTTCCAGTTTTATTGATTTACAAGCAGTTGTCCAGTTTTTCCAACAATACTTGCCTAAAAGACTGTCTTTTTCCCATTTTACACTCTTGCCTCCTTTGTCGAAGATTAAACGACCACAGATAGGTGTCTGGGTTTATTTCTGGGTTCTCTATTCTGTTCCATTGGCCCATATGTCTGCTTTGGTACCAGTACCATACTGTCTTGATTACTGTGGCTTTGTGATATTGCCCGAAGTCTGGAAGAGTTATGCCTCCTGCTTGGTTTTTGTTCCTCAGGATTGCTTTGGCAATTCTGGGTCTTTTATGGTTCCATATAAATTTTTGGATTGTTTGTTCTAGTTCTGTGAAAAATGTCATGGGTAATTTGATAGGGATTGCATTGAATCTGTAGACTGCTTTGGGTAGTATGGCCATTTTTATGACATTAATTTTTCCAACCATTTGCAGCAACATGGATGGAACTAGAGACTCTCACACCAAGTGAAGCAAGTCAGAAAGAGAAAGACAAATACCATATGATATCACTCATATCTGGAATCTAATAGGGCATAAATAAACTTTCCCACAGAATAGAAACTCATTGATCTGGAGAAAAGACTTGTAGTTGCCAAGAGGGAGGAGGAGGGAGCGGGATGGGCTGGTAATCTGGGGTTAACAGATAAAAACCATTGCATTTAGAATGGATAAGCAATGAGATTCTGCTGTATAGCACTGGGAACTATATCTAGTCACTTGTAATGAAGCGTGATGGAGGATGTGAGAAAAAGAATGTATATATGTATGTGTGACAGGGTCACTTTGCTGTATAGTAGAAATTTAACAGAACACTGTAAACCAACTATAATGGAAAAAATAAAAATCATTAAAAAATATAGACATTTGAACAGACACATTTTTAAAAATTGATAAATCACTACCAAAAGCACATTTTTGATAAGTAAAAGTTTAGGCAAAGGGCTAAGAGCTAATTCTAGTCACTAAATAATTTCCTTTGTGGACCTCTTGACTTCTGAACTATAACTATTATGTGATCCCCCAACATAAAAGATGGTTAGGGATTTATAAAAAAAAATCTTATAAAATGATAATGATCTGAGTCACTAATTGTTCCAGCACGTAGTCTTGAAAAACACACAATTTTTATCAAATATTTTGCTAATAACTAAAATTAGCTGCCATATATTTTAGCAGTAAAGCAGAGCCTTAAGTGTAACAGTGGAGGAAGAGAGGCAAACTATTTCTCACACATCACCTACACGATGAGGAATTTAAAGTAATGGAAGAACTGCAGCAAAAATTAAATTTTTCATTTTTTAAATTATCTGTTTAAAAATAGGACAAGGGAGTTCCCATCATGGCTCAGTGGAAAGGAATCTGACTAGCATCCATATGAGGATGCTGGTTTGATCCCTGGCCTCGCTCAGTGGGTTAAGGATCCAGGAGTTGCACTGCTGTGAGTTGTGATGTAGGCTGTAGATGCGGCGTGGATCCTTTGTTGCTGTGGCTGTGGTGTAGACCAGGAGCTACACCTCTGAATCAACTCCTAGCAGGGGAAACTCCATACGCCATGGGTGCGCCCCCCCAAAAAATAAATAAAAATAGGAGGAATACAAACGAAAGCAGTAAGAAGTAACTGTTGATATCTTTGCTTAAAAAAAAATTGATATTTGTCCACAAAACTTGCAGAAGACATAGAATATCCTCCATGTAGATTCTTCTTCTCACCCCAACACCTTACATTGTGGTGTTCCCAAGTTCCACATTAGTTTTCCCTGGTCCTATTCCAACATCACTCTCCTCACATTCCTGAGATCTAACCCACTCCCCCACTTTTAATTAATATCTACGTGCTGATGCCTTTCAACTTACAGCCTTTGATCCTGAGTTTCTTGCCTTCAGAGGTCTCTATCTCACTGCTCCAAAGGTGACTCAAGATCACCTGTTTCAAAGTTAATCTCATCATCCTCCGATTCCCACCCTTACTTTGGCCTCAAGAACCAAGCTTCTTCAATGACAGTTCAGTGAATCACACCATCATACACTAGATGACTCTTGGCATCATCCTATACTTATTCCTCTATTTATACTTGCCCCTCCCTGATATGTATTTCATCACTGCCAAGCCTAACTGTTCTATCTCCTAAAGAAATCACAATTTTTTTTTTCATTTTCTAGTTATCAGCAAATACATTTAGATTAGGACTCTTTGGTAAATAACTGCAACCAGTTCCCAAGATATCTTCTTAGTGCTCTGGTCTTGCCCCTTCTAATCTATTCTTTATATTGATAGTCTCAAAATGCAAATTAACTAATCATTTTTAATGTTAACATTCATTAACATTCTTCAATGACTTTCCAATCTATGTAGAATAAAATACAAAATCTTTTAACTATCATATGTACCCTTCATGATTTTTAATCTTCCCATTTGTACTCCGACCTCAATTCTTCTATGCTCTTTCTTCACTGTGTAAATAGAATAAGAATTTTCTTCTAGCTCATGATGGAAGATAATACGAGAAAAACAATGTATACATATGTGTGACTGGGCCACTATGCTGTAGAGCAGAAATTAACTCAGCACTGTAAATCAATTATACCCTAACAAAAAATAAATTTTAAAAAAGACTTTTCTTCTATTTCTTCTATTTGGAATAGTCTTCCTTTATTTCTTCATTTGGTTAATTATGGACCCCAATGTTAATATTAATTCTTCAGGGCAGCCAGTTTTTGAACCTTCTCCAAATCTAGGATTATCTCTTACGAAAGTAGTGGACAATTCTTCAGGGCATGCTGAGTATCATACTTTCAGTCCTCACTTCGTATGGTTCCAATATGCAGAAATTCCAGTTACCTTGATTTAGTTAAATAACCTCAGTGCCCCAACAACATGATTCAAATTTAAGTTACAGGAATATATTAATGATTTATAATTGAATAAAGTAAAAACTTCACTGCTAGCTCTTCAATCCACAAGTCACTATGTAAGTAACAGGTGTGCATCATGACCAGTATGAAGAAAAAGATAACTCATTATGCCACCAAGAGATTACAATGACGGAACTTTTTCAAAAAGTCTGTTGAGACTGATCACAGTACATCCGTCATTCAGTTCACATACAGACGATAAAGCATTTAGTTGTGTTGGCTCCTAGTCTCCCTGTAATTAACCCAAATTACATTTTATAAAAATGGATAATAGAGAAAACTGACCAAGAAAAATGAAAGGAACAAAAAGTGATCATGTTAGAAATGAAACACAAATTGTGTGGAAATGGAGTTTTAGGAAAAACAACTAACCATGAGAATATTGATACCTCTGCTGTTTAAGAAACTCTAGATATGCTTCCAGAGAAACTTAGCGCAAGTGAATTTATCAACATATGTGAGGAAAATGGTTATCATGAAGGGGATACCTGACATCCTAGCAAAAACTTCACATTAAAGGAAATCTCAGAGATACTTCAGAACATCAAAAGTACAAAAGATAAAATATGAAACACCACCCAGACTTAGAAAGGCTGTGACAATTTACCAAAGTAGCAAAAGGTGCCTGTTCCACCTTTATTTATACAAGAAGTCACATTTTCTTGTTTTTATAGAGAAATAAAACTTTAATTCTTAGTGTTTTAATGTTTCTCAATTATAATGAACTAAAAATATTAGTTTTTCTATTTTTCACTCCCTATACATTTATAGCAGAGTTTTTGACATTTTGACAAAAATGCTCAAAGGTCACAGAACAATCCAAATGTTTCCTGTTGATTATAAAGATTTCTTTGTGCATTTTCAGCTTGCGCAGTCCCATACTATCATGGGAAGTGAGGACTACTTGTAGTATTGTATCTTTCCTCCACCAACTTATATAATAAAATCCTAGTGCCTAACAGAGTGCCAGGAACATTCAGCTCCATAAGTATTTGTGGAAATGAATTTTAAAATATACTCTCTAGTACATAAACAGGTTACCATCAAGCCACTAGCAAAAAAAAAAAAAATCATCTGAAGTGTAGCATCATTTTCCAGATTAAAAAGCTGGACTTCATAATTTTTACTAAACTTTTTTTAATAACCTAGCAAATAAAAGACAGGATACACAATTACAAGCATAATATGATTTCAAGTGTATAAAGATATGCATATAAGCTAATAAAATAATATAGCATAAAATAGAATAATTGTGCATCAGCTTAATAGTTCTAGAAAGTTAATGTTGAGAGAGTTAGGATTTACTAGAGGTGTGTGTGAGGTTGAGGTTGGTGGGGCAGGGTTGTGAGCGTACTGACACCTGCAGAAGACAAAGGGTAGGAAGCAGGTTTGAGCAGGGAAAGGCTCAATCATGATCAGAATCAGATCAGATCTTATACCTGGGCAAAGAAAGGGAGGAGAAGGCAGAATCTGACAAGGAAAGCTTCAGGCTGCTATGCAAATCTTATGAAGTCTCTGCCAACCCAAGGACTTCTCGTTAGAGGAGTCCTGTTTGGGGCAGAAATGGCTGGGACCTAGAACCCCTGGGGAGTTCACATGGTGACCTGGAGCAGCCCAGGAAAAAGAGTCCAGGCTCAAACACTAGCAGATCATAAAGATGCTGCAGCTGGAGGCTGTCAGTCAACTGTTCTGCTCTCAACTGAACAGCAAGTTTTTTCTAGGAAGGAAATTGTAATCTCTTGGTGAAATGAGTTATCTTTACAGATACAACTTTCGGTATGTTCTACTTTCCCATGGTGGGAATGTCCTATATTTCTCTTTTCAAAGAAAATAAACTTTAATTTTTGAAAAATTATCTTTTCAGACTTTTACCAGCCAAGACACAAATATAGAACTGCAAATGTAGAATTCCCATTTGTTTATATGTACTTACATAATGTTAGTATCACCACATGCTATTTTAAGTACTTTGTATTAATTCATTTATTCCTTTATTGACTCTAGCTTTATTTTTTTATTTCTTAAATTTTTTGGTTACATCCACAGCATGTGGAAGTTCCCAGGCCAGATACCAAACTCATCACAGCATCCACCTGAGCCACAGTGGTGGCAACACCAGATCCTTAATTTGCTGCTCCACAAGGAAACTCCTGTCTCAGTGGTCAATGAAGGGTAAGGAAGCAGAGTGGATGGGTTTTCATCTCACTCTGTCTTTATTATCCATTTTTTTTTAAATTAGGGTTTCTAGTGCATCAAACTATCATTTAAGTAAGTGGTTCTGCTGCCAAAAAAAAAGATAAAAATCACTGAATTCAAAATTCAGCCAATTAGGAGTTCTCGTTGTGGTGCAGCGAAAATAAATCTGACTATTACCCAGAAGAATGCAGGTTTGATCCCTCGCCTCATGCAGTGGGTCAGGGATCTGGCACTGCTGTGAGCTGTGGTGGAGGTTACAGACACGGCTCAGATTCCACGTTGCTGTGGCTGTGATGTAGGCTGGCAGCTGTAGCTCCGATTTGACCCCTAGCCTGGCAACTTCCATATGCTGCTGGTGTGGCCCTAAAAAGCAAAAAGCAAAAAAAAAAAAAAAAAAATTCAACCAATTATATAAATTCTGCCCATAAGTCTTTAATGCATAATTATTTAATCTGTACTTGTATATTGGTACAGGTCTCTGTATACTGGTCTCTATCTATAGTCCAAGATGCCATTTGGTTTAACATTTATTTTATTTCCTTCACTGTCAAACATGGTGTGTTTTGAAGAAAACTCCAGATAAAATGGACTTGTGGGTAGTTCTGTTCTTACCCTTCCACAGCAAAGATAATTTTCTTGGATAAAATACATCAACAAAATATGAATTTAATAAGCCTGTTCTCTTAGTAGCTATTCCAGATGTCCCTTCCAGGCAATGGACCTATTCCTTTTTAACCTTCTTGCTTTGAACAAATTAAACTTAGCTAATTTGGATCTTTCCATAAGAAAGCCCTGGCAAATTTGAAAATTTCTTATACTATTTTTATGGGTTTTTGTTTTTGGTCTTTTTAGGGCCACACCCAGCATATGGAAGTTCCCAGGCTGGGGGTCGAATCAGAGCTGTAGCTGCTGGCCTGTGCCACAGCCACAGCAACACAGGATCCGAGCTGTGTCTTCAACCTATACCATAGCTCATGGCAAAGCCAGATCCTTAACTCACTGAGCCAGGCCAGGGATGGAACCCTGCATCTTCATGGATCCTACTTGGATTTGTTACTGCTGAGCCACAATGGGAACTCATATTTTGATGGTTTTAAGAAACACTCTTGTAGTCATCTGATATAGGGGATTTGTGTCCCCTGGAAATTCGTATGTGGAAATCTAGTCCCCAGTAGGATGGTATTTGAAGGTGGGCCTGTGTGAGGTGATTAGGTCATGAGGGAAGAGCCCTCAAGGACAGAATTAGTTCTCTTATTTAAAAAGACCCTAGACTGATTGAAATAAAATCCATTAAGAAAAAAAAAAAAGACCCTAGATTGGAGTGGATAAGCAATGAGATCCTGCTGTATAGCACTGGGTACTATATCTAGTCACTTGTGATGGAACATGATGGAGGGTAATGTGTATGTATGACTGGGTCACTTGGCTGTACCATAGAAATTGACAGAACACTGTAAATCAACTATAATAGCAAAAATAAGTCATTAAAAAAAGACCTAGAGAACTGTCCTTCCCTTCTGCCACACGAGGACACAGGGAGAAGATGACATCTATGAACAAGAACCAGGCTCTGACTAAACACCAAATCTTCACGCACATTGCTCTTGGACTTCCCAGCCTCCAGAACTGTGAGAAATCAATGTTTTTTGTTTAAGTTATTCAGTTTATAGTATTTTTATTGCAGGGCAAACAAAAACACTATCCCTGATTAAATGTCCTTTTTTCATATTTTGTACACATTCTTGTAAGATGTAATCCCCAAATTTGCTGATTAAATTTTGTTTTAAAGACTGTCTTTTTCCCCATTAACAATTTTAGAATACATATGTTTTCTCTAAATCTTTTCAAAATACTTTAGAGTGTACTGGTCCCTCATGTTCAATAAACCTAAGATGACATTTTTGTATCTTTACCCCCACATTTCTAAGTCCACATATTTCCTCGGTTGTCAAAATCCATCCTAACCAAAAGTTCTTATAATTATTTCCACTACCTTCTGTAAATTGTCATGGAGAAAAGTAAAATTAATTTACATGATTCTCTGCTGTAAATTAATGAACTAATACCTTCTAGCTGTCTTCAGCAATATGCATGAATCTCAGGAAGGCACATATACACATAAAACCCAAGCAAGAGCATACTTCATAAAATGATCAATATTTAAAACAAAATATGGTTCAGAGATATAAGTGCATATGGAAAATCACAAAGATAAGGACAAAATTCAGCACAGTGATTAATACTGAGAATGGAAAATCTGGTATGGGATGAGGGAAAAAACAAAATAGTTATTTTCCTTAAGCGTCGTGCCAGGGATATAGGTGTATATTATTCCATTATTCCTTAATCTTTTTTCTTTTTTTTGGCCACATCATGGCATGCAGAAGTACCCAGGCCAAGGATGGAACCTGTGCCGTAGCAGTGACCTAAGCCACAGCAGTGGCAACATTGAATTCTTAACCCACTGAGGCACCAGGGAACGCCTTCAATCTTTATACTGTACATATATTTTTTGTTTGTTTTGGGTTTTTTAAAGTGACTTTTACTTTTTCCATTATAGTTGGCTTACAGTGTTCTGTCAGTTTTATACTGTAAAACAAAATGACTTAGTCACACATACATACATATATACATTCTTTTTCTTACATTATCCTCCATCATGCTCCATCACAAGTGACTAGATATAGTTCCCAGTGCTAATAGAGAAGGATCTCATTGCTTATCCAGTCCAAATGCAATAATTTGCATCTATTAACCCCAGGTTCCCAGTCCATACCACTCCCTCCTCCTCCCCATTGGCAACCACAGGCCTGTTTTCCAAGTCCAGGAGTTTCTTTTCTATGTATGTACATGTATTTTGTAAGTGTTCTTTTGCAACTACTCAATATTTAATTTATAAAAATAGTATTTAATAAAAAAGTTATGGTTCTTAAAAAGTCACGTTTAGTAAAAGAACACACAAATGAAGTGTCTGTATTTAAAAGTTGGTGGAACTGGGACTCTTCTGACAATCGGCAGTGAATACTTTATACTCTCACAGACATCTCTGTTCTGAAAGTTAATATTTACTGTTAATTTAGCCATCATGTTTTAATTTTGTGCAACTACCCTTACACAAGTTAGCATCAGAGTTACCTTGCCATTAGAACTGTGTCCTTGTTGACCGTGGACCTGATTGATTTAAATCATTTCCTTACTATATTAAGCCAATAACAGGATATTGCCCTCTCATTTAATATTGCTGTACTTTACTGGCAACCAGTTTTCTCTCTAGCAAATTGTTTTTTAGGTTTCCACTAAACATTTTTCCAGCTTATCCTCATTTCAATAATTATATTGGCAAAACTCTAATTACTATCTCTAGTACAAGAATTTTAGGAAACATAATTCACATTTTAATATATTTTGGTGTCTTTATACTCTGTAAAATTTAATATAATGTCTTATACTTAATGGCATGTTACTATTTTCCTGCCATGAAATGGCATCTTTCCTTCTTCACAGTCTCTCATTTATCATGTTGAAATACTTTCCCTCCAATTAATTATTAATACAATTTAGCATGAAGAGATCCTGTTTTATATCACTTGATTTTATAATAACTGAATTCTCATGAAAATAATCTTTTTGAAAAACTAAAAACATTTGCGTGCATAGCTAATTATGCAGTCTTCCTAATTCCAGATATTGTTTAGAAAATATGATATTAAGGAAAATTATGAATTAGGTAACAAAATTTTTTGGAATAGACAAAAATCCCTCCTGATTAACTTCTAGTTTTCTTGGTTTAGATATCTAAAAGCATTTAAGTTAAAATTCTTCACCTATATAAACAAAAAGGGAGGGAGAGTTCTTAATATTTGCTGGGTTATTTGTACCTATGAGAATTACTTAAATTAAACTTCAGTCCTCAGGAGGACATGATGCTATTTATGAAGGGGATGGTAGGTGAGAGGAACAGATTTGAAAGAGGATGGATGGATGGATGGATGGATGGATACATAGATAGATAGATAGATAGATAGATAGATAGATAGGCAGGCAGATAGATAATTTTTCTCTCACTTTGCTTGTTTTTATTTTAGGGTGCTGCCAGTATGTGAAGGAATGCAGTAGCCAGAGGACTTATTTGGTTTGGGAAAGTTCCATGGTAAAGTCCACATGCCAATTTCTCACCCCAAAATGCTAAGCCAATACCCAATAGCATTAAGCAGCTGGATGATGAAAGAGACATTCTAACGCAAGAAACAAAAGAGACCCAGTCAGCTGTGTGTCAATATCCCATTAACATCCAGAGACAGCCTTGGGGGAGCTATAAAGTTGCTTTGATCAAGCTTCCCCTACATGGTTGTACCAGACCAGTCTGGAAATACCTATATATGTCTCTTAATTGTAAAGTGAAATCAGTTTTCTAACGGCATTCCTTAACTGCGCATGTCCTAAAATTACCAGATGACCAAGGTTGGCCCTCAAAAACCCTGGGAAGCCCAGAGTTCCTCACCTGGTACAGACTGTAACCAGACTGATGTCAAGGAGGGGAAGTCAGCAGCTGCTACCTCACTGCCTGTGGCCCCCACATGGAAAACTGTCGTTAAGCCAAGCTTTGACCCAATGTCTTATATTCCAGGAGAAAGCTTCTGTGAAGAGTGTCACCGTGCTCTGAGATTTCCTCCACAGGACACTCACCACATTCCAAGCCTCTTTTCTCCCGGACCACTGTTAAGTCTCTAACATCACCTCAAGAAAATACCCTGGAGGCTGTGTTCCTGGGCTAGGATAACTCCAGAGAACTTTGGAGTAGAACTTAGTTGCCTGTGACATTTTCTGAGCAACGTAAATACTCTGGATAGATCAGGAGCCAACTGAATCCAAGAAAAACTGTTCTTCCTATCCGCCACGCTTTCTCTAGCACTAGTCTAGAAAAGAAACCTTGTATCTACTGTGAGTCATTATTCTTTTGGATCAGTCTTGAGGAAGCACAAATTAAAGGTGGACTTACCTGCAGATAAGCATCTTATTCGCTGGGTAACCTAGTCCTCCATGTCGTTTTATTTAACCAAAAACTAAGACCTTTCTTAGCTTTCTTCATCCTGTCCCTACTTCTCAAAAACACAATCCCAGGCACACATATTTCTGGATAAGGGGCAGAAGATTTAATAGGCACATGAGGAAAGAACAGGCAGGCTAGCCACACTTAAAAAGCCCTGTGTGCCTGCACCCCTCTCCTTTCGATGCTACAGTGCACTGACTCCTAACTCTTCCAAGTTCATTACTACCCTCTCCAACGCCTCGGGGTAGAGGACATATTTTCAGCAAAGGCATATTTGCATGACTCTCTGGATATGTGTCATTGTCTTCTCTGCATATTGAAAATAATTAAAATGCCTCAGAAAGGCATGGCCCAAGGCACTAGCTCCCTGCTTCTAACATTCACCTGCCTGTAAGAGATCAGCTCAGGCCCCTCTGACCAGCCATGAAGTGTGGCTGAGCTGTTATAAATGATTTTAATAAATGCAAAGTACAACCAGAAATTTTAGGTCTTCTAGGGTTGGCCCTTTAAGCTGATTACCAGTGTATACGTTATTTTGTAAACTGCATACATAAATTTTATAGAAGTAATATTACATGGACCAAATGCTCATTCATCAGGGAGCTGTCACGTGACCCAGTACTTAATGTTTACCGCCCAAGAAATGACAAAAGTTTTAAAAAGTTAGAAACTGAAAAGTAAAATTCAGCCCTAATTTGAGCAAGGTGATATTGAGTGACAGTATGTCAGTACAGTTGCTAGATATATATCAATTTATTCCTCTCTGGATGGGTTGGTAAAGGTCATTCACATTTATTTACATACTGTACAGCATCCCCTACGGTTTTGTGATTCTCTTTTATATGAACTGGAAGCTCTATTTGTAATTTTTTCTAATTGCACATTCAACTCCGTTCACCTTCCTTCTTGCACATATGCCATTAAATTTTCACAGGTCTTGTTCAAGTACTCACATTTTTCCTTCTGGACATACTAAAAGAAACCTTTAAATAATTATGTGCAAGGTATTATATGTTTATTATAGTTGATCTGATGAAACCTGAAGCAAAGACTAGCATGAATATCCTCAATTATGTTTTGGCATACAACATATTTTGTATATATTATTGAAGTAACCTGGACCCCCTTGAATTTCTCTAGTTTTGTTTCAAGAGAAACATACCAGTAGAGGATAGTTAAATGTTTCATATGATCATTTACTCCTTTGCACTTAAAGCTTGAGTACGCTTTTTTTCTTTATTTTTACTGCTATGGTTAAGAACATCTCAAAGAAAATTTCTTATTGAAATAAATGTTACTGATAGTAGTAATCACGTAGAAAATATTAAAAACAGATTGAATTGATGGGGAAAAAAGCACTTTTAAGTAATGCCTCTGTGTTGGTCTCCTCTCTTTATGCTTCAGTGTTTGCATCTAAAGGAATACACACAAAAATCTTATTAGTGTTAATAGTCTAGATACCTGAATTCCTTGGCATGTCTTTGAATATTTAAATCAGATTGTAACAAAATCATGAACTTGTTCACTTTGCAAAGGTGCACTGGGGAGATAAAACAGCAATAACTTATTTTATCTGTAAGATTTGAGGTTAAGCAATATTAATGGTTGGTTAATGGCTTAATGAGTGGGCTACAAACCATTTAAGCGCGCAATGAACCTTAGCTTTTCAATGACTTTCCTAATGAAAGATCTATATGACTGCATGTCTTGTGTCACAATAGAGATAGTAGGGAAGGTACCTAATCAATTGTGATGGTAAATCAATTGATCTGTAACCCTGTTTTCATACAGCGAGAAAGATATGGAGAGAGCATTTTACTATAGCCTTATTTCTAGCTGAAGATCAATAAATAAAAGAGACAGCTCACTATTTGAAAATGTTCCCTTTTACTTTGCTTCGAAAGCCAAGGCAGGCAGATTGATGTCCTATTTCATAGATGTGTCGGTTTCCTTTGTCACTTCTCAAAGATTTAAAGTTCTTCCAAATTAAATATATGATCGAGAATATCTGTGAATCTAGACTTTATTGTCATGACTAAGGTTCAGATTGAAGATAAAGCTGTGACATGATAAAATTTGCTATTTGGTTTTATTCATGGATACCATTTTAAAATTATCCATCAAAGAAAAGAGTCTGTTCTTCTCATTAGTTGATTTTTCGTTCAGAAAAATGTAGAACATATTAAACTAATCATAATACTAGCGGAGTTAACATTTCAAAGTGTAATAATTTGAGATGTTTTTAAGAAAATGAAAAGACAAGCCACAGACTGAAAGGAAGTATTTGCAAAACGCATATCTGATAAGGGGCTTATATCCAAAATATACAAAGAACTCTGAAAATTCAACAATTAAAAAAAACTCTCAGTTTAAAATTGAGCAAAAGATTTGAATAGATCCTTGACCAAAAATGATATATAGATAGCAAATAAACACTTGAAAATTCAATCAACATCATTAGTCATTAGGGAAACTAATTAAAACTTCAATGAGATACTATTACCCACCTACTGGAAAGAAAGGCTAAAACAAAAAGAACTGACACTACCAAGCAATGGAGAGGATGGATAACAATTGGAACTCACACACTGTTGGTAGGAATTCAATGGTACTGCTTTTGGTAAACAGTTTGGCAGTTCCTTATAACATTAAATAAATACCATACAGTGATCTGACTCCTTAGGTATTTACCCAGGAGAAATGTAATCTTATATTTAAGCAAAAATCCAAACCTAAATGTTTACAATGGCTTTATTCATAATCACCCCCAAATTGAGACAATCCAAATAATCTTTTATTGATGAATGAATAAATAAATTTGGAAAAATTCACGCAGTGGAATAAAGTAATAAAGAGGTATCGGTTACTCATAGAGACAATAGCTTGCATAAATCTCAAATGCATTATGCTAAATGAAAGGAGAGAGACGCAAAAGGCTGCTTAGTTTATGATTCATTTATATGACATTTTTGAAAACACAAAACAAAGAGGACAGAAAACAGATCAGTGCGTGGCGAGAGCTGGGACTTAGGGGAGAAGTTAACTGTGAAGAGGCATGAAGAAAGTTGGGGGAAGATGGAACTTTCCTATATCTTGATTGTAGTAGTGGTTACATAAATGTATTATGCATTTATCAAAACTCACGGAATTTCATACTAAAACAGATAAATTTTGTTATATATAAATTATATTTCTATAAACCTGAAATTGTAATAACACAGAATTAACATAAAAAAGTTATTAAGAGCTGTGATTTTTAAAAAACTATATATACAAATGTTTTAATCCTCTAACTATAGATGAGACAACCCACAGCCAAAACTGGCCCACCACTTACTTTTGTAAATGAAATCTTATTGGGACACAGAAAAACTCTGCCTCAGGATGTTTTCATACACCAACGGCAAAGTTGAATATTTGTGATAGAGATTATATGGCTCATAAATCCTCATATATTTATTATCTGGCCCTTTGTAGAACGTTGTTGACCTCCAGTCTAAGGCTAACTACCCTACTCATTGAAACTCTTAATCTTATAAAATTTAGTATTTTGTTAAAGAGACACACAATTTTTAAACAAATGCAAATAAAGAAAATGTTAATCAGTAATACAATAAATCAAACTTTATAATACTTATTAAGACCTATTTAGTGTATAAAATATGAAATCATTTTTGACTGAATCACAGAACTTAGTTGATAAAAATTTCTTCAAAAGTGAAAGTTCTATATAGAGATTAAATTAGAAGGAAGAGTTGTTATTTCATTGAATATATTTTATTCTTCCTTTCAATTTCCATTTCCACTGTTTTTATTCAGACTTTGGGTCTTTAATGGACTTCTGGCCTGGCCTTTAGGCTGATCAACTAGTTGACTTTCACACTAATGGCAGAGGTCTAAAGCTTATCATGCCTCTTCTCAATAAAGTTCAACAGTTCTGTGTTTCCTTTGAACCTCTCAGCAAGTACATTAAGCATGTACATATAGCCCTTTATCATCTGGTATCAATTTATTTTCATACTAATTTCCTATTTTATTTCTTATATCCCATGTTTCTACCACTCTAGACTATTCCCAGCCCTCAAACATGAAATATTTTTCTCTATTTACATGCTTCTTCCTTTACTCTAGAAGGTCCTTTTCTAACAATTCTACCTCTAGGACGCCAATTACTCCTCAAGGCCAAGTTCATTTGCCAAATTCTCTGTGAAGTCTTGTTTGGTTTTGTATATGTATGCTTCTCCTTATTTCCACAGCCCTTTACTTATGCCTGTAACCCTAACATTCCTGTCATGTTGACTTATTAACTGTCCCATGTTTGTCCCCCTGTCTTGCTCATGTGCAAGGACGACCCTTCCTCCACAGCACCTAAGAGTATACATTGCACACAGTAGGTATCTTGACTTGAATTTAATTAAGTTTATTTTTAAAAATTCTTATAATAGGGCTGACAAATTCAAAATTCATGCGTGGGAGTTCCCGTCGTGGTGCAGCGGTTAACGAATCCGACTAGTAACCATGAGGTTGCGGGTTCCATCCCTGGCCTCGCTCAGTGGGTTAAGGATCCCGCGTTGCCATGAGCTGTGGTGTAGGTTGCACAGGCGGCTTGGATCCCGCGTTGCTGTGGCTGTGGCGAAGGCCGCGGCTACAACTCCGATTAGACCGCTAGCCTGGGAACCTCCACATGCTGCGGGTGCGGCCCTAAAATGACAAAAAGCCAAAAAAAAACGAAAACAAAAACAAAAAAAACAAAATTCATGCATGATATTATCTTAGATGGCCTGCATCTTCAGCTATCTTATATACCTATTTTTATATCCTCAGTATCCACAGCAGTCCAATTCATGGCAATTAGCATGAATGTTTAGAATTCTTAGTCAAAACTCACCTAGTCTCTTTTAATCTTCCTAATAATTTTTATATTCTACTCTCTCTTTAAATCTGTCATGTCTATAAGTTCACATGGATTTAGAGAACAGATGTTTAGGTATGGTTTCACTAGAGGCAAAGGGAAAAAGAGCCAATACTTTTAGAATCTAGGCAGATCAGCCTTTTCCCCACTTCTCCAGTGGGGTGTTGTCTGTTTCAGCCAAATATGCCTAGGCCAACAGGATTGTCTCCATGGGTACAAATCTGCTTGTACATGTGGATTCTGCCGAGCCACTATCCTGTGTCCTTTACCTTTAGACCCCACTACCAGGGTGAAAGTGTCAGTCTTTAGGTTTTTCTGTTTTGTTGTCAAAATGAAGCACATTTTCCTTCCATTAAAGCAAAATATTATTTTACTAATTGTTTCAGTGCATTATTCTCCATCATTCCATTCTCTGCAATGCAGTAGTCGGCTTCACCCAGCTAATTAAACAATGGAGTCCTGTGTAGCCATCACCCACCAGGAATCACTATGTTCATGGCCTCCAGATATTGGATGTCCCCAATTTTACCCTTAGCATCAAGACTTCTGAGGGCCAGAGTGGACAAAACAAGACATGAAGGGACTCTTTAATATGTTGATTTTTAAAATTTATTTATTTTCTTTTTATGGCCATATCTGTAGCATATGGAAGTTCCCAGGCTAGGGATCAAACTGGAGCTGCAGCCCCTGCTCTACACCGCAGCCGCAGCCATGGCAGATCCCAGCCGCATCTGCGACCTACACCATTGCTTGCAGCAACGCCAGATCCTTAACCCAGTGAGTGAGGCCAGGGATCAAACCCACACCCTCATAGATGCTATGTTGGGTTCTTAACCCACTGAGCTGCAGTGGGAACTTCCTAATATGTTGATTTTTAAAACAGACATTTTTTTTCTGGGAATGTTACACGTCACCTTGACACCTCTCATTTATGTGCTCCAAGTATGCGTCCCATTATAGTTAGTTAGCTATTAATGTATCTAGATATCTAGTATATTATGGAATCCTTTAGGGTCCAGGGTTTATTTATATAATCTTTGCACTTCTAGCATTGGCTTTCTTTTAGTAAGTCCTCAATATCTTTTGGTAAACAAACACCTTAAAGCATATCTTTGGTCCTCAGGATGACTCAATCATCAGAGGTTCTCAAGCCCTTCTTGAGTTTCAGAAGGCCAAATCTTCATCCTCCAATGGTTTAAAGTAAAGGGTTGGTAGTTATGTATTCCCTATGGAGTATTTTTGAAACTTGTGCCTAAACCAGAATCACATAAAATAAGACTACAAAGAAGTTGTGTGAAATACGCAACTCTAATTCAACAAACTATTAAATGACCTAATAATTTTTTTTTTTTGGACTATACGCTATTCAAGGCAACAGCACATTTTTCTTTGGCAGCACCCACAGAATGAGGAATTTCCTGGATTAGGGATCGAACCTGAGCCACAGCAGTGATTAGAGCCACAGCAGTGATCAGAGCCACAGCAGTGACAATGCTGGATCTTTAATCTGCTGCACCACCAGAGAAATCCCAAAACATCAGCACTTTTTAATAGATTATCTTCAAGATATTTTCACCTTAAAGTCACGCTACTGTGCATTTCTAAAATTTTTAAACCTTATGGTTTTCCAGTTGTTCTTCATTTTAACTTTTTCAGATTTTTACAAGTGCTATACCTCATGCTTCCACCACTTCCTAGTCCTTCTCACCTTCCCAGGGTTTTTATTAGTTCCAGAATACTTTATGAATATGTTAATATGATAGAGTCTCACCCTTGTTTTCATATGCTAAAAACAGCATGCTACCTGTTCTGGACCTTGCTTTCTCATCCAACAATATATTCCGTATCTCTGCCATCCTGTGTACAGAGATGCCCACACCACTTCTTTACAGCTGCATAATATTCCAATTTATGACTATGTCATAGTTTATACTGGTTATTTCCAATATTTTGTTACTGCAAGTGATATCATTGTGTAATATAATTATGTAATCTGAGTTGGCAGTATATCTGTAGGCTAGATTCCCAAAAGCAGGCTTTTGGGGTTCAAGAGTAAGTGCATCTGTAAATTTGGTAACTATGCTGAATTTACTTCCATAAAGGCTGTGCTATTTGATATTGTCCCAGAAATACATAACAGTGACTATTTCTCCTTGGCTTTGTCAATAGAGCATGTTAATAATTTTTTGTTTTTTGCCAATCTAAGAAGTGAGAAAAGATGTCTAATTTCATTTTATATATCTCTTATTATGAATAAGGTTTAATATTCTTTTCATATTTTTAATGCCAGTTATGTTTCTTTTTTCTATGAACTGTCTATAAAACACTTGCTTATTTTTCTCTATAGCATTATTGGACAATTTCATCTCAATTTCTAGTGGCTCTTTATACCATTATGAAGATTAACCTTTTTATCTGATATGAGTTGTAGATAACTTTTCTCTAACTTGATATTTGTCTTTTGACTGCTTATGGAAATTTGTTTTGTTTTGTTTTTATCTTGACAAGACATTTTTATTTTATTTTACTTTATTGGTTTTTAGGGCCACACCTGTGGCATATGGAAGTTCCCAGGCTAGAGGCCCAATCGGAGCTACAGCTGCTGGCCTACACCACAGCCACAGCAATGAGGGATCTTGGCCATGTCTGCGACTATACCACAGCTCACAGCAATGCAGGATCCTTAACTCACTGAACGAGGCCAGGGATCGAACCTGCATTCTCATGGATACTAGTCAGGTTCGTAACCCACTGAGCCACAACGGGAACTTACTATTTTTTATTTTTATGTAGTAAAAGTTGTATTTCTTTTCTTTTATTACTTCTGAACTTTGGGTTGTAGTTAGAAATATTTTTTTCCAGTCCAAGATTATTTTAAAAAATGAACCTATGCTTTATTCTAGTATCACTATGGTTTCCCTTTTTTACATTTAAATATTTTATTTATTTACCTTGACAAAGGACCCAACTTTATTTTTCTCACAAATAGTTATGAATTTTCTCCAAAGGATAACTATTTATTAAAACAGTCCATTTTTACTCCACTGATCTGAGTTGTCATCTTCCTTATAACCTGAATTCCCATGTATATTTGAGTCTATTTCTATGCTTTCTATTCTGTTTCATCACTGGTCTATTTGTCTATTATGCATCCTAATTGCATTTTATATCATACTTCTCTTAATTAAAGACAGAAATGTCGACTGATGTGCGGAATATGGCTTGCACTTCAAATTAACACATGACCATTATTTCTGACTGTCTCTGGCATTTCCTGAAGTTTAGATTACCACCTAGATCTCATTTGCTAGTTTTTAGTCTGGCACATATATCATTATAGATCACATTGCAATATAGAAACATTCCTTTGGTGCTTTAAGCTATATATCATTTTTAGAGATCTTTAGGCATGTATAGGGTTTCTCTCGAGCAAGCTAGTGTATGACCTCAACCTTCAGAAGTCAGACTGTGGGTCTGTAGCCCCATGCTGACACTGCAATAGAGTCAACAATACATTTCACAACATCTCATGCACACTAGAAGGCTCGAAATACAATCCCTTCTCAGATCACTGGAGATATGGAACAAATCACACAAAATATTGTCAACACAACATAACACAACTAGCTGTACCTCTCACATTCCCAGAAGCCCAGCCTGGTTGATGAATACAAACCTCTAGGTGGCAGCAAGCTTACCAACATCCCGAATGTGGGCTCATGATGACAGGGAAAAAATGCTTTTGTCAATTTAATGACTTGATGTAGATGCTTGGAGGTCCCTGGCACTGTTCATTTGATAACATACTGCTATAATCACATCAGTTTATCTCACTGGTACCTAGCATCACATTATTAGTCTGATTTCAACAAAAAGTATTTGATACAAAGAACTTGTAGACAGTATTTGCATGTAGTATAGACATATGAAGGTTCTCAAATAGAACATTTTCCCCATTTTTTCTATTAATGGCAATAATGAGTCTCTTCTTAAAATAAACCTTTGGAAAGACACCTAACAATAATAGCAGTCACCATTTATTTATCTCTTGTCACATGCCAGGCCTACCTTTATTCATGAATATCGATTGCATAGTGACAAAATGGTTCTACCTTGTGTAGAAACCTTAAAACTATGAGTACTGTATTGTTATCATGTTTGTTTAAAATTCTTTGACTTGCTAAGAACTGCAGATTATCAACTTTGTGTTAAACACATTTGCCTTCCAATTTCTTATGTTGAGAGTTTATTGAATCATCTTCAGTCTAAGAAATTGTATATCTTAAAAGTTTTCTGACTTCAAAGCTTTCACAATTTAGGAACGTTTATCAAGGTTAAGTATGCACCCTGAAGTCAAAACACTATGGTTCACCACAAAAGTAAAATCAGTTTTACGACTTCTGAACTTATTTGCAATAGCAAATTCCATGTCTGAATTTCTGAAAGACTGAATATCTATCAGACAGTGACTTATGTGTTTGTGGGAGGCAGAAAATGAGTGAGAGATAATCCTTTTCCCCTTTGGAAGTTTACCATCTAATGTCTTCTTTATAAGGTGTTTCTTGCTTCCTATATCCTGCTACATGATTAGGATATAACCAACCACAACAACATAGCTAACTTTGTATAGTCATAACCCAGAAAGATATGCTTCTCTTAAGTGTTGACAGTTAACAGTGTCAGAAACTATGTTAGATGGGATCTCACAAATTACTCATTACTTATTGACTCCAACTATAAAAAGCTATCTATAACTAAGTCATTTTTTAAGGACAACAGCTATGGTCCAAGCTAAATATGAAATAAATAAACTGGAATCTAACTAAGTGAAGGAAGTCAGAAAGATAAAGACAAATACCATCGGATATCACCTATAGGTAGAAACTAAAATATGAGACAAATGAACATATCTATGAAACAGAAACAGACTCACAGATATAGAGAACAGACTTGTGGCTACCAGGGTGGGAAGAGAAGGGAAGGACTGGGAGTTTGGGATTAGCAGGTGCAAACTATTATGTATAGGATGGATAAACAACAAGGTCCTACTGTATATAGCACAGGGAACTATATTTAATATCCTGTGATGAACCGTAGTGGAAAAGAATATGCTAAAGAACATATTTATGTATAAATGAATCACTTCGCTGTACAGCAGAAATTGACAGAACATTGTAAATCAACTATAAAAAATTTTTTAAAAACAGAAACAAAAAAAAGAAATTTGATTCTTAACCTATATTTCTGCAGTCCCTGTCCTATCATGAAAAAAGAGAACATTAATAACAGATAATTGTAATCTGTAAACAGTCCTTCTTTAAACATGGGTAGAAAATCCTTCAACATTTCAAAACTATACACTTCAAGTTCTTATTAATGCCAGAAAGTGTCTAAGAACTCTTCAGAAGAACTAACCTGGGAATAAGTAGCTAAGATCTGATTCATAAATCAGGGCTATAGTACAGTGGCTATCTAATTTTTAAATGACAGTCAAAAAGCTTTATTTACATTCAAAGTTAAAATGAAAGCTTACCCCTTTCTTCTCAGACAGGTGGAGATATCATTTTCCCCACTTTGCAGATTCATAAACAAGTTCAGAAAAGGTAAGAAACCTAACATACCACTACCACTAGGTAATGTGGAAAGTTAGAATTCAGAGTAAATCACTGGGGAATGAGGATGGGGGTGAGGGAACAATTGAGAAATAATAGAATTAAATATTAAGAGGAAATTCGTCATCTTGACAACCCAATAATACAGCAAAATACCTCCAGAAATTACTTCCAGAAATATTTCCTAACATTTAAATATGTAAGAATGTAGAGATTTTTCCATGCTGTAATTCTTAAATTTAATTTTTATTTATAGCTCTTATTAATATGATAGCAATATGGAAAATTAATGTTTGAAACTCTTCTTTCTTTTAGAGAGGGGACAACATTCAGGGCCAGGTGATTTGTGCTAAGGAATGGAGGCAATGGAGGTTTCCTCATATGTTAACAGTAAAAATTCTAGTGCATTACCATGTTTGATTTACAACACAATGAAATATGAGAACTATTTTAAAATGTTATATGATCTAAGCTAATTAACCTAACTACAGGTGGGGAATGTGAGGTCCTGAAAATGAAATTACTGATATGGATCTGGGTTTTATTCAATGTGTCATGATTATAATGTCTGATTTCTTTTCCTTAATATTTTCCATATCTTCTCATTAGGGAGTGGCCAAATGTAGTACTAAGAATGGCCTCTTCGTAGCTCCTCATTTACAGATTATGTTTCATTGCTAAATGTGGTTAACTAAATTAAAGCTTTTTGTGAACCAGTTGGTCCTATAAAAAGAAATGTTCCAAACTGCATTGTATGTGCAACCAGTGAAGGTGTGAAAATGGACAAAGCAAAAACTGGCATGGGACTGACCATCTGAAGAAATGGTGAAAGAGACCAATGCTACTCTTTTGCTACCTTCCTAGACAGTGTTCTGTTCCCTTCTAAGCCTAGAAATTCTTTGACAGTCACCATCACTGGGGGGGAAATTGCTGCCGAGATTGTTGGAAACCGAGATTAACTGATAATGAAGGGATGGCTGGTCTGATTATATATCTCCCTGGGTTTATGTTTATACTGTTCTAATCATTCACTGACTCTCAAAGATCGAAAAATCCTTACCATCTAAAGGAATGGGAATGCATCCTAAGTGATGAAGTGTCAAGCAATACGATTTGGTTCAGACCCACAAGTGTTTATTGAAGACCTGAGATGTTTCAAGTTAGATACACAGAGATAACCAAGACATGGCATCTCCTTTAGCACTGATATATTGCTGGAAGCCTCTGTGACTTGCCTCCCTCTAATTATGCCAAGAAAATCACCAAATCTACTGGGAAAGTGTAGTAAAGAAAGGTTAAGTCCTAAAGACATGGAACCAGATTCAGTTCTGCCCCTTCCTAGCACTATTACCTTGGTAAAATTTCTTAATTTTAATGAGTCGCTCACCTAGCGGAACTGTATTTTCAGATCCCAGAGCAGTCCTGGTTCACACTTGTTGTCCTTGATTGTCCTGTCTTTCACTCTCAACAGTTTCTCATTATTTATCATCATATTTGACCACCACACATCTTATTTCATCTTCAAAACTTGGATTTATCATACTGACATCAGAAGTGGTTGTAAGCATTAAACAATCATGTGTGTGCACACACACACACAAAAATGCCAAGACGTATATAAATGGAAATTTAAAAATAAGAAATCTGACAAATGAATATAAAATTACTGGAGAATGGAGATTTAATTGGCATTTTAAGATATAGCCTTCTCAGCATAGGCACAAGCTTATTCACTGATACTGGATTTATTCTTCACGCTGTGAACATATATGCCAAGTGTTTTTACAGTATCTCTGCATGGTGGAAATATATCATCTCCTGCATTCAATGACACTGAATTTATTTTTTAAAATTTTTAAGTCATTTAAGATATAGAAAATATAGCAATGTGAATGCCATTTTTTTAGTACAATCCAACAGGCTTTGTGATCGTTTCTTTCTCCCCCACTAGAAGGTGGGCAGCATGTAATATTCTCTCTGAATCATGTATGAAAAAGCACAGGCCTTACTTCTTAAGCTGCAGAACCCTAGAGGATTATTCTGCTAGAATAACAGCCTGTGAAAATATCTCCACAAGATAATGTGACTTAGAACGACCCAAGATGACCTTTGATTACCAACATTAGAACTCAAAACTCTTACTTTGTTTTTTTTCACTTCAATACTTAGCTAAATAGATTAAGATTACAAAATGGCCTAAACAAACTCAGTATTGACATTGTTTATGAAAAATGGAAAACAAGTACAAAATTGGTATGCATGCCTCTAAAAAGACAGCCTTAAAATACTCACTTAGATGGAGGTCCAAATGGGCCCCTCATCTTCCTGACCTGTGTAGCAATAACCTAGGTTTATGGCTTACCTGCTCACCTCAGGAAGTGGTAATAGCAGCCATTATTTTCTGTGAAAGCAATGCCTGTAACCATGTCATCCTCTGATAAATCATACCAATTGCATCTTATTATCTCACCAATGGTTCAATTAACTCACATCACCAGTCAATTTATCAAATTAAAAAGGAAGGGTTTTGTGTGTTCTAATAATTGTTTCATTAACATAAAACTAGTTAAGAACCATGAAGCTTCAGATCTTGATTCATATTGTCTGTATGCGGTTTTGTTTTGATTTGCTCTGATGGTTAAGCGCTGACATGGCTCGTGTATTCTATTAGTTGTCATGATTATTCTTTCATTAACATACATATGGCTATTGAATGTGGCGGGGTTTCACAGAAGACACACACAGTATCGGGAAACAAAATAGTAACCATCATTTTGAAAGTCTGGGTGTGTTTGTAAGCGTTCTAACACCTTTAAAATAAGCATTTGCTATCTGTTCAGGATGGGAGTGTGGTCTTTATGAAGCAGCTATGTTAGCATAATATAGTCAAGGATTTTTAAGTTTGGAGATGAAGGAATTTAATGGTAAATTTGAAATGATTCTTAAAACTTGTCTCAGCAGAGCAGACAAACATTTGTTCTTCCATTTTGCATAAATAAACCGTGAAGAAATTTTTTTTGCCCAAAGAAGACAATTTTGGAAATTTTAAGTCAGATTATTAGAGAACATCACCCATACCTCAGTAATTTCATAGCTACATCTTCCAAGCAGAATGATTCATATGCATGGTTAAACCAGTGTGCTGATCATCACGCACAAATAATTACTCTGTCCCTTTACACAACTCTTTCACATTATTTTAATATTACAACAACCGCATAAATTAAAAGGTATCATTCCCACCTTCCAGATGTGGGAACTGAGGTTATGAGGAGTTACCGTGCCGGGGCTTACTTGCCCGAGTATGTGAAGATGAAGTTACTGACAGTCCACTTAAAAACAAGAGCCTTGGAATTAGAAAACCCACTGCTGCTTATTGAAAAGTCTTGGTCAACCCACTTGAAGCCAGTGCCCTTATAAAAAGAGCCCTGGGGCAGATGAACTCTCTCGTCCTGCCCACTTTTCCCCTTAGCAGTGTATTCACTAAATCTCTTCAGATTGGCAAGAATAAAATAAAATCGCTGACTGCCATTTTTCTCTTTAGACCCATCTCTAAAGTGAGGGTCCTACCTCCAAGCATAATGATTGTGTTAAACGAACTGTGCAATTGAAAGCACTTGGTATCCTGCGTACACACTCAGTAAATACTCTTTATTTCTCCTGGTATGATGCCGTATTGCCTCCCTTGTTATTTAACCTACCACCAAATGGACCTGGGCACTTGGATCATGTTTCTGGTAATGTTCACAATGGATTCTATGCTGGTCTCTGGCTCTTATATTCCTAATAGTGGATTTTCCTGTTTATATCCATGGAGATAACCGAGAATGGTACTTTTTGCCATCTCCACTGGGGTAACTATAAACTGAAGAGTCCTCAGAATGAATTCATCACCTCCCCACCCTATTGATTGTTATGTAGACTTCCACTTTCCATGACGGCCCTGTAATTTCTGATCTTAGTTTGAATTCATTTTATCAGCACTGTCTCAGTCTTAGAGACTGAGTTTTCACGCTGTTTCCAACTTTCCTCCCTGCCTCATTTCCCAAATTCAATAAGATGCCAAGTTGCGTCCTGACAATGTTGGCTTTGAATTGCCTCTCCCATCTTTCTCTTTCCTTAGGCTTCCAGTTCTCCAACTCTGGTTCAGATCCTTTGGCTATACAGCTGGATTGTTGCAAAAGCTTTTCAATTTACTATCTTGCCTCTAAATAATCTCCATATCAACCTGATTGATCATGGTTATTTCTAAATTAACGTTCTAACATAGTACTTTAATCACGTCATCCTGTTAAAAATTCGTACCTTCCCAATGCCTTCAAGACCAAGCCTAAATTCCTTAGCAGTAGATCTTTACTATACTAAGTAAAAATCACTTCTGTAATTTTATTTTCCCACGTGCCCATATAAAATAGGTCTACTATTATTTCCAAAACACAGCTAACAGTTGTTTAACTCTGGAATCTTATTCTCACAATATTGTCCATTTGGAATTGCTTTACTACTTCCAGACTTTCCAAAACCAACCTCTTTCTCTCCACAACCAAGATCACATTTTAGCAAAATAATTATTAATACAGTGTTTTTCCTCTTGCCCTATTTTATTTTTCCTCCCTTTCTACCACTTACTTTTCTCCACAATTCTATACTAAAAAAAAAAATTAAGGACTATGAGTTTCACCACTCTCAAACTCTCATACTGCATAGCACATAAAGAACAAAAAAGTGAATTTTATTTTTATAATGTAAATCTCAATTATAAGATGGAAGAATCAGCATCAAGATTGTTACTAGTCTCTTACTGCACATCAGAAATGAGCCCCACACCGAGCACTCTCTTTTAAGAGATGATATAATAGATGGCTCAATGACAGCACAGGTACTCCTAAGCAAAAGAGTACAGTCAACATAATTATCTAGGTCAGTCTGAGAAAAGACTCATAATTTTATGTCACTTAACTCTCATCTCTATCTTGAGCCGTTAACAGAACCCTTGTTCGTTGGGACCAAAGTGTTGATAATGCCGGAGAAGACTATCAGATGAATCCCGATGTTTCTATAAGCAGTGACTTGCTCCTTTCAGGGTCACTGCCAAATCAAATCCTTGGTGGGAACATTTACAGTAGCTCTATCGAGATAACTTTAAAAATAATTTTAAAGCCTGTATGCTAGAAAGTATTTTGACAAGTTGCTAAGGCTGTGCTGTTAGTCTGGATGTGCCATTTTCTTCACATCTCTCAAGTGGGAAATCACCAGAGATCTAACCAGTGATTTAGTGTCCATCCGTGCGGGAGAGAGGCTTCAATGGTTCCTTAATGAAGGCTGGTTCCCACTCCTGCAGCCTTTGATTCGGGTTTAATATAAGCCTCCTATCTGTGTGACTGTCACCGGCACAACGCAAGCACAGGTTTGACAGCTGAGAAACCAGAAAGTTACTTTTCACTTACATGCAGGCAGCCTCATTTGTTATATCAAAAACATAAATTCATAATAATTTTAAAATGTAACTCCTTCATGTCACCTACGTGACTCCTGAGTGTATTGTTTCTAAGTGGTTGCCAGTGTATAAAGGTCTATCCTGTTGCATATGGAATTAAATGTGATTTTGTTCTGAGATTCCTTTTTAGAAATTTACATTAGAAATTTTCATTAATTCTGTATTATTCTTCTCCTTCCTGTATTATTCTTTTTCCTGCTAACGACTCTTTTCTCTGATCAGTTGGGAACTGCTGCGCCTTTGGTTGTGCTGAGATTGAATGGCTGACAATATTGCAAAAGTAACGAGGAAACAAAATAAGATGACCAAAGTAGGGATATCTGGATTTTCTACCTCAAAATCTCTTGATGGTGAGGAAATGTCCTTGGTGTTCTTCCCAAAGAAGCAGTGGTTCACCCATTGGATAAACCAAATATTAATGAAAAGGAACAGGGTCAAAGGATGCTTTAAAAATCCATTTGCCTCTCCTCAATGGCAAAGTACTGCCTGGAGATTTTTTTTTTTTTTCCAACAGAAAAGGATGAAAAGGTCTCTATCTAAGTAGATCAGTGAGGTAGGGGAACAGAGTAGTTAGAAATGAGCTTAAGTCACTCATACAATCTGAGGTGTCCCAGGCTAACTCTGATCAAGGGGGTTTCCCATTTGACCCGACACCCATGAGATTTGTATTAAATTACTGGGCTTAAGGTGGTTCACATCAAAGCAAACAGGCAGCAGAAGATAGAGAGCATGAGGCTATCTCACATTTTAGCACTAATTAGATCAAAAGAGAAGGGTACAAAATGAAACATGGTGTCTTGGACTGGATCCTGGAACAAAGAGTATTAATGGAAAAGCCAGTGAAATTCAAATGTTTGTGGCTCAGTTAGTAGTATTTTCTGGAATTCCCATTGTGGCTCAGTGTTTAACAAGCCCAACTAGTATCCATGAGTTCACAGGTTTAATTCCTGGCCTTGCTCAGTGAGTTGAGGACCCGGTGTTGCTGTGAGCTGTAGTTTAGGTCGCAGATGTAGCTTGGCTCCCATGTTGCTGTGGCTGTGGTGTAGGCCAGCAGCTATAGCTCCAATTGGACCCCTAGCCTGGGAAACTCCATATGCCACGGGTGTGGCCCTAAAAAGACAAAAAAATTAAAAAAAACAGTGTTTTTCCAATGCCTAAGTTTTGAGAAATATATCATGCTAAGTAATATGTTAATGTAAGAGAAAACTAGATGAGTGTTGACACTTGTGCTACCTTTACAAGTTTTCTCCAAATCTAAAATTATTACAATAAACAGTAGATTGTAAAGAAAATAATAATAACAAAAAGGTAACAAGAAGAGAGATGAGAGAGATAGTAGAATGGTAGTTCTTGATTCCTCTTCAACTCTTGGATTATTGTTACAGAAGAAAAATAAACTCTAAAATAAGATTACCACTCAATAACATATCCCATCAACATACACAGAAATTATAATATCGACAACTTCCAAAATTGCCAAGGTAAAAGGCAACTGACTTGTTAGGTTGGGTTCACATAACCACTCGTGTCCAAGTTCCATTCTCCTCCCTCAGCTTTGTACATACACAGTCTAACCCATCATTCCACATTTGTCCAGAAAACATAAATGCTATGTTCTAGATTCTAACAAATTATATAATTGAGATCCCACAGTATACATTAGCCATTATTCAGAGCATGCACAAGGTTTGGTGAATGTTTATTTACAAATAAGAGAAAACATAAAATTGGTCCTATATTCAACCATTAAATAGGGGTATAATGTTGATTGTGTTCAAATTCAACTAAGAAAAAAATAAAATTTACACCTTGCAGAAGGAAATCCCTTTTATATGATCATTCTGAGTTTCTTAACTGCTCTGTGCCTCAGTGCTTTCATCCCCAAATCCCCCAAATTGGAGCTGACAATAGCATATGAGTTCTAGGTTTGCCAAAAAGATTAAATGAGGTAACACAGGCCCCATTCCTGATAGTCAGTGTTCAGTAACATTTCATAAAGGTTTCATCACTTGGAATTTCAGTGCTTTTGACTCAAAAGCTCTTGGTAAAAGCAGAGAGTGAGAGATGGGAGTGGGTCTAAACACCAGGCCCTTAAGTACTGTGTGTCTTCTAAAGAGCATAAAACTGCTGCTAAATAGAATTAGCTATATGTTGCAAGCAAATAAATGTGGGTAGATGTACGATGAAGCCGAATTAGAGCTGAACGAAATTTAGCATGCATTCCGAATGCTGATTTATGACATATTTTTCCATGTTTGTTTCAATTTTGAGGTACGCTGTCAAGCTAATAGATGCTGACAACACAATATATAACGCACCAGTGTAAACCTGACCTGACAACTGAATAGATAATCTATTCTATGTCTGTTGCTTGGTTGGGACAATTTGTAACAGAGAAGTTAGAGTTTGTAGACTACGTGTTCTCTCAAAATAAGAGATGGTGCCAATATGCTGCTTGAGAACTTCAGCAATAGGTGTTTGGCTTCTTGGATAGGTGGTCACGCTTGGTCTTGGAAGTCCCTCTTCCCAAATTAGAGCCTTCAGGGGCCTCTTACCTCCAGGGACAGCATCACAGCTTGTACCACCACTGACTGGCAGACAAGATCATGTCCCTCCCTAAGTGCCGTTTCCTTTTTGGAAGGCAAAAGCAGTGTGGCCATGATTAGCTCAGCACCCATGGACAGGACAGAAACAACACTGGGAAATGTAGAGGCACCAGCAATTCAAACATTCTCTTTCCATCTTGTTTTTGTTCTGAGATCTTCGGAGAGCACAGCCTTAACGTACTATCTGCTTAATCAATTCTGCCATCTAGTGGGCACTTGGCCATCCTACCACTTTTTCTTTTGGATTTTCCTGATCTGATCCATTTGAGGGACAGCTTGGTGTGCAAAATTTGTGGGGCGCCAGCTGGTAGTAGGTGGGGTAGTGGGGGAGGGAAACCGTAACCCTCCCCTAAGAAAATAATCGTTGGATTAAAAAAAAAAAAAAACCGGAGAGGTTCCTGGGGCCTTACCTCCAGAAAACCAAGCAGGTAGGAGTCACGCTGGGCGGTGTGGCTTCAGATCAGCAGACTGCAGCAGGCGCAGAGACCACCTGTTAAGCGAAAATCCCCAAATCTTCAAAGACCTTCCAATACCAAAAACCTGTGATGAAAATCCTCCTGGGTCTAAACCATCTTTGAAGGCAACCCCTTGTTAGCCTTGCCCTCTCTGTTCCCTGAGAGCTGAGTGTGCGCCCCTCCGGGCTCCATGCTGATTTTTTTTTTTTTTCAGGAAAAAGACAGGTTATTTGTTCTTCTGCAGACACACAGGGAAGATATAGGATTACCTCTAACCCTACACCTTTCTGAGAAAGGTAAAAAGCAAACAACCTCTTTGCTTTCTAATGTAGTTTACCTACCTTAGGTCTGGAAACTCTGGTATTAGTGAATGGCCATATTTTAATCATCAGATTAAGACAATGTACTAGTAAAACTGTTATCTCATAATTGAGACTGTCATACCCTTTAGAGAGCAGGTATAGAGATCTCTGAGATATAACATCAAGTTGGGAAAACGGTTATTTCCATGATTACTGAAGTATTTCCAGAATACTGATTGAAAAAGTTAGCAATCAAAGCCTTACTCAAGAATAAAAATAAATTTTCATGACAAACCGAAATACTAGGATGGCACAGCAATTCAAATAAACAAACAGAATTCAACAGAAAAATTTTCATTTGTGTTACCATTAACCTGAGAACAACGTGAAAGAGTTCCCCAAAAACCAGTATGCTGAATGTTGCAAAAGAGAAAACTTCACAATATTTTCCTTTTTATAAAATAAATACCAGTTATTGGTGGAACATTTTATAAACTAAAGTACATATTGAAAAATAATAATGTTCACCACTCTCCTGATTTAAGTAATGGTGATATACATACTTGGTACTAAACTTTTGATTGTTTTTTATTGAGGTGGTTCCTTTGCGTTTCTTCTGACTTTCCCGTATGGTTATCATTTCCTTATGTTGTTTACAATTTTTATTGTGAGCTCATTTTAGTTGGTATTATACTGTTACTGCTGTCATTGTTTATAGTTTGTTCTTCCTTTGGAGGTCCTTACACTGTGCATTATAGCAGAGTCCCCACGTTTGCTTTCATAGAAGGCCCTGGAGATTTTGTTAGTCTAGGACTAGATAGTCCATTAATTTCTCTACTTGGGAATCATACACAACATGGCTATGTAAGTTTGGACTCTATACTTGAGGTTTTTATTTCTCATGGGAGATTTATTTATTCACCCAGGGTATAAGTGTTCTTGACTTTTCCCAGGCTGTTGTTTAAGAAACGGGTAGCCTTCCCAGGCTTTCGGCTTTATCTTCCATGCCTCTGTATTTGATTCCATGGATCTATATTCGATTGTACCCAAGTACCCAAGTACCACAGACTTAATTCATATGCTTACACTTACACTTGCCCAAGTTACTCTCCTTCATTCTGCAACTAGAAATTTTGTCTTTTTTTCTAACTCATTTTTGTATTTTACTAAAACAACACAAAATAATACTACTATATTTTATATGGCAGTTCATGAATTTTCGTTAAGGGGAAGTGGTTCCTATTAGGTCAGTCTGTCGTATTGCCAGAACTCGATTCTTTTTGTCTCTATGTTGTTTCATACAGTTGAAATGGTATTCTTTGTTCTTACACCAAATTACTTCTTAACTGAGAGGAAAAAAATAAGTCATGTCATTCAACCCCTTCCAAGCTTCCAAGGTCAGAATCTCAGTCCTGCTCCATCTGTCCTTCTCCTTAGACATACCAGTGTTGCCATCTGTTTCTAACATGTTTCATATTATCGTGTTGTGACCATTGCTTTTTGACAATTGTTAAGAACCACTAGGGTGTGAAAAAAACAGAATGTATCAATAAGAGACAATATTCTTATAAAGCAAGTTGTTCACCACACAATTATAGGTATTAAATTTTAAGCACATTTAAATCCCTGAACTCAATTTTTTAGAGATAGGGACTACCTTAAAAACCATATCATTGTAAACAACTTTTAAAAATGAGAAAACCAAGGTCCTTAGAGTCCAAGGACAATTTCCTAAGGTCTTTGCAATACCTCTAAAACAGCACTAAGGCTTTGAGTCTACTGTTTGGAATCAACCCAATATTCTAATGCTAAAATAAGTATCTCTTTAATTAAATTTATTCATCTCTTCATTAAACTTATTAATAATAAATCTTAAAGCAATTTTCTGGGGCATGTGGACATTTGTCTATGCAATGTATAACATTTTTGTTTTAATTTTTAACCTTTTAAGAGTTCATTGATCTTATATTTACTTCCAACAATTTCATCGTTTTCTTTTTAAAATTTCAAAAGGATGAATGGGAAGGACTAAATGGCAACTAATTGTCGTTACAAGTGAATACAAGGCACTTTATATGTATATTTGTAAATGTTTCCTCAAGATTTTACTATATTATTAAAGTCTCTGACTACATGAATTACATAAACTTTCCTCCTCTCATCTTATTCTTAGTTTTATTTTTGTGTAATCTGTGTTTCTTTTCATCTTTTGTTTGTCCTGATGTGGATTTTATGGGAGAATGGTATCCTATGAAGATGGAGTGATGGGTAAAGTACACTTTGCTAAAACACTTACTTTCACACCCATTACCCTGCCCTAAAGAACTCATGGATCTCAGTGAGAAAGTTTTCTGTTCACAAGGATTTCAGGATAACATTTTATTTTTTCCCCAAGTGACTCGATCCTTTTTTTTCATGCGAACTTGGAGATAATTTGTGTAAAACTCTTCATGGCCAATTTTTTCTCAATGGACAAAAGTAATAACTCTGTACAGATTTCCCTAATATGTCAGTTATACAAATGTAATATTACCATCAAGGTTTAAATAGATTGATTCTTAATTCTGAGTATCTGAAAAGAATACATAAACAATGATTTTTCCCAAGGGCCAATGCTAATGCTGGGCTTGAATGACAATCTAAAATTCATTTGGTATTTAGATTAGGGCAGATATTAGTTTCTCCCCCAAACACACAACCCCCTGGCAGGCATTTTGAATTTACACTCATTCAAGAGATGATATTTAGGATGTGTGTTTTTTTGTTTTGTTTTTTCAAAAACTGGCACAAACATTAGATAACTAATAAGGGAAAAGCCACATTGATATTAAAATGCTACAGGAGGCCTGGCTCTTGGAGGTTTGGTTTTAAAAAGTAGTACATGCCAGATGTTTCAGGGAAAAGCATAAAATCTACATTATGTGCCTAATTGTACTGTATTACATCACAGAGATGGGGATTTTTTTTTTTTCCCTGACCACAGCTGGTGATAACAATATGCCCTGGAGCATGAAAGAATCGGACCCCCTGAATAGGGGGCAGCTCCCTGTGTTTTTTTTCTGGAAGGGTGGGAAAAATTTTTAGCCTCAAAAATTTCTGTATACACAAACGACAGCACTCTCGGTTTAACAAAATCTATGGCTGTGGGCTAAAATACTAACCAGATTAGCCATGCCTGTGAAGATTGAACTAGAGAAGGAAGTACCCGGCAGTACAGTATATAATACCACAGATCTGAGTATTGGACAAACTGTGTTTATAAGAGTGTACCACTAGGGCTCCAAAAAGTCCCTGGTATTAATGAGTATCTTGCTTTATTAAAACATGTCACGGAATTGAGCTGGTCCCAACAGGCTACTTTTCTCTCATTATGTCAGGAGCTGGCCATACAAAGAAAGGAGTAGAGGAGTGAAAAGTGGTAAAATGGAGTAGTCATGTTGTGCCTTTCAAAACTAACATCCACCATCACCCAGGTAAAACAAGCGTAGTCTCCCAGCCTTGCTACCTGCTACATCCTTATCTAGACATATAGTATTTCTACATCAGCAAAGATACTATCTAGACGTGGGGTCTACTGCACCTTATACAAAATAATTTAGGGATGTAAAAATGTTTGGAGTTACTCCCTCAACTTTTTCTTCCTGTTAATACTTAAGGCAGGCCATCTACAAAGGATATCAAACTTTTAGAGTAAACTGCATTCCCATATGCTATCTTCCAATTTTGTGCAGGATAACACCTGTCTCCCAAAAGGAAATGGATTTTTTTTTGTATTTTTTGTCTTTTTAGGGTCACACCCACAGCATACGGAGGTTCTCAAGCTAGGGGTTGACTCAGAGCTGTAGCTGCCAGCCTATGCCAGAGCCACAGCAATGCCAGATACAAACCACGTCTGCGAACTACACCACAGGTCATAGCAATGCTGGGTCCTTAACCCACTGAGCAAGGCCAGAGATAGAACCCACAACCTCATCATTCCTAGTTGGATTCGTTTCTGTTGTGCCATGATGGGAACTCCTTGGATTATTTTTAAAACAGGCTTGTTAAACTTAAATCTTTTCTTTTAAAAAGAAGTCTCTCATATGCTCAATTATTATTAGACAAATGATACTTAGGGAAATACTCAAATCTTAGGAACTCAAAATTTTAATGATAGCTGGAATATGAATGTCACAGAGGGATTAAATGACTTTTCTTTATTTTTCAATATAATAATTTTGTCTGAAATAATTTACCAAATTTTGCAATATTTGTATCACACCGTCATGAAGCCAGCATGGTAGAAAGAGGTCCTATTTGTCTTCCTGGAATATATCTCTTCCTTGTCATCAGCTTTTGGCTCCTATTGTTCTTCCCCAGCTTTCTTTTTACTTTCTCTCTGAGTTCTGTCTCATCCTCTTGTATGAGAATCTCCAATTTGCATTTCAGTTTTTTTAATTTAAAAACTTACTATCAATGCAATGTAGATTAGTATATGGATTGGACAGTAACTTTTAATGGAAATAATAATTTTGTGTCATACTGCCATCTAATGGTGTCCATGTTGAACTCCTTCATAATTAATTACATATATATTTAATGGAAGAACACATTTTTAATTAAAACACAATTCCCAGATTTGAAGAATTTTTAGAAAAAAAGTCTTACATAATGCTGTAGATAAACACATTTAATGTCAGTTTTCATGTTTTAAGTTGTTTTGCCTATTAAAACAGTGGATTCTTTAGAGCTGTTTTTAATATCGAACAGATTAATTCAAGATATTTACTTCTGTAGCTTGTATAATTTTTCTCGGTAATTATCAACCCTCCTTATTACTTTGTTAATTCACAAGTAGGCTAAGGATTTATTTATGCATTTCCTGAGGTTTTTCCATTGGGGCTGGCCGAGACCCACATGTATTTCCTCTTAGAGGACAAGTATGTATTCCCTTCAGTGCTTCTATCATACTCATAGGAAGCAGTCATCTTTACAGCAGAGAAGAGAACATTCTGACCGGCTCTAGTTCTAGTTTCTTCTAGTTCTGTAGCTGCTACGAGTATTACCTTGGGTGAGAAATTTACTGCCTGAACTTCAATTATCTTATCTCTTAGCTGAAAGGGTCAAGCAGTTGATTTCTAGGTTGCCTCATTTGTTCAAAAGCATGTCATCTTCATGTGAGATTCATCTAGAATGCATCTAGGATAATAGTTTAATTTGACATCCTGAGCCAAAAGTCTTCACTGTCATAGCTCTGCTCCTGAAACCATTTGAAACCATTTTCTACAGCTAGAGGTAGAAAACAGTGACTGTTCATCAGGTAAATAAACACTAGCTATTAAGAACACTCTTATCCCTGGTTGCTAAGCTACTCTACCATATTATCTGAAAAATAAGCTATTGTAAGATGATTTTTTAACCGCGATGAAAGAGAAAGTAGTAAAAATGAGCCTATTATGATTAAAATAATATTCGAGATAATTTATCCACGTATGTATATGCTATGTTTTCATAATATGCATGAAGAAACAAAGAAGCATGTTAATTATTCTGAATTGTATATCTTGGTCTAGTAGAGCTTTATTGTAAGTCACTATCAATGTAACATAGCAGAGAGAAGAAAATAGCATATGGTCAAAAAGAAGACGACAATAATAACAAACTAAAAACAAGCTAAAATCAGGATTACAGAAGCATATTAAATCTAACAGAAACAGGTAGCTACCTAATGCTCAAAGAACCTGGAACAATACTGACAAAATACTCTTCAATATTACTCAAATTCCTAATCAAGAAGCTTCCATTAAAAAAAAATGAATCTCATACTTCTGGATTCATCTTGTGAGGTTTATGATTTCAGAAATCTTAAAGGTCTAAAATTCTCTTAAAGCAATTTACACATCTTCAATTAATCACTCCACTGCTAAGAAGGCAAAAAAGGAGGAAATATGTAGCTATAAAAATTTTTACCCAAGGAGAATTCAAAATGTTAAAAAAAAAAAAAAGCCTAGCGACTGTAAAGATGGTAAAAAACAGCTGGGAAATTCTGAGTTCAAGATTAGAAAATAAGTTCTCATACTCTCATGCTTTTTTCCCTTTCTTCTTTCCTTCTTTCCTCCCCACCTTAGCTTTTGATAATTTTCAATTATGTTAAGCAGCTCTTAAGGAAAACACGAAGTGAGAAAGTGCCATTCCTCGGTGAGGAGGTATCTAAGATTCAGCTGGGGAAAAAAAATCCATAATTCCATAGTCATGTATACATCATAAACTCTCAAGGATTTATAGTGAAATAAAAACGTTTACTGCCTATCTGGATGTGTTTTCCAGAAACAGAGAAACCAACATCTAACTCAGAGTGCTAGGAGTGTTATCTGATACTGCAGACAAAAAAGCAATATGTTTTGCAAACACACAAGTAATAAAATCCTTGAGTAAGTTCTGGAGGGAAAAAGAAGAGCCAAAAGAAAGAGGCAGGAGAGATTTAGGTTATAAACCAGGGCCCAGTCCGCACACCCAAAGAAGAAAGAGTCCCAGAAAAGGCAGATTAAAGTATCTCAGAATTTGGCGGTCATTAAAAGCACAATTTTGAGTTCTTTGCACGATTGTGTGTCCTATTGTGCTTTTCCGACCTAGATTAGTCTAGTTACTCAGAACACAGCAGTATAGCTTTGTGGTAACGTTGCCCCATGGCTTAATTTCCCAATTAAACTTAAACAAATTTCTCAAATGCTCATAAAACCCTTGGTGGCAAGATCAGTGCACCTGAATATTTAATTATTTGAATGTCAGTCTGAGACATAGATAATTGGCAGCTAACAGAAAATGCTGAAGACCCGAAAACAAAAGATTCTTCTATGGTTGATCAGGGAATAAGTGAATAAATTTACTAAAATAAAGAGACTTTTTGTTGTCTTTATCCTAAAGTGGAAAGATACTAGAAAGCTGGAAAAATAAAAAGATAATTAAGATAGGCAAAAACAGATCACTGAATTGTGATATTATTCTACAGTTTGAACTTTGGCAGCAGTTACATAATAGAAATAATATTAAGAGACTATCTGTGTTTATCTCCAGACTAAACGGTGGTCTATCAGAAAGTACCAGGGTCAGCCCGGCTAAAAATATTCTTCCTTCTTTGGCTATAATATTTCAACGTAAGTAAATATGAAGCTAAGCAAAATAAACATATGTATCAGACAACATTTAACAAAATAAAATTAATCTGCTGACCCTCATAAATCAACTTAATTATATACCTAGTGAAATGGCTTGAGACTTGGCTGGAAGATGATAAACCAGAGGTGGTGGTAAAAGAGTTATTGAGCTCAGGAGGGGTCCCAGTGGGAAGCCCAGGGAATTAGTACTGGGCTCAGTCTTACTTTACATCTTAATTACTGATTTCAAAGAAAGGCTAAACTGCACATTAACTAATTTGCAGATGGTACTAAACTGGCAAACCCTGGGAACTGCAGATTAAAAATCCAAGGGCCTTTTAAGAAGTTAGAAATAGGAATCAGTAACGTCCAATCCTTTTAAGTAATAAATAACAATGATGATGACGGCGATAAAGACAAAAAATCTGGCTAACTTCTTTTGTGGAGGTATCAAGGAGTGAGATGTGAAAGAAAACATTCTTCTTCAAGACATTGAGTCAGAAAACCTAATGGGCAGAAGCACTGGTGGAGCAAACACTGAGCTAGATGCAGTTGAAAGGACAGGAATAAGGGATTCGGAAAATACTACAGCATATTTCCTCGATCAAAACTCAGCCTGGCCTACTTCTCTTCATGAGGCTGAGAAATACGATCCATGGCCACCATATGTTCATAGACTTCCTACCACGTGACTCCTCAAGTACAGCCTCTAATTCTTGCCTTCCCTGTTGACGTTCCTCTTGGAACCTAGAGATTCTTTAATTAGAGATTCTAAACCATGTGATGTCTGTGAGAATTAGAAGACACTAAGATTGACATCCCTGTTTGCTTCCCGTCTGTTTTCAAACACCAGCGGCACTGGGCTGAGGAGGTAGGATGAAGTACAAAAAGAACATACCCATAGCATCTGAGAGAACAAGATGATGTCTAGGAAAACTGTTGTCAACAAAAAACATGTCAAAAAAAAATGTATGAAAGCCGGAAAGAATGGAAATGAGTCTTGAAATGAAACAAGGGGGGTAAAAATCAGCCTAATATATATTACCATGGAGTGAAGAATATCCGTCTGGTGGAACCTCCAAGACACTCCGAGCTCAGAAGTAGCCAGTGACAAGAGTCCCAGTTGTGGCTCAGCAGGTTAAAAACTCAACTAGTATCCATGAGGATGCGAGTTTGATCTCTGGTCTCACTCAGTGGGTTAAGGATCCAGGCATTGCCTCGAGCTGCAGTGTAGGTCGAAGATGTGGCTCAGATCTGGCATTGCTATGGCTGTGGTGTAGGCTGACAGCTGTAGTTCCGATTCGACCCCTAGTCTGGGAACTTCCATATGCCGCGGGTATGGCCCTAGAAAGAGAGAGAAAAAAAATAAAAAGAAGTAGCCAGTGACCGAGTATAGGAAAGGGGGATGGAGTTGAAAGGGGAGTCAGTAAAGATCTTTTAAGGACCCACTGCACCAGTCCATTTGCCCATCCCTGCCCCATGCCCAGCTCAGAGCCCAGACAGTGGGCATTCCCTCCAGGCAGAGCACTGCAAGGCTGTTAACTAAAGAAACTGGATCAAAGTGTGGGGGAAAGATGAGACTTGGTTGGGATGACTGGAGAGGTTGTAAGTATTAACAATCTCGACAAGATCAAAATAAAACTTCAGTTGCAAATTGAATTCTCAGGAGGAAGAGAATTTGTGGAGAAGGACCACAGCATCCATACTTTATCTCACAGAGAGTCCAGAAGTACTGTCTGAATTTGATTTTAAAAAATGAAGAGAAGCTAAAATTATCATTATAAGTTACCCAAAAAGTGTTTAAAAGGATTAAAATGACATAAAACCAGCAAATCAAGTAAAAGCAGTATAGGTCTTAAATCATGTTAAAAAGTGAAAAGATAATTTCCGAGTTTTATTAGTTAAGAAATAGGGGTAGACGCATATCATTTAGAGTTATGCAGGTAATCATCACCATGAACTCAAAGAGACAGGTAAAAGAGCTTACGCTGGGAAGTAGAGCTGGGGAAAAGATCCTAAGTTCTTTCACTCCATTTGATGTAACTCATATGTCTGTATTTCTTGAGTAAAAGTAATGTTCAACATGCTCCATCTATGGTACTTCATCTGTCTTAAATGAAATAGAATGGAAATCAAATAATAGAACAGAATAGCATAAACACTGGTAAGAGCTATCACCTTTTGATTAAGCGAATAGTTGGTTTACACAACACTTGAAGACACTGTATCTACAGACATTGTAGAAAGCTTGCCTTATATAAAATAACATGCACACGTGTGCCTGTGTGTGGACCTTAAAGATCCCTCCAGTTGCTCTCTCTGTCTGTATCTCCTTTAGGTATTATCTCTACCTCACTGACATACATTTTAATATTCTACAAACATTAAGGATGTCTTTCTGGCTATAAGATAAATACAATTTCCTTAATAGGGATCTTCATAACTTGGGGGCAGTTATCCTTACCTGTCTCATCTCACAATGTTCAGTAACACACAAATTCTCCGTCTCAAGCAAGCTAGACTACACACACTCCTTAGAGATGTTCCTATCTGTGCATCTGTGCTGTTCCAGTCGCCGGAAACACCCTGCTCCACCTTCTCCGTCAATACAAACCCGACCCATCCAACAAGAAAATGCTCAGCCCTGACTCCCCCATGGAGCCTGGCCACCCCATTCTGAAGGACAGGAATCTGCAGCACTGTAATGCCATCATTTATTTCCCTTCTTCGCTGGTATTTCTTCACCTTTCCCTCCTGATCGCCCCACCTTCTTCCTGACAAACGTTAATAGCTGACTACGTGAAAAGGCTAATCTAACAACTAGTCATGGACTGTTCGTGAGTCCTCTATCGCTACTGAGCTTTTCAAGTTTCTTGACTGGTCTCTCTAGCCTGAATATAAGCTCTATGAGGATAAAGGACCAACTTTCACACTTCTTTATGTATCTCCATAATGATTATTAGGACTGTGTTTTCAACAAAGCAGACTCTTGATGAATATTTTTGGTTAACTGGATCAGTGCTTAACTAATGCTTTAATAACTTTTAAGATAGAATGAAGACTTTCAACTTGATGTAATTAACCTTAGATCACTGTGAAGTTTGTTTTGTTTGTTTGTTTTGGCTTTTTAGGGCTGCATTCACGGCATATGGAGGTTCCCAGGCTAGGGGTCAAATCAGAGTTATAGCTGCCAGCCTATACCACAGCCATAGCAACACCAGATCTGAGGCATGTCTGTGACCTACACCATAGCTCACGGCAACGCCAGACCCTTAACCCACTGAGCAAGGCCAGGGATCGAACTTGCGTCCTCATGGATACTAATTAGATTCATTTCCGCTAAGCCATGATAGGAACTCCTGAAGTTTGGTTTTTATGAGACAGTGTAGCAAAGAAATAAAAATTGAAAGAATCTGGACACTGACTTGATTGCTAGTTCCATTCCTTCCCAGCCATGTGACCTGGGATCAGTTACTTATCCTACCTGTACCACAGTTTTGTCATCAATGAAACGTGGCTAATAAAATATCTATAATACTCTGTTGTGCTGCTTCAAGGATCAAGAGAGACATACAAAGCTGAGGATTGTGCCTAATATGCCATCAGTGTTCTAAAAACATCACCTACTTTGTTATTCTCAGGGCCAAAAATCTTCAAAATCTCCTTTCCTTCACTCCTCGCAGGTATGTCTCCCTGGAGGTCAGTGGGAAGAGGGGGTACACAGAGAGACTCTGCTCCATAGAGGTACTCAGATACCTATACCAATGGACTCAACCTGAGATGTCCTCAGGGACCCCAGAAGTGGAGGAGACAGCTGGGGGTTGAGGGCTGGATCTTTCACTTGTGAACCAATAAGTGACACACATCCCCCAGCTGTCCAATTGCAAGAACAGCAAGGGGCTGGTAAGTGTGAGGGAGGATGTTAAGTGGTTAGGGAGTCTCCTGTTGCAGCCACAGATAACATGGGTTTATGAAAGGAGAATGGCAGCAAGCAGAGGTACAGTCTAAGAGTCCAGAAGATCTTAAGGGTATTCTGAATCAGATTTCAGAAATACAAATTTCTGAAACTACATTACTGAATTAAAGGCTTTAACATAAGATTCATTATTGGTCTGACTTCTGGAAATCTGTTACTTTTCATGTGTCTAATTCATGCTTAAAACTTACTCAGAGGTCAGAGCTGGAAGGAATCTTATTTTTAAAATAAAGAGTTGACCTTACTTTTAGCCATCGTTTTCAGGGTATGCATGCTGAAGTTTTCCATATTCAAGCTGCACTTCCTATTTGCTGCCAGCAAGGGGAGTTGTAAGAACTCTTAAGCTTCCCCACTAAGATGCTAAAAAAATGAGAATCTAAAAGGGCATGAAAAAAGTTAGAGACTGAAATGAATTACTTCCCCCAATCAGTGGCATTTCCTGCGGAGGAACAGCAATATCTTGCAATATTTTGAGTATTACATCCGACAGGGTAGCAAAGGGCACTTTTCAAAAACCTTTGCTGCGTAAAGATGCTCCTAAAACTTTCCCTAGTTTTGTTTCCTTTTTCCTAAGGAAAATTCGTGGTTGCAGGCCCACTCGCTTTTCTGGGACAAATCCTGCATACTTCTGAGATAAGAACACTGAAGCACATTCATCTGAACCCATAAATTTCCCGATTCCAGGCAGGGAGGGGGCTGGAGCCCTTGCCTCTCTCGTGTTCTTCAAACTTCCTTCTGCTTTCCCAGCAGTGACTTCTGATGTGCTAGGAGTGATTGCGCAACTGCTGTCCCGCTGATTAGTCATCAAAGCCCATCCTCTGTGGTTCAGAGGTGAACACATTATCCCATGTGGTAAACTTCCTTACTCTCAACTCAGGAGTGTAAGGAAAGGGGTTTGTCTCTCTGGCTCAAAGAAAAGGTATCTGAACTGTATGGACATTTCACTTTTTCTTCTTAAAACTTGAAAGCGGGAATGATGTGAAGAAAGATCAAATGAGAGTAGAGAAAGGAGATCTTAATAAAATCTGCATCCAAATTGAGAACTGTCTTTTTCCCTTCACTTTTCTTTCTTGCTTTTTCTATTTGTCATTTTGTGTAATTAATTCAAATAATTCCGATCAGAAAACCACCTTTCCTTTTTCTTTTTTCGTATGACATGGCACTTAGTTAACTCTTTGTTATTTTTTATCCCAATACTTGCCCTAAGCCTCTTGCCTCATTTAGTCTCTACAGCCACAAGCTATATACCTGAACCAGAACTTGGCATTTTGTCCATCTTTTCATATGAAAAGAATTTAATGTCCTCAGTGAATTATGGGATTATCTACTTTGTTGCATAAATATATAGGGAAATGTCTTTATGCTACAATCACAAGAAATTATGCTCTATTGTTCAGATTTTTTAAAATGTATTCTCAGGAGTTCCTGTTATGGCTCTGCGATAACAAACCTGACTAGTATCCATAAGGATGTGGAGTTGATCCCTGGCCTCCCTCAGTGGGTTAAGAATCCAGCATTGCTTGAGCTGTGGTGTAGGTCGCAGACACAGCTCAGATCCCTTGATGCTGTGGCTGTGGCGATGATGGGCAACTGCAGCTCCGATTCGACCCCTAGCCTGGGAGTCTCCATATGCCCCAGGTGCGGCCCTAAAAAGACAATCAATCAATCAATCAATCAATCAATAAAAAATAAACAAGAGAAAATGTTATCAAAATAATTTTACTTACCAAAACCTTTGCTCAGAAATTATAATTTTTAATTGGAATTTGCCACAACTTCCCTACTTTCTTTTAAAAGGATTACTTTAAATACTTTCTGCTAGGAATGAGGTCCTAATGACAGGCACATTAGCTTTTATAAAAAAAGAGTAGCTTGGACTAGAGTCTCCTGAAAGTTTAGATGGCCCTCTGTTAACGTAAACAACTTCAGCAAGGTGGGAACGCCGTTCAAATGGCTGAGAAGGGGAGCAAGTTCATATGCTGGCACGGTCTGTACCAGCAAGCTTTGAACCTCCTAGAATCTCTGGAAGAACAGCAGTCACCAGTGCCTATTTTTTTTTGCTTTTTAGGGCCGCACCTGTGGCATATAGAGGTTCTCAGGCTAAGAGGCTGAATAGGAGCTGTAGCCACTGGCCTACACCACAGCTCATGGCAATGCCAGATCCTTAACCCACTGAGCGAGGCCAGGGATTGAACCTGTGTCCTCATTGATGCTAGTCAGATTCATTTCCCCTGAGCCACGACGGCAACTCCAGTAGTCACCAGTGTCTTGAATGGAACCTTTATAGTTCCAGGTGATACTGGACTCCTCCCCCATATTCTACGCCACTTGACCAAAGCGAGATATGGGCCCGAACATTCCATGACTCAGTAAGCATCCATCCAGGGAGTAGCTGCCAGTGGCCCCCTCTGTGGACATCCCTAGTGTCTACAATTCTGTGGGAGCCTCTTTCTCTCTTGCACAGGCGAACCTGTTCTCCTGCTTCATGGGTGGGAAGGTAAACTTCATTACTAACACTTAACTTCTTGAAAGCCCATGTCCCCAGTGGCTTTCTCTTTTCTGATTCCTCTCCCACTCTGGGAAATAAAGAACAGCTATGTTTGGGGGGGGTGGATGTGTTGATGCCCGTGTGTAGTGAGCACGGGGGCTGGAAGGGAGGACCCAGCTGCTTTCATCTCTCTTTACAATCAGAGTTTTAATGCCTCTGTGTTTTCATTTGTGGATTCCTGTCTTAATTCTATAGCAACAGAAAAATTCCATGCATTCAGCTTTTAATTATTTTGACAGTTCTGCAAGGTGTGAAGTCTAAATATTCCACATGAGAAAGTAAAGGGACAATGAGCATAAATAACTTTCCTAAGGTCACAGGGCTAGGGGGCAGTGGACTCCAGTTCTGCCTGACTCTAAAGCCCACCCTCTTCATCACACCTCAGAACCTCCTTGAGCAAATGGTTCCATGTCTCCGGACCCCACTTTCCTGTGGGCAAAGCCATGAGGATGACCATAGGTTTCCTGCCATTCCTTCAATCAAACAGAGTTTGCCATTATATTGATGTATTTTATCAGATATTTAAAGATTCATTGTATATCTTTGGTTCCCTTAATTTGTTGAGTATCCTTTAAAAAACAAGTCAGTGATGACACCCACTATGTACCAGGCATTATGCTGAGCACCGGCGTTATTACACTGACAAGACCAAGTCCCTCTTCTCATGTAGTTTGTCTGCCTTCTTCTGCGTGTAGGTGTGTGAGTCTCTTTATAGCAAATCATAGAAGCTGAGGAGGCAGTTGTGGAAACCCCTGGTTAGTAACCAAGATGGACTTGTGATTAGCATCTGAAGCAGGGGGAGCTTGCGGGGCAGAGCCCTGTTGGGTCTGTGCTAACTCCGGGTAGTTAGGGTCAGAATGGAATTTTTGGTAGGATACCACTTGGTATCTGCAAAGAATCATAGAATTGAATAATGGAAAGCCCACACATGGGATATCAGAAGGGTTGTGCATGGACTGATTTTTCCTTTAAGTATTTAAATTTTTCTAGACACCTGCCCTGCTGGGTTTGGAACCTGTTTGTCTACCCTTTTTCATTACCCTGAAGGCTGAGCAGTGTTCCATCTGCCTTCTGCAGTCTAGAGGCACTGGTGAGTGTTGAGGGGGAAAGTGGGAGTGGGGAGGGCTCAGTGGGGTTTGTGTGCATCTTTTATTGAAGGTCACCAGCGCTGCTCCCTCCCCCCTGGGATTTTCTTAAGTGTTCTGTATCCTTTCACCTAGCTGGGAAAGAATTTCAGTCCTGAAAGGGAATCCACTGGGACTTTGCATTTTTTCCAAAATTCATCAGGAAGTCCTGGATAATCTCAAGCCTCTCCAGTGATTTTTGGGTCAATTTCTATTGGCTCAGATAATGTGGTCATTTCTCTCCAGGATGTGTCTTTGACTCTTCCTAGAATAACCTTATTATCCTCTCAGCTCAACCTTTCTTATCCTCTGTAACCTAACAGTGGTGGGTACAGACAGATCTTACTGAGAATGCTGAGAACTGTGTCGATTCAACTTTTCTACCCCAAATGACTACTGAAACGTGAGGGTAAAGTTAGGAGCAACTACACCTGCTCCATGTGAGAAACTGTAGTTTTTGTCTCGAACGTCACCTTTTGAATTTGTTCAATTGTTGGTTAAATTTCTTTCTTTCTCTTTCTTTCCCTTCCTTTCTTTTCTTTTTCCTTCCTTCCTTCCTTCCTTCCTTCCTTCCTTTTTATACCTGCTAGGAAGAGAAATTCTGAGCTCCAGCTTTATTCTTCTATTTTAGCCTGAAATCTATAATATTTTAATATTAATTTATCTCTATGGGAAAAGCAATACATGTTTACAAACGCACTCACACGCACACCATTATATATAAGAAAATGAAAGGAAAAAAATCTGTAATTCTACCATGAAGAGATAATCACCAACACTGAGACAGTATTTTTCTATAATAATATAGTGGAAATATATATATATATTTTTAATAAAATTTCATATATATATTATTGTACCACATTAATGTATAGTTACCTTTTCCTCATTTTAAAGCACTTTTAAAATTATTTCATTTTTAGTAAGAATAATAAAATAGTGCCTTAAATAATTTTATATTTATAAAATATTATTTTAAATAAATATTACATTCCATTTATGAATCTAATATAATCTTTTTGACCAGTATTATACTGGTGGGTATTTAGATTTTTTCCAATGACTCCTATTCAAAAAAGTGTTTAGATATACATCATACTTTACAGTATTGCTTTTAATTCCTTCAAAGTGCAAGGAGTAAGCTCAGAGGATTGTTTGAGAAGGAATCCACATTCCAATGGAGGCTACAAATCATTTTTCTACAGTGTCAGTTGGCCTACCTGAGTTGGCCCACTCCTAGAATAACTATCTACAATTTCTCTAAGAACTAATTTTTGGAGCTAAAAAGGACTGTATGAGAATATGTAGTTGCAGCATTTAATACATTTCCAAACGGGCACAGATCCACAGCTTTGTATCTTAAGCCTCAGGAAAAGATCCTGAATTTTAAAAATGTTACTACACAGTTGGTAGTAACTATGATTCATGTGTTTTGTTGGATCAGAAGACATCAAGCTTTCAGTCTTATGACTGAAAGTGGTATTAAAATATCTAAGTCTGCGTTTAAGGCACAACAAAGTGCTGCGTTATACATACCAATGCTGCTAGCCTAAGGAGCGATGCCGTGCCATGCAGCAGCAGCCCCTTGAAAAATAGCAAACTCATGATTTGTTTCTGTTTTGTCCCAACCATAAGGACACTTCTCTTTCTCCCCAGCTGCGTGGGGGGGGCGGTGCTCAGGAACTCATGAATTTGTCCTGATGCAGCCATCTGAAAGGTCATCCCGCAGACACTAACGTCTGCCAGGGACTTGGGGAGGGCAGTTCTGAAGGGAAGTTGGAGGAGAAAAGGAAGGGGGCTATTGCTCAACCTTGACTTTCCTCGGCCCTTAGTGCCCTCCGCCAAGCACCAGCAATGAAACAAGACTCTACTGGTCAAGATACCATCACTGTGACTGTACCCCAGGAATCTGGGAGCTCCCAGTCACAAGGTGCATGATTCCCCTCATTCCAGGTTGGACCAAGTCACATTCGCACAATTCTAGAGCCACTTTATTACAGTCCAGGTGCCTCACAGCGAGAAACAGCTCATATACTTCACTTTCATGGGATAGGGAGTTCCCCAAACCACAAAGATGCTAGAGATGATCCCAAGTTTCTATCTCTCAAGGAAAGCATCCACTTCTGACCCTGACTAAACATTTTTTTTTTTTATGTTGGAACTTAATTCTTCTCCCTCAGTATAATCTTGAGGGCTTATCTTACATATTTCCTTATCCTAAAATCCCGACCCCACACAGACATGCCCCACAAAGTGGCTCTTAAATAGCTTCTTCAGTAAAGTCACAAGAAAAGCAGATGCATCAGTATCTCTTCTGAGAATGTCGTGTGCACTGATGCATCTTTGTCTGCCCATCACTTCAAATAAAGCCAAGTTTGTTGAATGAATAAAGCAGTGAAAAAGAAGTCAGAGACATAATAAGCAGGTAAGTCTGCTTCCAAGAACAAAAAAATAATGGTTCCTCAAGAATACCCATATTTTCCAAACTCTGATCTTTCCTGTTATCCAGAACATTTTGTTTCAGCTCTGGCAGATATGGGAAGATGGTAAAGGCTTTGTTCAGTCAACCAGTGAACTTATTTTTATTTTTTGGACTTTTTTTGTCTTTTTAGGGCCGCACCTGCGGCATATGGAGGTTCCCAGGCTAGGGGTTAAATCGGAGCTACAGCTGCTTGCCTACGCCAGAGCCACTGCAATGCAGGATTCGAGTCACTTCTGCAACCTATACCACAGCTCACAGCAACACCAGATCCTTAACCCACTGAGCGAGGCCAGGGATCGAACCTACATCCTCATAGATGCTAATCAGGTTTGCTAACCGCTGAGCCATAATGGGAACTCCAATCAGTGAATTTATATGTTACTAAGTCCACCCAGCTCTGTGCTAGATAACTTAGGAAAGTCACAAACGCACCAATACACATGTTAACCAATACACATGTTGTCATCAAATCATTAGGAAAATGCTAAATTTATCTGGGGGTTAGTGTTTAATGTACGGGATGCTCTTACTTAAAACCAGGGCTGAGAGTTCCCATCACAGTGCAGCAGAAACTAATCTGACTAGGATCCATGAAGACGCAGGTTCGATCCCTGGCCTCGCTCAGTGGGTTAAGGATCCGGCCTTGCCATCAGCTGTGGTGTAGCTCACAGACGCAACTAAGATCCTGAGTTGCTGTGGCTGTGGTACAGGTCGGCAGCTACAGCTCCGATTCGACCCTCTAGCCTGGGAACCTCCGTATGCCATGGGTGTGGCCTTAAAAAGGCAAAAAAAAAGGAAAAGAAATACTGTGGCTGCACAGCAAAAGCAATTTTTGCTTGGGAGGACCCTGAGATAAACTCAAAAAAAAAAAAAAAAAAACGGTAGGCAATGTAGATATGTCGTGAACAGAGGAAGTAAGTAGTTGTTTGACGAGAGGCCCAGAAGACAACAGGGAGACTCACTAAGACAGGCACTCACTTATGTCATGCTGCCTCTCACAGGCTCAGTCGTTAGAGGTCTTCATTGGGAGAAAGTGTGGGGTTGTATTACCTGCTATAACAAACAGATCCAAGAAATGCATGATGGATCTTATTCAGGAGTAGTTTATGTCTTGCAACCTGACACAATTAACCAGGTGAATGAACAGTGTGGTGTGGACAGAGGCTCTGCCATCTTCAACACGGGACGCGCATGTCTCAGATCATCTCCATTCTAACTGCCTGGAGGTATGGAGGAGCACGTATGGAACATTTTTAATGAATCAGGCCTGAGATGACACATTTCACAATCCGTTGTCCGACACTCAGTCTCAAAAGTAGTTGGGAAATAAGGTCCAGCTGAGGACACAGAATGAAAAGGAGGACTTATGCTTTGGTGAGCAGCTTAAGGTCTCTGTCTTTTGGATATGCTTTTAATTATATCAGATTGCATAATAATTCTCCCACACAGGGCTAAGTAATCTAGAGAAGAGATGACAGTAGACAACCTTTGAGAGTTCACAATGTGCTAGGTACAATGTGAGCTATGCATGTATAATTGAATTCAACTCTCACAAACCTTTGAGGTATGTAATGCAACTATCCCCACACAGATGAGGCAATGAAGACCGAGAAAAATTAGGCAATTTTTCCACTGTGAATAGCTAGCAGGTAGCAGAGCCAGGAATCCAGGTAGACTCACTCTGGAGACCGCATCTATGAGCAGGGAGGTAGATCAGTAGGTAGATGGAGATATCCTTCACTCAAGACATTTGCAGTCTCATTGGAAATATATAATCAGCATGCATGGAAAAAATAATAAGCCGTATATAGAGTCAAGTCTTGTGTACCATGCTCTGGAAATTACACTAGCAGGAGTTATGGAAGTGAAAGCAACCTGGGTAACTGGGCATCTGTGTAGACAATGATGACTCCAGAAGGACCCAGTTTTTAAAGGCAGGGGAAGGAGGGATGTAGGGAACCAGAGGAGAGCTGTGCTTAGCACCCCATATTCAAGGGCTACATTATGCTGGGCGGGGGGACACGGGATTGGCTGTCAGGCAACCAGGTGGGGGGTGGTGAGGACTCTGGCCGCCTGCAGAAGCCCGCGTATGATGATTCAGGCTTTCAACTAGACAGCCAGATACTATGAGTCTGTGATTCAGTCTAGACCCTGCCCTTTCTATCCACCATGGGAAAAATCCCTGGGTCAGAGTTCAATGTATGGCCTTATCATTTGTTTAAGGTTCTTTTTTATCTTTTTGTTTGTTTAATTTTGTTATTTTTTTTAATCAGCCACTTAGTTTATAATATGCAGTTTTTGTAAAAGCACATTGGTAAAAAAATAATTTTGTTGTTAAAGGTCACTGATTAAGAGCTACACAATAAACTGCACTCAGAATTTAGTCCCAACAAAAGGTTCTCTGTCCTGATAAACTAATATCCTCACTTTTATTTCTTGATGGAAGTTATGTAAACCATCATGGCACCCCTTTTGCTAGAGATACTAGAAAGCTGAGATTAAATTCTTTTCATTTTTACCCAAACAAGGAGGGAGGGGATAGTTAATGCATTATCTTTCTTCCCATTTCTCCCTGCCTGAATTACATGACTCTTGGTTTTTATCTTTATTTTAATGGGCTAACTCCGTGTGCACACTTTCTAGACTGCCTCAAACTATTTTCCAGAAGGAAGCTGGTTAAGAAAGTAGGGAATGAATAACTGAGAACTGGGATTTGAAGGTCCTTAAAAGTTTGGCTGAATGACATGCAAAGAATCTTTAAATAAAGTTAAAGGAGATGTCTTGACATTATGGTCGCTCTGGTTTTTAGGACCACCATATCTCCGCCTATTTCCCCTACATTTCAAATCCAGGGAGAGCCAAACCAGGTGTTAGAGACTTAAACGGCTCACAAGAGTAACATGTTAAAGAATCAGTGAAGTGAGAAATTTTCCTCTTTTTGCTAGGAATTTTGGCATCCAATCTCATGCATGAAAAATGTCTACTTTTCACCTGAGTTTTTTTATTTCACTTTTAATTTTAAGGTGATTATAGGTTCACATGTAGTTAAAAGAAATAACACAGAAAGAGCCCCATATCCTTGACTCTGTTTCTCCCAATAGCAATAAACCGCAAAACTACAGCACAATATCACAACTAGGGTATTACACTGACACAATCAAACAGAGAACATGTCCATCACCACCAAGGTCCCTCGTGTGACCCATTTATAGTCAGGCTCCCTTCCTTCTCCTCCTTTCTGTACCCTCCTTAGCCCCTGGAAGGCACTAATCTCTTCTCCATTTTTATGTTGTGTCATTTCAAGACTGTTTTAATCAGAATGTAACCTTTAATATTGGCTTTTTTTCACTCAGCAGAATTCTTTGGAGATTCACCTGTTTCAATAGTTTATTGCTTTTCACTGATGAGTATTATTCCATGGTATAGATACCATCTGTTATGTAACCATTCGACTGCTGAAGGACATGTAGGCTGATTCCAGTTTTGGCTGTTCCAGATAAAGCTTATATGGACATTTGTGCATAGGTTTTTGCGTGAACTTGAGTCTTGTTTTGTTTTTCTCTAGCGGATGGAGTTTTGGAGGCACCTCGTTACAACTTGACGAAAGTGTATATCAAAGGGCTCTTGTGGGGTAGGAGTGGGGGACACAGTTTATTCTGTGTTGTTTGCCTGGGGTAGAGGGTTATTATGTAAATGTTTTCTGTCTTGCTAGGTTGTCCTTTTCCTGATCCTTGGCTAGAAAAAGCAGACTTTCGTTGAGTGCTTTTTTTGTTCTTGTTGTTTTTGTTTCTGTTTTTGTTCGTTTGCTTGCTTGTTTTTGTCTGAGCTCTTTGGTAGCCCTGGTTTCTGGCTTCTTCAGCCCCAAGTCTGAAACATAAGAAACCAAAAAAAAGAAAAGAAAAAAGAAAAAGAAGAAGAAAGAAAAGAAAAAAGAAAAACCCTACGAACTCACTACTGCATCGTTCCTTGGGTTCCTAAATCTCTAACCAGTCTCTCCCTCTACTTTTAAAAGTCTTTTTGTGTCAGTATTATGCATGATGTCCAAGGTTTTTAATTGGAAGGAATAGGAAAAATGTATTTACTATATCTTCCTGGAAGTGGAAGTGTACTGACATACTTCTAAAGGTGGATTCATGCATGTCTCATTAAATCAGTAAAGGCTTAATATATTATTGTTTTCATCTACTTCACTGATTGACACCATAAAGATATAAAAATATATAACTGAATCCTATTGAACATCAAGATACACCATATGTTTCCAAAGCGTCACAAAATCTCAGCTACCTGACTGCCCTATTTCTACACCACTTGTTTTAACATTAGTTTGTATTAAAATAGAGCTTTGGTGGGATAGTTAATTTACCTTGAAGAAAAAATTTGCAAGTCTAGTAAATTCAAGACACTGGTGAATTCAAAATACTGTGGACATATTTACTTGCAAGATTTCTTTCATAAGAACACTGAACTGAACGTGATGAACTTGCCTTGTTATGTCACATATTAATGAGTTTCTCTTTTAGGCAACTCTCCATATTAGCTAATAGCTCCAGGCTGTCAAAACTAAAATTAACTTAATAAAAGATATTTACTTCAAACCATACTCCTCTAACTTAATTTAAAACTATATTTAAAATTAGAAGATACCTTTTTTTAGACACATTAAGGAGATAATTAAATGTTTACAGTCCTATCACTGAAAATTTGCAGCTATTCAAGAACTACGTCAACTTTTAAAGATAATATCCAATTAAGGATAAAAGAAAAAATGCAGAGTAATTAATAAAGTCATACAGTCTCCCAAGGCAACAGAAATAAAAGCAAAAATAAACAAGTGGACCTAATCAAACTTAGAAGCAGAGCAAAGGAAACTATAAATAAAAAGGAAAGACAACCTGTGGACTGGGGGAAAATATTTGCAAATAATGTGACCGACAAGGGCTTAATTTCCAAAATATACAAACAGTTCACATAATTCCATATCAAAAAAGCAAACAACCCAATCAAAAAATGGGCAGAAGACCTAAATAAACATTTCTCCAAAGAAGACATACAGATGGCCAAAAAACACGTGAAAAGATGCTTATCATTGCTAATTATTAGAGAAACGCAAATCAAAACTACAGTGAGGTATCACCCCCACATCTATCAGAATGGCCACCATTAAAAAGTCTACAAAATAATAAATGCTGGAGAGGGTGCAGAGAAAAGGAATTCTCTTACACTGCTGGTGGGAATGTAAATTGGTGCAGCCACTATGGGAAACAGTATAGACATTCCTTAAAAAAATGAAAATAGAGTTGCCATATGATCCAGCAATTCCAATCCTGAACATATACCCAGACAAAACTATAATTCTAAAAGACGCATGCACCCCAATGTTCACAGCAGCACTATTTACAATAGCCAAGACATGAAAACAACCTAAATGTCCATTAACAGATGAATGGATAAAGCAGACATGTTGTATATACAGTAGAATATTACTCAGACCTTAAAAAGAATGAAATAATGCCATTTGTAGCAACATGGATGGACCTAGAAATTATTATACCAAATGAGGAAAGTTGGAAAGAGAAAGACAAATGCCATTTAATATCACTTATGTGTAGAATCTGAAATATGAAACAAATCAACATTTATAAAAAAAAAGTCATAGATATAGGGAACAGACTTACTATGGTTGCCAAGGGGGAGGGGCTAGAGAAGGGAAGTTTGGGATAAGCACAGGCATACTATTATATAGAGGATGGATCGACAACAAGGTCCTACTGTATGACACAGGGAACTCTATTCAATATCCTCTGATAGGAGTTCCCTAGTGGCTCAGCAGGTTAAGGGCCCAGTGTTGTCACTGCAGCAGCTGTGGTTACTGCTGTGCCATGGGCTTGATCCTGGCCTGGGAACTCTTGTTTCGCAAGTGCAGCCAGAAAAAAAAAAAAAAAACCCTCTGATAAACCATAATGGAAAAGAATACATATATGTATTACTGAGTCACTTTGCTGTATAGCAGAAATTAGCACAACATTATAAATCAACTATACTTCAATAAATTTTTTTTAAAAAGAATAAAGCCATAGAAGACCACCTCCAAAGTAATGCCAGAATTTAGTACTACTTGCGAAAAAAGAGAAGTATATATTTAGAAATGAATTTCATTTAAATAGAAAACCACAGTCCCACTTATTCTTTTTTTTTTTTTTTGGGCCACACTTGCGGTATATGGAATTTCCCAAGTCCAACTGTAGCTGCAGCTGCTGGTCTACACCACAGCCATAGCAACACCAGATCCGAGCAACGTCTGTAACCTACACCACAGCTCACGCCTAGGCCAGATCCTTAATCCACTGAACAAGGCCAGGGATCGAACCTGTGTCCTCATGGATACTCGTTGGATTCATTACAGGTGAACTATGATGGGAACTCCCTCATTTATTCTTGAAGCCTATATTTCAACTTTTCGCATCCATAAGAAAAAATTATTTAATCTAACTGGATATTCTCCAACATCTAAATATCATTCTTTCCCTAATGTCCAATAGCTGTATGCTATGAAGCTTTGTTAGCATGTTTTGAAAATTTATAAAATACAACTGAAATTTCAAACATTATTATTTTTTTCTTTTTATGGCCACACCTTTGGCATATGGAAGTTCCCAGGCTAGGGGTCGAATCAGAGCTGCAGCTTCAGGCCTATATCACAGCCATGGCAAGCCACAGCAACACTGGATTGGAGCCATATCTGTGACCTATGCTGCAGCTTGTGGCAATGCTAGATCCTTAACCACTGAGCAAGGCCAGAGATTGAACCTGCATCCTCACAGACATTATGTCAGGTTCTTAAGCCACTGAGTCACCATGGAAACTTCTGAGCATTATTTTAAAGAACCTTTTCAATACTATCCTAGGAGAGTCCATACATTAGTAGCCAATCTAAAAGTGGGTCAGAAAGCACCAAAGCTGGAGTTCCCATCGTGGCTCAGTGGTTAAAGACTCTGACTAGGAACCATGAGGTTGCAGGTTCAATCCCTGGCCTTGCTCAGTGGGTTAAGGATCCGGCCTTGCTGTGAGCTGTGGTATAGGTTGCAGACGCGGCTCGGATCCCACATTGCTGTGGCTGTGGCAAAAGCCAGCAGCTACAGCTCCTGTTAGACCCCTAGCCTGCGAACCTCCATATGCTGCAAGTGTGGCCCTAGAAAAGGCAAAAAGACAAAAAAAAAAAAAAAAAAAAAAAAAAAAAAAAAAAAAAGAAAAAGAAAAAAAAGAAAGCACCAGAGCTAGAACACACTGAACACAGGTAATTCATTTATCCATCTTCATTCATTTATGTAATGTTTTATTTTCTGATCACCTTTTATGTGCCAGGTACTATGTTGGATGCTAAAACACCAAATAAACAGTGACCCTTATCCCTGAAAAAACCACGCTACAAAATGCAAAGATAAATCTAGACAACATAATCTAGAAGTACAACTTCAATTTCTAGAAATGAAACAATGATCACAAGTCTATGTTCAAATTATGTGCTTAAATGAAATAGACAATTGCAGTATCTAATTTATTCCATTGCTGCTCTATATAAAACTTTTAACTAAGGTTAAATGCTCTAAGAACGATGTAACCAAAAGTAGTATATGATGTCCCAGCATTGTGGCCTTATATCCCATTGGTTGTATGCCACAGACTGTGTAAGCACTATAAGATTTATACAGTTTCTCTTCCTGACAAGTTGATTTTACTTTTAAGATTTTATATATATGGGGAGCTCCCATCATGGCTCAGTGGAAACAAATCTGACTAGCATCCATTGAACCATGCAGGTTCAATCCCTGGCCCTGCTCAGGGGGTCGGGGATTGGGCGTTGCAGTGAGCTATGGCGTAGGTCACAGACATGTTTTGGATCTGGTGTTGCAGTGGCTATGGCATAGGCACACAGAAACTCATGTGATTAGAAAAAACACTCACGTGTTTAGACAAAAAGGCAAACTTCATATGAATTGTTAAGATCAAAAATGACACTTCAAAAAATCCTCATTTATGCAATAGGGGAACCAGCTTCTATAAATTCCTAGACATGCACATTTTGGTGAAAATTGTACATAAGGCACCCCTAAGATATTTTTCCCTGATATGAGACTCATTGGAATTGAAACCATCAGGAGTTTCCTGGTGGCTCAGTGGTTAAAGATCCAGCATTGTCCCTGCTGTAGCTCAGTCACTGCTGTGGTGTGGGTTCAATCCCTGGCCTGGGGCACTTCCACAGGCCACAGGTGAGCCCCCTTCGCCCCCCCAAAATTGAAATCATCAGAAAATAGAGCCTGCTGCACTTTTTAATCTATAGACCTGAATCCAATTAAGTGTCTATATTCTCCTCACATTTCTTCCATCCAGTCATAAGAGGGCTGGAGTCCTGTCTTTATGTGGGTGATGATTTAATTAACCATCTCATCACCATTGTGATCATGTACATTGTGTACACTGTGATCACGTACATCACAATGTACATCATCAAACCTGCTCTAGAGTTTTATCAGAAACCTAAACAAGTCAGGATAATTTAAATAAGATAATTTAAACGTGTGTGACCCTTTTGAAAAATGATCTGCTTTACTCTTCTGCCTCTCTTTTAAGGCAAAGGTTCTAGTTTGTACTGCTAGATCCTCTCCATAACCATTAAAGTCTATTTGTTTGCAATGAAATTTTCACAAATTGCAGTACTCTAAGAAGTGAAGTTCCGTGCATTGTCAATTTTATATGTAATATAAACCCCTACAAATCTGAACATTTAAAGAAACGCAGAGTTTCCATTGTGGCTCAGCAGTAAAGAACCTGACTGGTATCCATGAGGACACAGGTTCCATCCCTAGCCTTGCTCAGTGGGTTAAAGGATCCAGTGTTGCCATGAACTGTGGTGTAGGTCACAAATTCAGCTCAGATCCTGTGTTGCTGTGCCTGTGGTGTAGGCTGGCGGCTAAAGCTCCGATCTGACCCCTAGCCTGGGAACTTCCATATGCCATGGGTGTGGCCCTAAAAAAGACAAAAAAAAAAAAAGTTAAAAAAAAAGGAAATGGGAGTTCCCTTCGTGGCTCAGTGGTTAACGAATCCGACTAAGAACCATGAGGTTGCAGGTTCGATCCCTGGCCTTGCTCAGTGGGTTAAGGATCCGGTGTTGCCGTGAGCTGTGGTGTAGGTTGCAGACGCGGCTCGGATCCCGCGTTGCTGTGGCTGTGGCAAAGGCCGGCGGCTACAGCTCCTGTTAGATCGCTAGCCTGGGAACCTCCACATGCCGCGGGTGCGGCTCTAGATAAAGGCAAAAAAACAAAACAACAAAAAAAAGGAAATGGTCACATATGATCTAAAGTTTGCAAGAAGACAGTACAGAGAAGGAAAACAGGAAATTATAAATCTTTATATTAATTTTAGTAAAGGGAAAGAAAACACAGCAGAAACTATGTATTCTAGACCACCAACACGGGATAATGCAAATTGAAGGTATTAATGAACCATTTCCAAAAAGGTAATCACAGCCAAGTCCCAGTGAATAAATCCTTGAAGAATCTAACTTTGGCAAAAATAATTACCAACACTGTAACACCATGGGATCACCTAAAGTTTCTTTAGACATAGGATGAATATCATATATTTCATCATTTTATAAAACCAGAATGGCACCATTATGTTGAAGGAAATGGGGGAAAAATGACCTAAAGGCTAAATCTTCAAAAGGTGAATCAATGACTGCTAATATAGAGTTAGGAAACTCTTTAAAAACATTAATTATAAAAACTATAGTACTTGCAGTATACTGTAGTTTATATACATGTTTATATGTAGTAATTTTTTTTTTTTTGTCTTTTTGTTTTATCTAGGGCAGCACCCACGGCATAGGGAGGTTCCCAGGCTAGGGGTCTAACAGGAGCTGTAGCTGCCGGCCTTCGCCACAGTCACAGCAACACAGGATCCGAGCCGCGTCTGCGACCTACACCACAGCTCACAGCAACGCCGGATCCTTAACCCACTGAGCAAGGCCAGGGATCGAACCCGCAACCTCCTGGTTCTTAGTCGGATTCGTTAACCACTGAGCCACAACAGGAACTCCCTATATGTAGTAATTTTATATAATATTTATATACACATATTTTAAATGTGAAAATATATATCTAGTACCCATATGTACTTTTATTACTTCAGCAGTACTTATACCTAGCTTTTATCATGGCATATTGTGTGCTATTTTTTAATATATCTAAGTATAAATGGTAAGAAGGGACTTCTCTTCTCCTGAAGTGATCTCTTCAGCCAGAGTTTAAATTATGACACAGAGAAAAGTTCTACCACTTTATATCTTCAGCCCAGATCTCACTTCTGAGATCCAGACTCATATTTTTACCTGTCTATTACTCACCATTTGGATTCTTTCAAAGCAACCAAAACCTCAGTACGTTCAGAAACAAATTTAAACTCTCTGGCTATCCTCCCTACTACATCTTCAAACCACAGCAATGAACGATTTAAAAAAAACCTTCTATCCTATCATCAAAACACTATCAGAATCATTTTTGGCACCCAACTTTCTCCTTTACCTCCCATGTAAGGACATCACAAAAGCCTGCCATTCTTACTTTCTGAATGTTTCCCGCATCCATCTACTTCTCTGAATGCTGACTAACGTTAACCTGGTCTAAACCACCATTCTCTCATCTCAACTACCTCCAAATGCCTCCAGCTATTACAGTCATATTCATTCTTGCCAGCCACCATTCCACTGTCATTTCTCTCACACTGTACCAAAATGATCTTTTCAAAATGCAAATATTATTATTCACTGCTTTGCTTAAAACACATCAGCAACTGCCCTCTGTTCGTAGAATAAGGAACAAAATTCTTACCGAATTTTACAACTCTGTCTCCAGCCTCATCTGCACTGGACAACCTCACACTCAGGGCACTCCAGCTGCGCTGGTCTTCGTTTAGGTCCTCAAACACACAGTGCGCCTTCCCGCTGGAGGGCTTTGAAATGCTTTTCTCAATGTAGAATACTCTCCCACCTCCTTAACTAGTCAACCACCGATCTTTCATTAAAATCTCAAGACAATAATTACTTCCTCCATTAACCTTCCTTCATGTCCCCTTATTATGTAATTTAACATTTATGAATGTGTTCTTAGATTAATAACTGTCTCATCCACTTCTGTAAATTCCTTGAGGACAGAGTGCATCTAATTTTACTCTACATTACATTCCCAGCTCTTAGTGGAGTGTCTGGCACGTAACAGGCACTCGGAATATTTGTCGAAAACAGGAATGAGTGCAGAAAGTAGGAATGAAGTGAGCAATTCATGAATGCCTACTCTACATTTCATATATATTTTCCATTTCATTTCCAAAAGCCCATATTGCAGACGAAGAAGCTGAAGCTCAGAGAAACTAGAGAGACTTTTTCAAGGTCACAAATTGTTACAATTTACATCTAATGTCTCTTTACACAATGTCCAGGATCCTTAGGTGGTGAGTATCTGCTGTTTCAAACTGCCCAGCATCCATCCACCTTGCTCTGCTAATGGTACCCCTAATATTCTTTGAAAAAAGAAGCCTTCTCCGTTCACTCTCACCCTATGTGGTTTTAAGAAGGCTAACCTAACTCCCGGTTCCAGTCAAAGCAATCCAAATAAGTAGATAAGTAAATAAATACATAAAATAGGAATACAGGAGAGAGAAAGGAACTTTTAAACAAAAATCAACCATAAATAATTTTAAAGTATGTATAATATGATTCTTGTTACTTATTTTATTTTATTCATTAAAAAAATTATTTTGGCCACATTCCTAGCCTGTGGAAGTTCCCACAGTTGCAGCAACACTGGATCCTTAACCTGATGCAACACATGGGAGCTTCCAAAATGATTCTTTTTATATTTATATTATGTTTGCTACTTATATAAAAAGATACATAACAAGAAAGTCATCAAAAATTAGTGCTGATACTTCAGAGTATGAAACGCACGCTTATTTTTTAAAGTATATACCATTTTAAGTTTTGTTTGACTTTTTAAAACTGAAGATACACTATGTATACAACCACGAAAACGAGCAAGAGTACTTTTGGGGGGTAGGGAGAGGTGAAATAATTGGGAGATGCTGAGTATTTAGAGGTCCTTGTTTAGAGAGAAAAGCCCATTCAATAGCTGGGACACCACCATTGCTGCCCAAACCTCACTTAACAGGCACTGTCCCTTCTTCCCTTCTCAACTGTCTCTTAGCCAAGAAACACACATGTTGAGCCAAGATGCAATGTGTTTTTGTGCAAGTTTTTTAAAATTAATTTATAAAGTTTTATTCCTGTCACCCTCAATCTCTTAATCATTTTTGTTTTTCTGTGAATTCTTAAGTATTTCCTTACTCCTGTGTTTTCAACAAATAATTAGTAATTAAAAATGGAAATTTATAGAAATTAAAAATTGTATTAGCATAGACAGGGCCAATTATAACTGATGAATAAACCAAACAGCTTCGGAAAGGAGCAAATTTCATTCTGATACAGGATGTCATATAGATTAATTGATACTAAGGATGATGAAATCTCTAAGTATATAGGAATAAATTGTAAATGTACTTTAGAGAAGTAATGACTAAATAACAGACACTTCTTATATCTGTGAACATGGCTCAGAAATGCTTTTTATCTCAATATCCAGTTCCTGGCATAATACCAGGCATATCGTAAACATTTAACAAATGTCTGTTGACCACATGAATAAATGTTTCAGTAAGTGTTAAAAAACTGAAGATTATAAACAATATTATCACAAAGCATAGTTTGTATAGTGGATTTCAAAAGTTCCCAGATAGGGGGCTCTTCTCCCCACTCCCAGCTGTCCTGGGAGCTATTTGCTTTCCTGTAATAAAGACTTTGCTTGCTTGAAGGAAAAAAAAAAAATTTCCCAGATAAAATTGACTGGCTTTTAAATATTAGGAAGAGAGACCCATTTCTGGCCAAGACGGTGTCCAAGGAACCAGATTTACTCTTCTGCCTTTTTAAGCAACTACAAAATGATAATAAAGGGAAAAATGAAATGATAGTTTTCAAGCATTGGACAACAGGCTGTACAGGACAGGGATGCTTACAAGAGGGCGTGCAAATGAAGTGAGTTTTATGATTGCACCAAGTTACTGTCTGGAAACGATACTAGGATTTAGGGCAGGGAAAAGGAGTAGAGATGGAGCCTTTGGTCTTCTCGAGTTACACAAGGGTCTTACCAGAACAGCGTTTTGTAAGCTGTTTCCATTGGCATCTACTGCCAGCGCTAGAGAGAGTCCTCCACTTATTCTACTGACTGGGTACAAGATGTACACCAGCAGGATAAATCTTATTGGAGATTATCAAATAGCTGCAATCAAAGCCTCTGCTAAGTTGTAAAGAATGGGATTCAGTAACATTTTGTTTGTTTATTTACAAAAATGCTTTTCCCTTGCCAAATAAATTTAATTGTTTCAACTGGTTTGAATTCAAGTTCGTGATCTCAGCACTGAAATTTCCTTTGCGAAAAGATGTCACCTCATCCAAAGTTCACGTTTCTTTACCAAATAACAGAAGATAACTGGAAGATTCTGCCCTAAAATGTGAGACCCTTAGGGACACCGAACTATATTTTACTTTTAAGTTTTTTTCTTTTTTTAAGCAATTCCCATCCAATCCAAGATCGTCTTATTAAAATATGTCCAAAAGAAAAAATAAATATTTATGCAAATTTTGTAGTTATTTATATTTTATGATAGATACATTTATGGGACAGGCTTTCAATAAAAGAACTATTTTGACACACTCTGGCATCAACAATTGAGTTTTGAGTATAGTAGATGACTTTGTCAGTTTTAGAAATGTTCCTAAACCAAACAAAGATTTTTCTCATATTTTGCAGCTAAATATAAATAATACAAAGTGTTTACTTCTCATAAGCCAATGATACAAATTAAAATGGTTACTATGTGCAATTAAATAGTTTTGGTTTCTTAAAATGTTTTGTAAATTAATGCTTTTATGGCTAAATCTCATTAATTAATGACCACAAGATTAAAGAAATGACTAATAATTGACCTCTTTTTCACTCAGGCCAGCGACATTCTTCAGATTTAACTATTCATCTGGATCACAAAAGTATCATAAAACACACCTAAATAACCATAAAAATAAAACTTAAACCATCAAGCAAAGTGTGTCCATCAATACTACTTTTTAAATAAGTTAAACTCAACTAACATTTACAGAGCAGTTAACGAGTGCAAAGCATTGTGCAAAATCTATAGGGGACACAGAGATGACACTGTCATCTTCCACTGTCATCTCAGAAACTATTGAGCAGACATACACATTATTAATGCTATTCCAACGTAGAAATAATGGAGTTATACAATGAAAATATTTATTGACAAGATTGTATCTGTGAACTACTTTGATAAGTGAATTAATGATAAGTGAATTAATTTATGAATTAATGTATTTGATTTCCCAACAAGCTTATGAAAAAAGCAGTCTTGATAGTTTTTTGTTTGTTTGTTTGTCTGTTTTTTAAATAGGTCCCTTGTCTTACAGGGACTCTGAGGCTTAGAGTTAAAGGACTCAACTTTAACTCAGAGGTCAGAAAAGTCAGAGGCAGGATTTGAATCAAGGTAGAGAGTTTGTGGGGATATGAATAAATTGTCAGTAGTCAGTACAGTAAAAGGATTGGGACGTAGACTCTAATTACTACTCGATTTGAATTTAAATTGTGGCTCCGTTTTTTACTAGCTCTATAAATTGAGTAAATATTCAAATAAGCCTGAGGCTTATTATTTATAATTATGAAGTAAAGATTATTTTAGCTCTTGTATGAAGTTATTGTGGCGATTATACAGTTTGATATTTATAACAAATCCAGTATGGTATACTATACCTGACTCCTCGCTCAAAAAATTATAATTATTTATATTTTACAAAGAGTCTTACATAGGTTATACGGGTTAGGACAACAGTAAGAGCAAAATAACAGTGCCTCAAACTCACCAGTTTTCCATTTTCTCATGTAAAAGAATACTAGGGTTAGAAAGTCCAGGATTGGTATGGTAGTTCCATGAAGTCACCAGGGACTCCTATCTCTCTAATCTACCACTTTTGGTATGTTGCTTCCTTATGATACAGAATGGATGCTGGAGTCCCAGCCATTTCACCCACATTCTAAACAGCAGGAAGAAGAATAGAAGAAAGCTAAATGAGTCTGCCTATAAGGTCCCTTTAAAGGGTCTTCTTGGAAGTGTACATTTACACATGTACTCTTACACATCTAAACTGGATGGATTCAACTGCCCCAAACTACCTGGGAATTGTCATTATTATCTGAAGTGGCCCTGTGTTCAAAGAATGGCATTCTGTTAGTAAGAAAGGAGAGAAAGAGGATTGGACTGAAAACTGGCTGGTACTCTCTCTCATATGACTCTGATGACAACACATAAAGTAAAAATAATTTAAAAGATTAATGGAAGAAAACTAGATGGAAACCTCACTTCCTGAATGCAAAGGAAGAGGATATTCTACTCCGTAAGCATGACCTTTGCATAAATCACACGGCACCCCCAAAGACAACATCAGAGAGAAGAATTTCCTCATAGAATTTGAGAGCTGGCCCTTCCACACAATGACTATGTGAATTAGGTGACCACAGTCTTAGAGTACAATTTGTAAGCAACTGACTGAAAAGAAAGCAGAATGGGAGTGAGTCAATGGGTATTCAGTGGCCAACGCAGAGTTAAACAGGCAAAGGGTAAATTATACCTTCTGTTTGCTGTGCTTAATCCTTTGGTCAGTCATCTTGTGTTTGATCTAGATAGGCCTCCTCCCTGGGCACAATCAGAGGTAATTCCTGGGAAGGTGCAGCAGGGGGAACCCATGGGACAGTAAGGCCTGCTTGGAAGTCTCCCTGGGCCTGCAATCACCACTCCCTCTCAAACCCCCATCTCAATTTTTGCAGTTGTCCTGACCATTGGAAGGAAACAGAATGGCCGCTGCAACAAGGGTTTCTAAAAGCCCTGGAATTCTGGCTGACAGCATAGGGTTGTGTCCCAATTCCCTGACAAGCTAGCTGTCAACCTCTGGCACAGTTACCTGTTTTAAGTCTTGACCTACTCCTTGCAAAGCTGGAATAATAATATTAATAGCACCTACCATATGGAGTTATTTTGAGGATTAAGAGCTTGGTAGAGTACTTAGCAAACACTCAATAAATATTAGCTATTCTGCACATGGGAGTCATGCTGGTATACGGTAGAACCTACTTATAAGCCAAGTAACTTAAATATCTAAGTCTCAGTTTTTTTAATATTTGGCATCTAGCAGGTTTGACAATAAAACATAATAATTTTGTGATAATTATAAATGCACCCAATATTCTCATATACATATACACGAAGAAAAGTAATGGAAATTTCTTAATACGAGTTCTGGAAATTTTCCTTTACAGATTACCTGCATTTGCATTTTATTATAATATGCCTAGAACTCATTTGATATATTTCCCTTCCGTCTTCCTACCCTCTCAAGTGATGATATAATAAGATATATTATGTAAAGATCAGCTATGCATTCGACTTAGCCATAAACTAGTGTAATATAAGCTTCCTGCTGCTTAGATCTGACACAAAGTGCTCTCTTTAAATGGTAATACAGAATGGGGAAATAAGTCTGGAGGTCATAAGCTTACATTTTGATTCCATTAGTATGTGCAAAACTCATTGTATTTAAGCTACAGTCTCAGAAGGGATCATCTTTTATCTGCCAAATCTTAAAGACTCCAGACTTCTGAATTCCAAAACTGAGTTCACTGACCTAAATATTTGGAAAGGGGGTAAATGCATTTTCCCAAAAAGGGAATAAATCTACCCTTTTAGGAAAATTAGCCAGAGAGGGAGAGAGATTACCCTTGGAAAAAGCATGGTTGGGTTTATACACAGTGCATTAAATGATGATGTATTTAGTACATTGTGATAGTAAGAAAAGGTACAGTTAGGCCAGGACTCTGAACGCCAAGAGTGTTAAGCAGTTGTTCTCAGGAACCAAGTTGTTTGGGCTGAGTGTTGTTGGTTAAGATCAATGGTATATTTTCATGGTAAAAGTCCAGATTTAAGGGAATTGTTTGAATTATTTTGCAGATGAATTATTATTTCAGAAGTTGATAACCTTTTTCAATACCAGGGAATCCACTACGTTTAGGGGAGGACCCCTTCCTACGTACTAGGTCTGAAAACCAGTAGCCACCACGTGACAGCCGGTATCGTTGAGAAGTGTTACTTTCTTACTACAGTTTTAGGTCACCTCAGCACTGGAAGATATTACTCCTATTGCTTGTTCTAAAATGACAGGTGCTAAAATCATCTGAATGCAGATATTCGTGTGCCACAGATCTCTTCAACTTCATTATTCAGTGGACATTCAGGATTCAAGTGCTGCAAACGCAACACAGTAACTTGGAAACATATCAGCTTTAGATTTCAAATCTTAACACTTCCATTGATTGCGGGTTTCTCCTATGCCCCAACCAAGCAGCCCTTTCCTTTTCTAAAGAAGGTTTTCATCGGGCATAAGGGGCCATCAAAAACAGGTATTTAATACTCGTCTATTCATATATTATTTTTCCAAGAAAAACTGCTCATGTTAAAATCCTTTATTAAGTAGGCTAATCACCGGAAAATCACTTAAACAAATAATTGTGACAGTTTTGGCATAACAGGAAGAACACTGGGTTTGCGTTAAGAAAACTGGAGTTTAAATTCTTCTCTTAGCTCTCGCTGGATTGTGACTTTGGATTAGTCCCTTAGCTAATTCTTTGTTTACTAATTCACTCATTCACTAAAGGCCCAATTTACAATGCCAATCACTCTTCTAGACTTAGCTGTATAGAAGAGAAGTAAAGAGACAAATTTCCTGCTCTTTTGGAAAGGACACAAGAAAGACATTTAAGAAATATAACACACATATGGTTACTTGTTCATGTGGAGACATCATGTGTATTATTCTAGAATAACTGCCCAAAATAAACTTGCTAGTCATACACTATATGTATTTTAATTATATAGTATCAAATTGATCACAAAGTAAAATTTATAGTTTTATCAGCAGAGGATTACCTATGCATTGACTAAGACTTTGATTGATCAATTGATTTAGTTAGTTATTGCCACTTAAGCAAATGAAAAGGGATATTTCATTTTTGGTTTAAGTAGTTTCTCTTATTCCTAGAAAATGTGCCTAGTTTTCCACATTATTACTGACCATTTGTAATTCCATAAATATTGTCTGTTTAATTCTTTAGCCACTTTTCCTATTGTGTTATCTTTTTCTCATATATTTGTGGAAGGTATTTATATGTTTTAAATATTATTTGTCTATTATACAGCTAATATTTTCTCCTGGTTTATTTTCCTTTTAACAGTTTTAGGATATCTTTTGTCACATAAAAGCTTGAAGTTCTAATTTCAAGAGTCAAATTCATCTTTTTCATTTATGGTTCTTCCATTATACCTTTTTTTTTTTAAAGCTATCCCTACCTCAATTAATATGTTGCTTCTTAGATTTATTTGGGCTTATTCATTTATTAATCTATCTAGTATTTACATTTAAATGTTTAAGCCATTTTGAATGCATTTTTACTAAAATCTAGGAGTAAAAATCTAAAATAATTTTGCAAATGGAAAGCTGTCTTAAAACTGTTTTACTGGATTGTTTACCCTTTTAACCCATATTTAAAAATTTTTACCTTGATTATATGCTATATTTCTACATACCCATGGAACCATTTTCAAAACTAGTTTTTCCATTGATTTTCCATTACCTTCTAGTTACCCCTCCCCCCATTCTTGAGACTCACATATACGATTGTATTAATACGCTTTGGGTTGCAAGTAGTGGAAAACTCAACCGAAATAGATAAACAATTAGAGGAATTATTGAAAAGGCTGTTAAATTGAAAAGTCACTGAAAAAGTCCAGAAGTAGGGTCAGATTCATGCCAGTCCTGGTCTACTGTCTCATGTGATGAGACCAAGAAACAGCTTCTTAGCTGCAAAACAGCTTCCCTCTCCCCATTTCACAGCTTTACTTGTGTTGGTAATGTTGAGTCCATTCTTGGCAGCACCCTCACCATGGTACAGAAAGGTGAGAAAGAAAAATCTGTGCCTAGAACTTCCAGAAAAATTCTTTTTTTTTTTTGTCTTTTTAGGGGTGCACCTGTGGCATATGGAAGTTCCCAGGTTAGGGGTCGAATCAGAGCATCTGGCCTACACCACAGCCACTGCAATGCCAGATCTGAGTCTTGTCTGCAACCTACATCACAGTTCACAGCAACACCAGATCCTTAACCCACTGAGCGAGGTCAGGGATCGAACCCTGGATACTACCCTGAGTCCTCATGGATACTAGTTAGAGCCACAACGAAAACTCCTCTGAAGTTTACTATTACTGAATCCTTGAGTTAAACTCCATTACCAGGAGGCTGGGGAAAGTATGAATGAAGACTACAAACGGGACAAGACTGGGTATTCATCTCAATGCAGGGATTTTTGCTTGAGCCGCTGGGTGGAATGATGGTGCCATTGACTGATACAGGGAAGATTCTAGGAAGAAAGTGTTAGAGTGGGTGGCAGTGAAAGTTTGGGAGTTTATCTTAGATGGGCTCCTGTGAGATGCTTGTGAGATATCTAAATGGATATATCAAGTAGGCAGTGGGCTAAATGAGTCAAGCCAAGGAGAATGTTTTGGGCTAGAGATATAAATATGGGATTCATCTTGGATTTGTATTTTATAGGTGAAATATAAAGCTATAGATATAAATGAAATCTAAGATGAGAATTCAGAGAAAAATCAGAAGGCCTAGGACTTACCTTTGAGGAACTCCAGAGTTTAGAAGTTAGAGAAAGGAAGCCATGCTACAAAAGAGCCTCAGACTGTGTCTTCTGTGAAACAGAAGTTACACTAAGAGTGTGAGGACAGAGTCTAGGAGTATCTCAATACCTACAGCAGGTAATCTAAAATACAGGCACATATTCATGAGCCTCCAGGAAAGAGGGGCAAATAATAATGAACTAATTCCTAGGTGGACACTGACACACATTTTCATTCATCATAAAAGTGTGTTGGAGGGCCCATGGATGCACTTGGTGAAGGAGCATAGCTTTGGAATCAGAGAGGCCAGGGACTGTCTGCCTTTGTCAAGTTCCTCAAAACCTTGGAGCTCTAACGTTACCATGTGCTAATGGAGCCCATCCACTTCACAGGGCTATTGTAAAGATGGATTATGAGACAGGTGGGCGGTGGGGAGAGGGCTGGCCTGGGACTGGCATATGCACGCTGTGGTATAGCGAATGACTGCCCAAAGGAGATCTGCTGTGTAACACAGCGGACTCTACCTGGTATTCTGTGGTGGTCTATATGGGAAAAGAATCTGAAAAAGAATAGATGCATATATAGGCATACCTGAATCATTTGATTGTACCACAAATTATCACAACACTGTAAACCAACAGTACTTCAGTAAAATTTCAAAAAATGAAAAAAAGACATGTGAACCCCTGATGGGTGTACTCTCCCCAGCAGGAATAGGAATTGAAGGGGTAGCGGATGCTGGGAAGAGTAGCCCTGCACATCCGTGTCTAGACTGGTGTGATGGAGAAGTTAATAGTGCTCTGATCCCCACAGTAAGGCTTCACTGAGGACATGGCTTGTCAGAAGCTGTTTACATGGCAGGAAGGACATGACCTGGCCTGGCTGTTCCCTCTCCGACCTTCCGACCTTCTGCTCCTCCCGTTCCTCCTAAGCACAAGAGCTGCAGAAGTCATCTCACATGTCAGGGTGGATTTCTAATCGTTTTTATCAGGTCTAAGGGAACGACAATGACTGTCCCTAGGGGATATCTTCTACATCTTGAGGAGATGTCTGAGTTTCTCTTCACTCTGGGTCATTTAGGCATTGCCTCCTCCAGCTCCATACTCTGCTACTGGCAGTGTTTTATGTTCCTTATTCTTCTAACAATTGCTTTTCTCGATGACTTCCTCATGCTTTAGTAGACTTCTAGGGCATAGATGGTGCTTTGAGAAGTAATCTAATCTCCCATTAGTTTGATTTATGTCTCAGCTCCAGGGTTACAAGATATTTTTGCTTGGACTTAAGTTCTTTAGAATATTTTGACATTACAAAACACTGAAGAGTATATTGTACCAAACAATACTGTCCTCAGTATGGAGATCAACCGAATGACCTAATGCGTCCTTCCAGTTTCTAACTTCTATGATATCGTACAGTATGGAATCTATTCATAGTATAATAGTCCTTTATATGAAGAAATGAATATATCATCTAAGTCTTTATTTCCATTTTGAACTCCAATGTAGCTTCTGATTAAACCACACTGAAGTTAGAAAAAGGATGAATATCCTTTGATATCTGCAGTAGTCCTTTGATTATAAGGCAGAATCAAAATTGATGAGGTATATCTATTTTATAATTATCTGAGTTTTTCTTGTGGAGGCAGAAAAAAAGAGAACAGTATATAGGCTCCTTGGAGTTCCGGTCATTGCTCAACAGAAACAAATCTGATTAGCATCCATGAGGACCCTGGTTCAATCCCTGGCCTTGCTCAGTGGGTTAAGGATCCGGCATTGCCATGAGCTGTGGTGTAGGTCGCAGATGCAGTTTGGATCCCGAGTTGCTGAGGCCATGGTGTAATCCATACGCTACAGCTCTGATTCAACCCCTAGCCCGGGAACTTCCATATGCCTCAGATGCATCCCTAAAAAGACAAAAAAAAAGGGACATAGGCTTCTCTTCTAAGTCGGGTTTATCTTTTTTTTTTGCCTTTATCTAGAGCCGCATCCGCGGCATATGGAGGTTCCCAGGCTAGCGATCTAACAGGAGCTGTAGCTACTGGCCTTTGCCACAGCCACAGCAACGTGGGATCCGAGCCGCGTCTGCGACCTTCACCACAGCTCACAGCAAGGCTGGATCCTCAACCCACTGAGCAAGGCCAGGGATAGAACCCGCAACCTCATGGCTTCTAGTCGGATTCGTTAACCACTGAGCCACGAAGGGAACTCCCTAAGTCGGGTTTATCTTTCATCAAAACCTTTCACCCAATTTAAAATCAGATCTAAAATCAGGGAATCCACCTGGTATCTTTCATTTTAATACATCAGTCCTGCTTGGTCTACTATATACAGTCTATATATAATATGCTGTTTTATCATTATCATGGTTTAATTAAAACTAAACCAAGCACTTTAGATCTTCAAAGATATTTATCATTGTTAATTATAATGATATAATTAGAAACAACAGAATTCAACTGATTGATCTGGAGGAACTTCCTCGTCAGCACTTTAATTTTGTATTTTCTAATCAGTTTAAGGAATTCTGCACTCATATTTTAAAAGAAAAAAAAATACACTGACTTTCTTGGTTTGCTTTGTATACATTCACAGTGAGAAAGAACTAAATTCCATTCCTCACTAAGTCGATCCATGATGAGGGTCCACTTGTCTTTTATGTACCACACGAGACAAATGCTCATCCTATCTAGTTCCCAGGACAGCCCCTGACAGATGGTGACATGGTGATATGGTCATCACAACCTGCCCCGGCAAGTCAGAGAAACTCAGTGCTTTGGTGACTGCCACTAAAGGTGGCATTTTACATGAAGAAAATGTTTACATTTTGTTGCTTTTTTCTTTGATGTTGCCACAATTCAAGGCTTAGCATTTTCCTACCCTTGACATAAAAATTACTCAACTGGAGTTGATTAGAAATCTAATTTTCTCTATAACTGCATAAGAGAAAATTATTTCTCACTGAGTTTCCAGGCCAGTGAAAAGGCATGAGGGACTGCAAATCTGAGCACCAAAAGTCCATCTTCACATGGTCTAGATTTATAAATGCTTCGGAAAAATGAACAATTTATAAAAGCAAGAAGTTGCACTTTAAGTTGTTCCTTCTGAAAACCACTTATGTGGTAATCCAGAGAAGAATATTTTCAAATCCCTCTATATTTTTAAAAGTACAAATTATGAAGCCCTATAAATAATCTTGTGATATTTCCTAACAATAAAATAAATAAAATTAGTGTACTTCCGAGGCCTGAATGTTCTCTGAATTTATGCTGATTTACCACAATTTCTCATGACAACATCATATTATTTCCCATAAATCACTGAATACCTATCAAAATCTATCCTGCATATCCATCATGAGTATAATCTAAACACAGCATAATCTTCCTAAAACATAAAAAGGTATTTCTAAGATGCAAATCTGATTATGTTAATTCTCTGTGTAAAAACGTTCAGTGACTTTCCTCCATGCCTATAGCATTATACTAAATCTTAACATGATTTTTTCCAGATGTAAATGGAACCCAACCTACTTCCCTGGCCGTCGAGTCCTTTTCCTAAAGTTCACATGTCATAGATAGCTGACGACTGTTTCTTTTCCAAACTTGTTTGAGCCCATTCCATTTCTCTGCTTTGGCTCAAACTCTTCCCTCTAATTTATAATTTCCTTTCCTATTTCTGTCCTTCCCACAATCAATATCCTTACCCACCATCAGCGTCTTTCAAAATCTGCCACTATCTTCAGGTTCAATTTAAATATCACGTCTTTTGAAATCCTTGCTGAGAGAGGTTGTCCCAATTACAACTACAGTTACTGAGTCCAAGTTCGTACTGCTCACCCCATGACAGGCTGACAAACTGAAGGCAAATGTTATTGGGGCAAGGAAGAAAAATTTCATTCAGAAAGCCAGCAGACTGAGAAGATGGTGGACTAGCGTCCCAAAGAACCATCGTGCTTAGGTTGGAATATTAGTTTCTTTTACAGAACAAAAAGGGGGAGGTGAGGAGGTAAAGTCGAAAACACAGTAAGCTGTTGCAAATATTTCCTTGTGCCAGCCAGACTCTAGAGCGGATGTTTTAATTTCTTTTTTCCTGTAGCCATTCACAGGTGGGCCTGGTCAGGATGTTTCTTGTGAGCTAAACAAAGGTATTTTAGCATAACACTCAAGCATGGGAGGCAGGGTTCCTAGAGATGGGCCACTATGTATATTATAAATTATCTGCCACATCCCTTCAGTGAATAACTTGTAACAAAAACAAAAGAATACAAGAGTTCCAGAGTGGCTCAGCAGTTAATGAACCTTACTAGTATCCATGAGGACACGGGTTTGATACTTGGCCTCAATCAGTGGGTTAAGGATCTAGCGTTGGAGAGCTGTGGTGAAGGTTGTAGACATGGCTCGGATCCTGCATTGCTGTGGCTGTGGCACAGTCGACAGATACAGCTCTGATTAGACCCCTAGCCTGGGCACTTCCATATGCCATGGGTGTGGCCCTAAAAAAGACCAAAAAAAAATATTTTTTCATAAATATATTTGAATTTTGTCATATTTGGTAGGGACAAAGAAAGTCTATTATGAGGGCCAAATCTTAAGATAAAGGAGCCCAATAAAACAACCAAAAAGAAAACAGAATAATTACAGAGTTTACTAAGAACCACATCCTGCAAGTTCAAAAAAAGCATTACAAAGTTTACACTCAATTAGTGAGGGAAGGGAAAATAATGTGTGTACAAGGACCTCTCACTCTCAAGTGCTACCAGCCTCTTAGGCTGTCTTTTTGTGTCAGAGAGATCACTCTCTCTGCCTTGATTTTCTGAGGAAATCCTTCCAATACGAACTGCCCTAATGCTCTCTGGCCCTATCAGAAGTTGGGAAGCCTCGTAAAAATTTCACATGTTCCTAATATAATCAATACTGGGGTTTGTATACTGAGACTTGCTATCTGTTAGAACTTTTATATTTCTACCTTGGATTACTTTAGTAATTATACAGTAGCATCCATTTAGAAATTGATTTCTCCCTTTCAGTTTACTTATACCAAAAGCAGTACAACTCACGAAAGTTCCAAAAAAAAAATTCCAATTTTCCACATGCTGATAATTATTTACATAGCATTTACATTACATTAGTTTTATAAGTAATCTAGAGATGATTCAAAGTATTCGAAGTGGCAGAAATTTAACAACACTTGCCACCTAGAAAACTCTTAGAATATTTTCTTTGTGGGTTGACTTTTAGCTTCTGTTGTTCTTTTTTAAATGAAATGGAGCATTCCTTTTCTTTTTTCTACCATAATAAAAAAAAAGCTTTTTTGTCTTTTGTTTTTTTTTTAGGGCCGCACCCACGGCATATGGAAATTCCCAGGCTAGTGGTTAAATTAGAGCTGTAGCTGCCAGCCTAGGCAAGAGCCACAGCAACACAAAGGATCTGAGCCGTGTCTGCTACCTACAGCCACCACAGCCCACAGCAACGCCAGATCCTTAACCCACTGAGCAAGGCCAGGGATTGAACTCAGGTCTTTATGGATACTAGTCAGGTTTGAACCATGACGGGAATTCCCCTAATAAAAATTCAAAGTAAATTTCAAAAATTAAGTGTATGGGAGAATATTTGTAGGTTATATGCAAATACTATGCTATTTTAAATAGGGGACATCAGCATCCAAGGACTGGGATATAGGGGGGCTATGAAAGGCACTGGAATAAATCTCCCCACCCCCTCATAGCAAGGGACAACTATATGAAGTAATACTGAAACTAGAAGTATGGAGAAATTCCTACTGTCGTTAAAAGCACCTTGGCCTCTACTTAAGCCTAAAGACATCTTACTCCCAGTAAAGCTTGCCTTGCTCCCAACTTTTCCTGCTTTACCCTTTTGGAAGCACAATGCCTAGTGTTTATTTTCCCACCCTTGAAGCCTAGGAGCCATCTCAGAAATATTAAGGAGATAAGAGTACCTATAAAAGCTCTTAAGATACTCTTAAATTTAAACCAAACAATGGACTATTTACTTGCTTTATCTGAGGATGGGTGTTCCCTTTCTTTCATTAGAGAGAAGCCTGGGGCAGAGGAAGTTTACACAAGGGACTCTGGACTTCCCAAATCTCCTAGGAAGTTGCCAGACATCCAGGGCTCAAGCACCTCTGACCTCTGGCAGTCCAGCCAGATTCTAAACACAACATACTGTTTCAAATAAAACCCTCCCTCTTCTAACTGAAACTATAAATTTTGTTACAACTAAAACAAGACATAGGTAGATGGATCAGGTAGCTCCAATAAGACTATTCCATCATTCAGGTGTGGAAATAAATAAAGACAGCTGAAACAATATGCTGAACTTGCTAGAGCAAGGGAGTCATCCACCATCGCTGCATTTGGCAGAGACTCAGAGGTAGGCAGGCAGGGAGAGGGAAAGTTTTCTGATAAAAAAGGAAGGCTTCAGGTATATTCCACAGGTTTTTGGAATGGGAAAGCTGGAGGTGGGCTAAGTAGAAGCAGGACATCCTATGTGTTTGATTTGGGGAGCATATTTGGCTTTCTCTGGTTGATCTTGTGATGGAAGAAGTGAAAAAAATTGAGGAAGTCAGCTTTTACTGAACAAGCCCTGGTTGTTTGGGACCAATTGCTACAGACCCTGTGGTTTGCTTTCCTGAGCTGATTGTGGCAGAGACTGTGGGTCTGTAGGAGAAAATGTCCCGATAAAAAGGTAGAAAGGAGAGATCCTGGCCATGATGACTAAGCAAAGTCCAGCCAACTGCCCCTAATGACCCCTCTCCCACGCATCCACTTCTGTAAACTTGCTTCCGAATCTACTACCTTGCCTGTCCTCACTCTGGTCGGACCCGCCAACCATGGACCCAGAAGAACTAGCCCATAAAAGCCTTGTGAAACCCTTACTTGGGGCTCAGACTCCAGAGAGCGATATCCTCTGAGCCCGCTGGTGTAATAAACCTGAGTTCTCCAACTCTCTGAGTGCTCACTTGGTTTCTTGCTGGGTAAAAGAGCTGCTGGAGCTGATACACTACAGCTGCGGGGCTGCTGGGCAGCTGCCGTAACAGGTCAGAGCTCTATTCGATATTTGGCCTGGCCATTGTCTGTTTGTATATTTAATCTCTTACAAAGCTGTTATTGTTCATTTTTAAATCATTTAGAAATAAAGCAAGGTATGGAATATTACTCAGCCATGGAAAGGAATGAAATAACAACATTTATAGCAACATGGATGAACCTAGAAATGATCATGCGAGGTGAAACTAGTCAGACAATTAGACAGCAACATCCAATGCTACTGCTTAGGTGAGGAAACTAAAAAGACACAATGAACTTCTCTGCAGAACAGATAATGACTCACAGACTTTGGAAAACCCATGGTTTCCAAATAAGACAATCGGGGGGGGGGGTCCACTGAGGGTTTGGAACGGAAATGCTATCAAATTGAGTTGTGATGATTTTTGTACACCTGTAATTGTAATAAAATTCATTAAGAAATGAAAAAAAAAGAAATAAAACAAGGTACATATATACAATGGAATATTACTCAACCATAAAAAAGAAATAAAATGATGCCATTTGTAGGAATATGGATGGACCTAGAAATGATCGTGCTAAGTGAAATAAGTCAGACAGAAAAAAGACAAATATCATATGAGATCACTAATACATGGAATCTAATAAAAATGATACAAAAGAACTTACAAAAGAGACACTCAAAGATTTTGAAACCAAATTTTTATGGTTGGGTGGTGGAGGGATAAATTAGGAGATTAGGATTGACATATACACACTACTATGTATAAAATAAATAATAAGGATCTAATGTATAGCACAAGGTAATAACCTATTCAATATTGTGTAACAACCTATATAGGAAAAGAATCTGAAAAGAAATGGATATATGTACTTTGTTGTATACCTGAAACTAACACAACTTTGTAAGTCAATTATACTCCAAAAAAATTATAAATAAAATAAAATGATATCTGGGAAATCATCAAAAACTTGAGAGTAGAAACAAACTATAAACTTGTCTCTGGATATTAACTCTAGAACCTGGCTTAGTCTCACCCTCAGAATGCTCTTCTCATTTAAATTGCTTGCCTTGGAGTTCCCGTCGTGGCTCAGCAATTAGTGAACCCGACTAGTATCCATGAGGATGAGGGTTAGATTCCTGGCCTCACTCAGTGGGTTAGGGATCCGGCATTGCTGTGAGTTATGGTGTAGGTCCCCGAGCTATGGTGTAGGCTTGGATTGATCCCGCGTTGCTATGGCTGTGGCGTAGGCCAGCAGCTACATTTCCGATCGGAGCCCTAGCCTGGGAACCTCCATATGCCTCGAGTGCAGCGCTAGAAAGACAAAAAGACCAAAAAAATAAACTAATTAATTTAATTAAATGTTTGCTTTAAAAGGAAATTAAAAACTCACAACCATGCAGTCATTAAAAACCAGAACTTGCCAGTGTTCTTAAGCTTAAATGTCATCAATGGTAATCATTTTTTAATATATTCCTTTTTTACCACGAATTTGCTCTGTGGTCACTGGTAATTGGATAGTTTCCTCTCTCTATAAATGTTTAATGTGTGAATAGCACTATACTTCTCCCTGAGTGTAGTATTAGTCTGTCTTGTCCCTTGCACCTGGCCTGTAAATTTCAGTTTACTATCCCAGTATCTCCTCAAAAAGATGTGCCCAGGCAGCATCCATCCCCAATCCCAATTAGGCAAATTCACTAGGTTAAATCTCTATGTTACCAATTTTGATATATACATCTAGTATTACATATAGGTATTATATATGCCTCCATATTATTGACTATTTCCAAATTATCTCTGTGCTCCTAGAATTTGGCAGAGTACATGGAACATGTTAAACGAATGATTAAATGAATCGAGCAGTCAAGCAAACTTTTGTAAAGTTGAGTTCTGATAGTCAATCTTGAGGTTGATTGGAATGAAGCTTTAGGAACATATCACAGGATACCAATACAACATGATGCAAAGCGTGAAACAAAGATTGCGCATTATTACTCATTTCTTCACCAAATATTTATTAAGACTTATTTTACGCTAGCCCCCATGCTAGGACCTGAGAAAATATTAGTAAACAAAATACAGGTGAATTATATCTAGAAAATCTCTTCTTGAAAAGGTCTACCTTCCATCTCTGTCTACAGAGTCCCATTTCCATGAATTTGATAGACAGAACCAAGTGGTGGGTGACAACATGTTGAAATTCCCATATTGTATTTTTTCTCTTCTTCAGTATCTACAGTGTGTAGACATGAACCCAATGAACGTTTGGTCAGTGAGTTGTGAATTAATTTCTATTGTTGTTTGTGCAGTAAAGTTATTCCATCATGACCATCTAAGGCTAAGAAGACAGGCTACTTTTTTCTCTCCTTCTGGGACTCCCACCAGTTCAAGTACAATCATTTTAGTTTTCCTGGTATGCAATATTGTGAGTACAGTGACTTGAAATGTCAAACATACTAGGTAAATCAAGAGGGGGAGGAACCCAAGATACGATAATGCTAGAAAATTCTGCCGAACTGAAGACTGCATTAACCAGTTATGAGGCAGCCTGGTATTAGGATATGATGTCTAACGTGAAAAGCAGGGTTGTAGTTCTTACCTCTCTCTCACATAATGGTCTGATCTTGGACAGACGCTTCAGCTTCCTGGGCCTTAATTTCCTCATCTGTAATAGGCAAGGATTAAAAAGATTAATCTCCAAGTCGGTAATATTGTTCCAGGCAAAAATCTACCCAAAGCATCTAGACTATCTTAGTTCTGCAGACCTGATAGTTGTCCTGGTGTTTAAGAGTCTTCCTCAAGCCAGTCCTAAATTATCCATGTTTCCAAACAGGGTGCTGATGAGTAACAAGAGTTTTCCCTGGGGAGTTCCCATCGTGGCTCAGTGGTTAATGAATCCAACTAGGAACCACGAGGTGGAGGGTTTGATCCCTGGCCTTACTCAGCGGGTTAAGGATCTGACGTTGCCGTGAGCTGTGGTGCAGGTTGCAGATGTGGCTTGGATCTGGTGTTGCCGTGGCTGTGGCGTTGATTATACTCCTCTCCTGGGAACCTCCCTATGCCTCGAGTGCGGCCATAGAAAAGGCAAAAAGACAAAAAAAAAAAAAAAAAAAGTTTTTCCTGGGATCCACACGGTCAAGATGTTGGCCATATTTTTTTCTCCCACCCTGGATAGTTCTCATAGTACACTTTCCTCCTCCACCTCCCATCCAGAAATAAATGAGGAAAAAGAACGAGTACAAATACACAGCAGTAACCTTCTCTGAGGTAGACAAAGTTCCTTTTCCAATTTAAGAAAAATGCTCTCTCAATTCAGTCTTTCACATTCCTCTACCTGCCACTGGCTTTTTCTCCCTAAATTTCAAGTAGAGCTTCACTTTTATATGTGAAAGACTGAGTCTCCAAATTCAAGATTATTGACTTAAATGAGCAACAACCTGGCCACTATAGGTTTAAACATATGATCTGTACAGATGTCCCAAAAGTCTCACATACCCACAGATCTCCTAATTCCATCCCCCTTTTTAAAATATATCATGCATATTTAAGGGTTGATCCTTAAGATAAGGAAATGAGAATTATTTCTTTACTTCTAGCCCATAACATGACACAGGCCTCCTCTTACTCACATTTTGCCTAGTAAATATCTGTTCCATAGCACATGCCATAAAGCCTAGCTCCCCTAACCAACTATGAGCATTATAGGGAAGGTTCTATGTCTTACAGAGATTAGATTCATCACTGAACATATAACTGGTTGTTAAATAAACAACTGAATGGGTGGTGAATAGGTGAGTCTCCCTAAACAACAAGGACATTTAAGAATATTTATATAACTGAACTGCCACTTTAAACTCATTTATACGTGAATGATGGGTGGGAGGACCAGGCAACTTGGAATTTAAAACAGAAACTGTTATGAAACTTTTCATTTAGATTCAAGATGAAGTGAAGTGCTAGGAACTTAGAAAAAGCAACAGACATAAATTGTCTCCTATCATCATCAGAGCAACACAAACTTCAGTTTAGTTCACTATAAAATGGCAGAAAGATTGGAGTTCCCATCATGGCACAGCAGACATGAATCCGACTAGAAAATACCATGAGGTTATGCATTCTACCCCTGGCCTTGCTCAAGTAAGGATCTGATGTTGCCGTGAGCTGTGGTGTAGGTCACAGATGCTGCGCGCATCCTGCATTGCTGTTACTGTGGTGTAGGCCGGCAGCTATAACTCCGCTTTGACCCCTGGCCTGGAAACCTCCACATGCCATGGGTGTGCCCCTCCCCCCCAAAAAAAATGGCAGAAAGGTTGACCTCAACTACTTGTTTTTAGAATTATTTCAGAATGACAGAGAAATACGTCACTTCATGTTTCAGAGTTAACATTTATTGAATGTCTCCTACAGGCGAGTTTCCAGGTTTGCTGAACTTCATATATGAACTTGTATTTAATTTAATCTTTACAGTAACACTCTGAAAGCTAAAACTGGTTGATATTATTTTATATGGAAAGCTAATGAAAGTCATATTTAATGGCTCTTTAAGATGCTAACCATATTCTAACCCCTCCACAGTTTTACACTTTGGACTGTGTAGGAGATGGAGGCAACAGACATCTATGACTTTTTTCTTTCAACGTTGAGACTAAACCTATAGAAATAAAAGGAAGTTATCTTTTTACACGGGGTTGTGATATGGCTTGGAATCTTTAAAATAGTTTTAAATGCACTAAAAGGTTTTAGAGTTATTACACTAAGATCTGTTATTTATGCTAATTTTCTCTTTAATTTCATTATCTATCCATAAGAACCCCCTTTAATAGCCGTTTTGCTCCATCTGTGAAATAAGAATGATAAAACAAAGTGCAACAATGAAGGATTTCCAAAAAATACTGAATTTTCTTGCCACTGTTTTCATCACGTTATTCACAGACTTCAAACAATAAAGAAGAGAATCTTGAGAAAAAGACTCAAAAGGGATCAGAGATCCACCTCTAAGATAATAGCAGGATGAGCTCTGCAGACTCACTCCACAGTAAAAAAGAAAAACCAGTGAACAGTATTTTAAGAACAAAAACAAACTTGCAAATAACAAAAACTTAGTTTCTGGAAACTATCCTAGTGGCATACAGCAAAATGAAGAAATATGTATTCGAGAATACCTACTAAAACTCAGTAAGAACATCAAGAGTTTGTGCATTTGAGTCACGGTATGCTCTCTCCATCCCCAACCCCCAGCTCAGCCTGACAGAAACGCCAATCCAAGGACTCTTTCTCCCTTCAGCTTCCAATCGAGGGTTACCATACTTCATCAGGAGAGGTAGGTCACCAGAATTTCTCATCCCCTTCAACTCCAAGTTGAAGAGGATAAATTCCAGGAGATTACCACTGGAGGTTGGATGAGCGTCACTGAGAGGTCGACCCAACCATCATTCACAGCATGGAGGTCTACTCCAGCCATGGCCAGCAAGAACACTGAGGTCCTGATCACCCTGACATCAACTCCATCATAGAGCAGAAGTTCCAGGAGAGTCAGGCCAAAAGACCAGAGGACCAGAGCCTAACTGCTCCAGCTTGTTCTGGAACAGGACTGAGAGAATTTTTCCCCAGGTGGAGAAGCAGTTTAAAAGCAAAGAAGCATCTGAAGCTTTCCCCAAAGGAAACAATAGCTATTATTAGAAATAGAATTTGGTGAAGTTCAAATTTAAGGGTGTTTTTGAAAACAATAGCTCCTCTTAATTAGGACTAAAATGTTTAAGCACAGGCCAATTAGTTCACCAGAGAAATAGAAAGCGATAACTAAGAAGCACCCCCTACCTACAAAAGATAAAGACTGTTCTCAAAAAAAAAAAAAAAAAAATCTCCTGTCACAATTTAACTGGATTAGACTACAGAGCTGTATTTTGCAGCAACATGGATGGACCTAGAAATTATCATGCTAAGTGAAATTAGTCAGTGAGACACATCATCACATGCTATCACTTATATGTGGAATCTAAAAAAAGGATATAAAGAACTTCTTTGTGGAACAGATACTGACCACAGATTTTGGAAAACTTATGGTTTCCAAAGGACACCGGTTTTCAGGGGGGAGAGATGGGTTAGGGGTTGGGATGGAAATGCTGTTAAACTGGATTGTGATGATCGTTGTACAACTATAAATGTAATAAAATACACTGAATTAAAAAATGCTCCTGGGGGGGATGCACTGAGTGAGGCTTTCGGATGGAAATGCTATAAAAATTTGGTTGTGATGCTTGCTGTACACCTATAAATGTAATAAAATTCATTAATTAAAAAATAAGAAAATAAAAATTTTACTTCAACAGCAAAAAAAAAAAAAAAAAATGCTCCTGCCTGAATTTAACTGGATTAGATTGTAGAGCTATTTATGCTTTAGGGCACTGTCAAAATTAATAGAGTAATCGGCTGGTAATTAGCAGAGCCTAACAGGTGGGTGTGATATCAAATGAGGCGGAATGATCAGGAAAGGAGATGCTGAAAGAGAGCCCTGCTGAAAAACAGTCATCCCAGACAACTGGGTGCACACCCCATCGCTGTGCCCTCATAGACACCAAAGGTTTCACACTTCAGGGGAGGTAAACTTCATTGAAATAGTCTAGCATGTCACTAAACAAATAAACAAGCAAATAATAAAAACAAGCCTCAGAGCAGGGGAGGGGAATCTTTAGTGCTTGCCCAGAGTTTGAGGTAGGAAGATTGGGAGGTGATGGATCAAAATTGTGGGTTTTCTCCTTAGAGTAATGCAAATGTTCACAGTCGGTTGTGGTCATGGTTGCACAACTCTGTTGTGCCATAGGTTCATATAAAGAACTGTGCCATATATTAAAAGCCATAGGTTCATTATACAGTATAAGAACTGTATGTCAATAGAGATATTTTTTAAAAGACTCAACAGTACTTTTTAGGCATAGAAAGTGACTGTCTACCCTCAAATACTGAAGTTATTTAGGTACCCAAGTGTAAGAACTATTTTTCAGCCAAAGCAAAAATCATAAACTTGCCTGGATTTATTCAAATTGTTTGGCAGGGGACCTGTGGGAATTGGGTTCTGGGCTGATGTTCAGCCAACATTTCCAGTGATCAGTGGCAATGATGTCAGGATGGCACATCATTTGTCATGGTTGTTTCCAGCCAAAATATACACTCCTGCTTGTGGGCCATGCACTGGACACGTAACATCTTCCCGAGAAGACTGTGTTACAAACTCTACATCCCTGTATCTGTTATCACTGATGTCACACAGACCTTATTCCCTGTGAGCATCAGACTACTAAGGAAAATGTAATATACTAGATAAGTGAATCTAATTAGGAACATTCCATGTCACTCTATTTGTTTAAAAAGCTTACAATTTTCAGGTGATACTCAGTTTTTGATTACAAGTTCTGAGTTTGGGAACTAGACATTTTAACTCTTCATTGATTTGCTTCCTCCAAATGGAAACCTGTCTGACTCTCATGGCCTTGGTGAATGGGAGTTTTTGGTCTCAGTCCTTGGTACTTACTTAGCATTGAGTAAGGCAAGCCATTCCTCTGCAAAGAAAGTTATAGTTGTGACTTTCAGAGTGGGGTAATATTTAGGAGGGAAATGGTTGTCAACTTAGGCAGCCAAATCAGAAATGATGATTGAGCTGACATTCATTCAGTCATCCAACATCACTAATCCAATATGCACTAGGCACGGTGCTAGGCCTTAGCAACATGGCAGTGCATAAAACAGACTGGGTGCCCACATTCAAGAAATGCACCATCCAGTGGTGTTGCCCCTGCCATCAACTCAAGCTGTCTGTGTTGCAGACTCCTGGTTCTATGCCCTTGCAGTTTGCTTTTGTTTCCCTCAACTAATGGGCTGTATCCACAGCACACAGAAGTTCCTGGGCCAGCAATCAAACCCACACCATGGCAGTATCCTTAACCCAATGAGCCACCAGGGAACTCCCATCTTATCTAAGTTTTAAAAGAAATCTGCCTAGAGATTTTTTATTTAACATACTGTAAACCATGTAACATGGACACAAGTCTTACTCTTATATTTCAGTAGTGCCACTGGGGCTGTGATAATCTCAGCATAAATACTGTCTTATAAATTATTATCTTTATATTCTTAACTTTAATATATTGCACTTCAAATTTTACTACTTTATAAATAGCTAGTATGGCTTACAAATGTTCCATTAATTGGCAGATTGCCAGTTTACAGGTGGATGTGACTTTTACTTCTGAATATTTTTATTGTAAAGAAATCCTATAAAATACCTGCTACGAATCTTTTCCATCTTTTTCAATTAAATGTACTTTGGCATATGAAACAAGAGCAGACAAGTAGCCACACAAAATTTAGCATCTCTCTTCTAATCCCAAGTCGCATTGAAGTATTGCTTTCTAGACCTTGGTAAGTCTTGGTGATAATGTCTACAGCATTTATACTCCTGGTGTTTCTCTCCTCCTTTATGTTTCCCTGAACCTTCATTTCTTCATCTTTTTCCTCCACCTGAAGATGACCTGCTTTTGTTGGCTATCTACTAGCAAAAGATTCCCAGCATTTTCATTTTAAAGTCTATCACTCCTATATACCTCAGGTTTAAAACATTTCTTTGGGAGTTCCCGTTGTGGTTCAGCAGTCAACAAACCCAACTAGGATTCACGAGGATGCGGGTTCAATGTCTGGTTTCGCTCAGTGGGTTAAGGATCAGCATTGCGGTGAGCTGTGGTGTACTTCGTAGATGAGGCTCAGATCTGGCGTTGCTGTGGCTGCTGCACAGGCCAGCAGCTGTAGCTCTGATTGGATCCCTAGTCTGGGAACCTCCATATGTTGTAGGTGCGGCCAAAAAAAAAAAAAAAATTCTTCTAAGATGCTATAAGTATTAAATTTTTTTTCATCCATGCTGTTAGTATTTTCATGACTGTAAATCTGAAGAAGGAATTTTTTAGGAAACCTCACAAGAAATATTATACTTCTATTTCATTTGTTGATATTTTTTCAAATGTTCCCTTATAATTTGAAGACACCACATCCAGGATTCTGTGCTGGGAATCAAATGGTAAAATATCCCCTTGCCGAGTCATCATCAAGAGTAAAACAGGAACTTGAAAAAGTACTTACAAGAGAAAGTAGAAATAGCTTATTTTATTATGAAAATACATTTTTCTTGTACTGGTGCGCATTATGATCAGACATTTGTTAATTATACCAGAGAGCAAGACTACAAAGGCCAATACATTCTGTTTGTGGTGTCCCTGATTTGTTTCTCGGAACCAAAACAAGATAAAGAGCTACAAATAATTTAATTATGAACGGTCACTGCCATAACTTTGCCCAGTGGGTGTCAGGGTCTGTGGCTCCATTTGCCCCACAGCAAAGTACGGTCACCCTAGGAGAGCCTTCCAATATCTCCTTAGCACAGACTCGGGGCTTGGGTTTCTTCCTTAGCCACAGATGGACACTGTGCTCAATATACTGAGAAATAAAATGAAACCAGCTGGTGGACTCCTGATTAATTGCCTTCTCCTTGTGTCCTGGCTGCTTCTTCAGCCATGTTTAAATAACTGCATTTCTTCCTTGAAGTACATTCCTAGTGAGATTATTTTCCTTGCATATCAGAAGTTCTTTCTCACACTGTATGTGTATGACTTACCAACAGACTTAATTAAAACTCAATTGTCAAGGGACAGTGAGTTGCACACTGGAGCAGGAACCAGGGGACTTGAACTCTGCTTCTAAATTTGGTTCTTATTGGCTGAGTGGCCTTGAATAAACTCTTTTGCTTTGTTCGCACATATAAAAAATAAGGTTAACAGTGGATACTGTATAGGAATGTAATTAATAGTATAAATGAAAATTTTCATAAAAAATAATAAAAAACATATGTGAAGGTAAAATGCAATTTTCTTTATAGTTCTTATTTATTTAAAGCTTATGTGCCAGGCACCTTATGCACATTTTAAGTATATTAAAATTCTTAATATTTACCAGTCCTTGAAATAAGTACTATTATCTTCATTTTCTAGATAAGGAAATGAAGCACAGAGAGGCTAAGCAACTTGTTGAAGGCCACACAGCAGTGATCTGACTATAGAGCCTATGCTTTTAACCATGATGGTTAAAATCTTTATTCTTCAGTTACCAAATTTATTTATTTACTTACTTATTTATTTTAGGGCTGCGACCAAGGCATATGGAGGTTCCCAGGCTAGGGGGTTCAATCAGATCTGTAGCCACTGGGCTACAGCACAGCCATAGCAACGCAGGATCCAAGCTGTGCCTGCGACCTACACCACAGCTCACAGCAATGTGGGATCCTTAACCCATTAAGCGAGGCCAGGGATCGAACTTGCATCCTCATAGATACTAGTCAGATTCATTTCCACTGATCCACGACAGGAATTCCCCATAGTTTTTTCATTTTCTTATCATTCAGTGTGTAAGATTAAAGGACAGCTTATGCGGCACAAAGTACACAGACTCTTTTTCTAGGCTCAGTTGTGTTTAGACCTAGCAGCACCTGGTGGCATTCGATGGGGGAAGAGAGTAAGGGATCTGCCTGTAACTGCCAACTACATTGATCTTGGATACAGACAATTGATGCTGTTTCTGTAGTATAGCAAATGTGTAATACAGAAGTGTGATTAACAGTGCACGTGGGGAGCTCTGGGCACTTCCGGAATGTCCTGTCTTCTTTTTAGTAGCATCTAAAGTCTGGGCTTAGGAGTTCCTGTCATGGTGCAGTGGACATGAATTCAACTAGTAACCGTGAGGATGTGGGTTTGATCCCTGGCCTCGCTCAGTGGGTTAAGGATCAGGCATTGTGGTGAGCTGTGGTGTAGGTCGCAGACACGGCTCGGATCCTGAGTTGCTAGGGCTGTGGCTGTGGAGTAGGCCAGAAGCTACAACACCAATTAGACCCCTAGCCTGGGAACATCCATATGCCACGGGTGTGGACCTAAAAAGACAAATAAAATAAAATGAAATAAAATAAAGTTTGGGCTTACTGAAATAAAATAAAATTTGGGCTTAACTCCATCTCAGTTTTGGTAAATCTTGCCCCTTCTGTTTTATACCCATGAAATATTTTTCCCCCACTGTCTTGTTGCTAAAAGTTCTGTACAATAATGAGAGCTGTTTAACAATATAAATTCCCGGAGCTCCCATTGTGGCTCAGCAGAAACGAATCTGACTAGCATGTATGAGGACGCAGGTCTGATCCCTGACCTTGCTGAGTGGGTAGGGGATCTGGCGTTGCCATGAGTGGTGGTGTAGGAACCTCCATATGCTGTGGGTGCAGCCCTAAAAAGCAAAAAAAAAAAAAAATACATATATATATATATATATATATATATATATATATATATATATAAATTCCCATTTAAAGAAAAGATGGCTTACACACTATGCAAAATGGTAACTGTCAACTTCAAAGAAGCAGTAGATATTCTAAAATGAAGCTGTTATGGATGGACAATGTTTGCAACCGTTTTACTTTTTATTCCCTTTTGGAGAGCAACCCAAACTAAGTTCCTTAGTTTTCCATAACAAACATGCCCTCAAACGTGCATTTCTCACATTAGGAGCTTAAGAACAACCTCTCACATTGCATTTCTTGCAAGGGTGTTACTCCCAGCAAAAAAAGCAAAGTAAACCTTAAATATGTAAAATGATAATTCTGGGACCAACTTACTATAATAATCATTGCCTGACAAGAGTGAAAAGTTTTTCTTCCTAAGGAAAGAACACGCTGCACATTATCCAGGGGTGGAGCATGGGAAATGGCTCCTAGAGGTTAAGTTATCTCTAGTTCCCGGACATCTATAATTCCTTTTCTGACAAGTTCATTTGTAACGTACAATGCACATGGATAAGCTATCGGTCACGTGAGCATTTGAAGGAAAACCAAAAAAACCCTGTTGAATGAAAGATCATTAATCTTTTACAACAAGGTTGCAAAGCATACTCAAAGCGTATTTTGGCCCTGCTCTCTGAATGTTATATTGAGAACATCTAGTCTTGGGGAGGGAATGAAGAATTAGGCCCAAGTCTCCAGTACATAAAATGGAGTAGAATATCATTCAACTCAGTAGACAAATATTTGGATTGAACAAGGTATAACACAATAAACCATATATTTCAAAAAAGTACCTACCTATTTTTATTTTGTAGAGGAATGACACCAAACTCTATTTCATTGCCTATCCAAGGGCGACTGAACCCCTTGCCTAAATAAGAACAACTGTGATATTCAGAATACAAAATAGTTTAAATATATCTGCCAATTCCATCTTATAAAATGAGCAGTGTTAATAAGAGCACAAATTCATACTCATCTTCCATATGAATTTTAACTAAAACAAAAGAAATTGGGAGGTTAAAACCATTCTCAAAGACAAGATATACATTTTTTTTTCTCAGAAATGGAAAAGAAATACAAAGCAGTAGATGGGGTTTGCTGGAAGCAGGTAGAGACTGCCGACAGTTTTGGCTCTAATGGATAATAAAAATGAAAAGTGCCACATACAAGATGAGAACTCACAGCCTAAAACTAGGAGCTGCAGTGAGTTCTCTCTGCCATAAGTTGAAACTCAGAAGAGGGGCGCTCACCATTTATGTGAACTGAGGGTTAGAGCTTTTATGAAACTGCATCACTACGGAAATAAGATGAAGTAAGTAGAGCCTAAAAATCAAGCAGAGACTACACCACCCACAAGTCTGGCATCAGGATTTGCACTATTCGCAAGATCACTGTGAGATGGAGGTCTGAAGACATAGAACATGACAGACTTCCAGTTAAGATGAACCTGGAGGAGCTCCCTTCGTGGCTCAGTGGTTAACGAATCCGACTAAGAACCATGATGTTGCAGGTTTGATCCCTGGCCTTGCTCAGTGGGTTAAGGATCCGGTGTTGCCGTGAGCTGTGGTGTAGGTTGCAGACGCAGCTCGGATCCCGCGTTGCTGTGGCTGTGGCGAAGGCCGGCAGCTACAGCTCCTGTTAGACCCCTAGCCTGGGAACCTCCATATGCTGCAGGTGCTGCTCTAGATAAAGGCAAAAAGACAAAAAAAAAAAAAAAAGGATGAACCTGGAAACCAATATTCCAAAATTCATGATGAAAATCAAAGCAGGAACAATAGTCATGAGATTAATTAAAACTAATAAAATGAAAAAATAATTGAGCACTACAAAAATCAATTTAAAGTATATATATCAAGGATCTTTAAAGAGATAGAAGAAGTCATAAGTCCACTGGACAAAAAAGGAAAAATACAGAATAAGAACAAAGAGAATAAAAAATGAAAAGTAGTGAAGTAAAAATAGTACAAGTAAATAATACAGTAATTGAAATTTAAAAAACAAACAAACAGAAACTCTCTACACTGGACCCAGAAACAGAGACAACTGGTGAAGGAGGAGGAAATAGAAATGTTCTGTCAGAGCACTGCAGTCGGATAAATAATTAAAACTATAAAAGCATAGTTAATAGTGATGGAAAATGGTTTGAGAGGGCTCAAGTATGTACTACATGGGACTGTAGAAAAACAGTATTTAGAGAACAAGTAACTAAATTTTAAACATCTATAGAAAGATAGGAGTATTTAGACCATGAGCACCGAGAACAAATTTGGTCAAATAAAAATAAAGCCACGTTTCAATTCACCATGGTGAAAATGCAGGTTATCAAAGATGAAGAGAGAAATCTCATAAAGTAACAGATTACACTCAAAGGCATGACGATCAGATGGATGTGGATAGGGAACAGAAGGGAGATTCAAAGTAGTACCTTGTCTCATTCAAAGAGAAGCAAGAGATAGAGGAAAACTTTGGAGTTAAAGAATGTTATAGTCAAATATGTACGTGAAAAGTAGAGCAGAAATGCAATCTATTGCTTCCAAACTATCAAGGAGAAAATTTACCAATCCAACAGAAATCGAAAGAAGAGGGGAAATATCAAACAAAACAAAAAAAGAAGGTGAACAGAAAAGGGAAGGTAGATAGAATTCAAATAAATGAGTAACCACTACGAAAATTGGGGGATTTAAGTTACTGATTAAAAGACAGCAGATCAAACTATTAAAAAAAGAATACATTTCCAAAATAAAATGATTCAAAAAGTTTTAAAAAAGAGAAGAAATAGAATACACTGGGGAAATACCAAGGAACAAAAGCTGAATTGTCGATATTAATATCACAGACAACATCTAAGATATTTCCTTCTAACAGTGGAATATCAATTTTCTACATCCAATTAGAGATGCTGATTTAATAGTGTTTTCTTGACCACCAATCCCATGTGTGGCTTAGAGATGAACAGTTAAATTTACAGGAGATAAGATTAAACTTTTGAGGCATCTTTCAGTGGGACTTCTGAAAAAGAAACGAAGATACTTATAGTGACAGAGATATTTTTAAAAGGATGGTTACAACACTCAAGGCATTTTAAAATTTGATACAAAATGTCCTTTATTTCAGATAGGTTAGATTTATTTTCTTCATACTGTCAAGCTTTTATTTATACAAAATAAAATGTGTATACACACATAAGTGTTTTAGATTTATTGCAGTAAAATCCTTCATTTTTCTCTATATCCATGCCCTGTGACAAGGGACTCTGCAGTCTGACAAAAGAGAAACATGTGCTTTCACTCTAGACTTTGGCTTCAGTCACATGACTTACAATGGAATGTTACCGGGTATTACGTGACCAAAACCTTGTAAAGTGCTTGCCTTCTTGAGCTAGCTCTCTTGTACCTTTGCCATCACCATGAGAAGAACATGCTTGGTTGAGCAGAGTTCAACCACCCCAACCACACACAGCCAGATTAGCTAACCTCCAGCTGAACCCTAGACACAAGAGCAAGGCCAACTAAGATTAACAGAGCTACTCAGCTGCATCCATAGATCGGTGAATCCACAAATCTATGAGAATAGATGATGGTTGTTTTAAGCCCCTAAGTTTTGGGGGTAGCTGGTTATGCAGCATTTTTGTGGCAATAGTTAACCAACACACATTGTATGATTTTCAGCAATCTATTATTCTCCCAAAGCTTTTCATAGACAAGTGCTTATTAGAGGCTCTCAGTCTTTGGTTTCGACCATGATTGTACACCCACGTAGAATTTAACAAAATCAAAAACTGAATCAAGGAACATAAAGTTTATAATTTCTATATTAAAGAAAATGGGATTTATAGTTTTCTCTCTCCATAGCATTCAACTCAACAAGCTAGAAAAATAACAACAGAATAAACTCAAAGGAAGTAGAAGAAATAAAATTATAAGTGTAGAAATAAAAGAAATGTAGAGAAAAAAAGATTTTGAAATGTTAACCAAAACACAAGTTGACTATTTAAATGAATTAATAAAATAAAAACAACTAGCATAACTGTTGAGGAAATAAGGAACTCATTAAAACATATAGCAAAGAACAGATGAATATGAATGCAGGTAAAGAAAAATAAACGATTATAATAAGGGGCTAAGAGCAATTCAAATAGAGGCTTAATAAGCATTTATGAAATAATATTCTCCACCTTCTTTATCTTGACATATACACCCTCCCTAAGTAATATCCCTTTTGCATCAATGACCATACATACTTTGATAATTGTAAAATTTTTTATTTTCAGAACATACTCCTGAGATTTATATCTGTAATTCTGATTACTTCTTGCTGGACAACTATGATTTGATGTGCAACAGTTTCCCAAAACCAACATATCATTCCATCTCTACTCTTTTTTCCAGAAATGCTTCTTTAGCTTGCAATCCGAGTTTCAGTCTGGGTTAATAAAATGGCCACCTGAGCACGTACCATTAAATGAAACCTTAATTAACTCCTTTTTTCACTCCCACTCTATCAACTTGGTAATTTGGTTCTATGGATTCTTCCATTAGCTATCATCAAGAAAAAATACACAGTGCTTAATAAACTATATTACACAAAATATGTATTGACAATATAAAAAGTTTCTTGATGATAGCCTAAAATTTCTTTGTTTTGTTGTACAGTACAGATTTGATCTGTTTTTTATTTTTTCAAAAACACATCATTTTGCTTTCAAAGAGGTGAAAGGTATGTTAAAAACTAAACAAAACCAAATCCATGCCTTACTGACTTAAAAACCTGCACTAATTCTTGCATAACTTATTCATGTCACTAAACATCCCTCCCATGTTGTCAGGATGTGACAATTGAAAAAGAATACTGAATCACTTTAAATAAATTTAGAAGAGTTGTACATTTAGGGATAAAAAGGTTTCCTATTTTCCATTTATTAATAGTTATTTTTCCATTCAGAGTCAGTGAACATTACGTTTTGATATTAACTAAATGGAAATTACATCTGTGAGGTAATAGAAAAAAAAAAAATATATATATATATATCTGCCCCCAGTTCTTAGCACAGATTTTAAAACTCCTGTAATTTCCTAAGTAATAAGAACACTAGAACGTCTTTTGTTTTAATATGTGGTCTTTAACCCTGGTTCCTGACACTGAGGTCCTAAACCTCATCGGAATTTCCTGGGTGACAGGAGTGTCTTTTGTTCTAGTGAGGTGACTCTTGATGGGCACCTGGGTAGGGGCTTGTCACTGAAAAGACCAAGCCATGATTATAAGTTTGGAACATTCAACACCCACCTCCTTCTCCAGAGAAGGCCTCAAAATTGAAATGATGACTGAGCATGCCCACATGATGAAGTCATCATAAAAACCCAAGGGATGGGGGAGAAGGGTTCAGAGAGCTTCCAAGCTGGTGAACAGGTGGAGGTGCGGGGAGAGTGGCAAGCTCAGACAGAGAGTATGGAAGCTCCATGCTCCTTCCCACATATCTAGCTCCAAGAGTCTCTTCCATCTGGCTGTTTCTGAGTTATATCCTTTTGTAATTGACCAGTAAAAGAGTAAGCCAACTGTTTTCCTGACTTCTGTGAGCTGTTTCAGCAAACTAACTGAAACTAAGGTGGGGTCAGGGGGAACCCCCAAATCATAACCAGTTGTCAGAAGCCCAGGTGGCAACCAGTGTCTGATGTAGGTGGGGAGAGGGTAGCAGTCTGTAGGAATGAGCCCTTAATCTATGGGATTCCATGCCACCTCTGGGTAGATAGTGTCTGCATCAAGTTAAATTGTACGATACTAGTTAGTGTCACAGAATTGCTTGGTGTGGGAAGACCCCACACACACATTTGGTGACTAGAAGTGTCTGAAGTAGAGTGTTCTGCGTGAGTAGTAAAGGAGAAGTCAGCTTTTTTCTATTTCACACCTTAGTGCTAGAAGACAGACAAACATACCAGCACATGTACAATATACATGTGCTGGTATGTACAATACACCTGGTCAGGATAGGTGCAATGAACCCAAAGGAAACAGGGTAAGATGGAGAATTTTGAAGAAGTACTATATATAGAGTGGGGGAGGCCTTTCTCATCAGCAGGTATTTTAAGTAAAGGCTTGAAGGAAGTAAGGAAGCCAGCCATACGGATACTGGAGGAAAAGAGCATTTCGGATAGTGAGAATAGAAAGTGCAAAGGCCCTGGCGGTTCATCTTGTCTGCGGAAAAGCAATGCAGTGACTGCAGCCAAAAAAAGGAGTAAGGGGACGAGGCAGAAGGTAAAACCAGACAGACAGTGAGTAACAGGTAGGCTGGAATATCTAGGTTGATCGTGTGCCCCTGCCTTTTTCAGTGAGTTAGATGGGAATCTATCCAGAGCCATATGCAATTATTTGGGGGTATGTTTTCATGAATTTTCAGAAAGAAACCAGATCACTAGATATTTAAACACTTTTTCAGATACAAATTTACAATTACATTAACTATAAAAAATAGAAAAAATGTTCTCAACAATGCAAATGGAACTTTCAAAACAGCAAACTATTGCAAGATCTAATGATCATGAGAAAGTGTTGAACAAACCTTTTTTTTTTTTTTGTCTTTCTGCACCCGCAGCATGTGGAGGTTCCCTGGTTAGGGGTTGAATCCGAGCTATAACTGCAGGCCTACACCACAGCCACAGCAACGCCATATCCAAGCCGCATCTGCAACCTACACCACAGCTCATGGCAATGTCGGATCCTTAACCTACTGAGTGATGCCAGGGATTGAACTTGCATCCTCATGGATACCTGTCAGGTTTGCTACCACTGAGCCACAACAGGAGCTCCATGAACAAACTTCTTGATTTATGATAGCCAACTCATTAAAGTCACCATTTTACAAGATAAAAGCTCAACAAAAAGCTGATTACTATATTTATAAAAAGAAAAATTTTAGTGATATAGTATGTCTATATATTGCCTCATATTAGAGGAGCTCATATAAATTCAGAATAATGCAGCTGGCCTTAGCAAATTGCGTTGATTGTACAATAAGATTTAAGCTAACCAGACAGCAAAGAAGCTGAGTTATTACAACGTAGCCCCAGAGAATGAGCAAGAGGGGGGGATCCATAAAAATTATATCATAACACAATAATAATACTTCTTAATTAAAACTACAAAATCTTGGGAGTTCCCCTCATGGCTCGGGGGTTAACAAACCCGATTAGGATCCTTGAGCTCGCGAGTTCGATCCCTGGCCTCACTCAGTGGGTTAAGGATCCGGCGTTCCCGTGAGTTGTGGTGTTGGTCGCAGACATGGCTCAGATCTGGCATTGCTGTGAGTGTAGCGTAGGCTGGCAGCTGTAGCTCCGATTCAACCCTTAGCCTGGGAACTTCCATATGTCACAGGTGCAGTCCTAAAAAGCAAAAAAATAAAAAAATTAAAATATAATAAAACTATAAAATCTTTCTGAACATACTTCGCACATCCTTCAAATGCTGGTGGATCCAATTCAATATCAGGTATTGGGAAACTCTGCTCTTAAATAATTCTTGAATTGATTTTTTATCAACTACTTCCTTATCACTTTTCTTTTTTATTATTATTATTAAAGTATAGTTGATTTACAATGTTTCTTGAATTTCTGTTATATGGCAAAGTGACCCAATCACACACAGTTCCCTGTGCTATACAGTAGGGCCCCACTGCCCATCAATTTGATGACCTCTGATCTCAGGAAATTACTCAGAAGCAGTGCAATGTAGTAGTGAAGAGTAAAGGAGCTTTCTTCAAACTGCCCTGGTGTGAATCCCTGCTTTGTCACTTAATCAATGAATGACTGTAAACAAGGTCCTTCATCACTGATTTGTAAAATGTGAATAATAACATTTCATTCACAGTGTGGTTTCCAGGATTATCTATGATAATGTATTTAAAGCAAGCACTCTTGATAAATTGATGACTGTGACTGCCAAAATGATCTTCTAAGATACGAATCTGCTTCTGCCCCTTCCTTGCTTAAAAAAATCCTTCAAAGTTTGATCCCTGGTCTGGAAAATTCCACATGCCAAAAAAAAAAAAAATCCTTCAAAGTCCTTCCATCACTAAGAGATGAACAAATCTCACAGCAGGCAGACTACTCTTATGATATCTTCCTTTTGAGCCTCATCCACATTGCTCCCTCTATGATCCCTGCCCTACTAAACTATAATTCTGGTACCTCATCACTCTGTACTACTTTTGTACATACCATTCTCCTCATTTGGAATACCCTCTCCCCACTCTACCTTTTCCACATGGCAAATTCAGCTTTAAAAATTTAACTCAAGGTATTAAATATAGTTCCCTGCGCAATACCAGTAGGATCTTATTTATTTTATATATAGTCTTGTATATCTATTTTTGTTTTTTTGGATTTTTTTTTTTACCTGAATGGCCATTGTGCCAACATATAGTTAAACGTTTCCAGTAGTTACCTATGGGTGTGTGGAAATGTGGGCACAAGTTTTCCTACATTTACTTTTCTGTTTTAAGAACTAAATATGCAAACTTTTTGTAATAATAACTAAAAAAAAAAATCCAAATATTAAACTTGAAGTCCCTTCTGTATAGCACAGGGAACCTTATCTTATCTTACCTGTGATACAATATGATGGAGGATAATGTGAAAAATATATATATACATAAATGTATAACTCTGCTGTACAGCAGAAATTGACAGAACACTAATTAAACTATAAAATTTTTTAAAAGTAGAAAAATAAAATAAACTTAAAGTCTATGCATCAGAACATATTTATATAAATTGAAACTAGACATTTGTAATCAAGAAAGAAAATTTGGTAAACTAGATATTAGCATACACTTATCACTAAATTACTAGGTAGCCTATACAAATTCTGATGTATATTTAAGAGCAGCACCATTTTTAATCCCAGGCAATCCTTGCCCGTGCCTCAGGGGGCCAGGTGGGCCAAAGCAGTCTTCAAGGAAAATGTCTAAAACTCTCGCTGGGTCTGGGAACTACCAACGCAGCAGTGCTGAACACTTCAAGAACACCCTGGCTATTCAGGCTTCAGAAAGCCATGTTCCAACTCTTAAACCCACACCAGTCCGGCGTGGGGTAATTCAGACGCCAGGAGGAGTCAGTACCAAGACCGTCCCCTCTGGGGTCACCCATGGGCCCAGTGTTCTAACTGGATTCCAAGAGGACGACCTAGCTAGGGGGTTATCTCTTTCAGTTGATTTCCGGAGTTTGAACCACCAAAAAGATGCTGACACGCTGACCTGGGGGAAACTAAAGTTGTTTATCTAGAGAGCCCCCCACCCCCGCCCCCGCCCCCGCACACAGTCACATATTTTTAGGAGCGTTTTAAGACCAGGGAAATTTATATTACTGACCAGACAGGGCAGGTCCTAAAGCATTGGCGCACACGATTCTGTTTGCCGCCAGAGGATCTGGGTTGGACCGCTCCGGAAGATAAGAAGTCATGTGAGGTCCAGCCCACCAATCAGAAGCGAAGATTCAACCAGGGTCCGCCCATCTTCCTCGCTCTTCGAACTCTAGCTTTACCTGGTGGCGTTTGCAGCACAGGGCCTCTGTTTCTGAAAACCCGGCATTTTGGCCGCCCCGTTGGGCTAGGAGGAGGAGGAGGAGGAGGGAAGCAGCAGCAGTCTGTATTCATGCTGGGTGGGGCGGCCAGTGGACCTAAGAACAAGGGCGTTTCTGCCGCTACGGATACTAGCAGGACTGGTACCCCTGGTTCTGTTGCCCAGATTGCCCCAATCTCGAGTAACCTGGCAGTAGCACTAAAGCATCCAACCATCCTGCAGCCTCCGTCCCCGTCATCACTGGGGACCCAAACCTGCCCTTGGTAACGGTTTGCAGACGAGGTTGCGGCCTAGGGCGTTGGCCGGACTTCCCCTCAGACCTCCGAGGTACGGTGGCCCAGAAGGGCCAGAATCAAACCCTGCACCTAGAAGCGAGGCCACCCCGCGCAATCACAAAGGGCCCTGGCCAGGTCCTCGGAGAAGCTCAGACGTTTTCAGGGAGAAAACGTGCCAAAAAGCAGTCCCACGAGGAAGAGCCTGCCCAGACACAGAATCCTTCAACCCGCCATCTGTTTTCTAGAGCTTCCAGGGCTCATCAGAGGTCTGAGTTTTTGCTGCCATTTACTCCAAGGTCTCAGCTGCACATCGGACACTAGTCTCAGGCTTCTTTCTGGAGTCCAGCATCCCGGCAGGTCCTGCTCTTCACAGCCACGACCCACGACATGGCCTGATCCTCCCGAGCCACTACACAGGTAGGAAACCCCGGGCCGGTTGGCCTATGTTGTGCTTCTCCCACTAGGAGGTCTTGTTCTCCCCTTTGCCCTGCTTTCCAGCCTGGTGGTAATGCCATCGGCCTTAGTGCTTCCTGGTCCTGGTCTCATGGCGCATTCTCCGTTCATTTTGTTGGGCAGTGTGTTGAGAGCATCTGCTTCTCAGGTCTCTTGGCCTGAGCCCTTCTCCTCCTTTCTTGGGTTTTCTGTGAGGAGCTTCTCCCTCCTACGGTGATGATGATCGTGATGATGATGATTTGTTTTTCAGTAGCATGTATCTATTAATCCCAAACTGCTGATTTATCCCGCCCCCTTCCCCCTTGGTAACCAAAGATTTGTTTTCTATGTCTGTAAAAAATCTGAAAAAGAGCTTATATATATATATTTATGTGTGTATGTATCTATATATATAACTGAATTACCTTGCTATACACCAGAAACTCACCCAACATTGTAAATCAACTATACTTCAATAAGATTAAAAATTAAAATAATGTAAAAAGTCAGCTCAGGAGTTCCCATGTGACTCAGTGGTAAAGAACCCAACTATTATCCATGAGGACTCAGGTTCGATCCCTGGTCTTGCTCAGAGGCTTAAGGCTCTGGCGTTGCCCTGAGCTGTGGTGTAGGTCATTTACGCAGCTTGGATCCGGAGTGGCTGTGGCTGTGGCTGTGGTTTAGGCCAGCAGCTGCTACTCATATTCCACCCCTAGCCTAGGAACTTTCATATGCCAGGTGCTGCCCTAAAAACAAACAAACAAAAAAAAGAAAACGAAAAAAGAAAAGCTCAACTTACTGTATTTTCATTGAGGAGCATTCCCTGAACCAGGGATGGATCTCTCCCACTCTCTCTCTAGCTCTCATCACTCTGGGTTCCCATGGATCCTCATACAAATCTTAATTATGACGTTTATTTCATTTGATGTTGACTTTTGACTTCTCTGATCCCCATCAATCATCACCACCACCGGACGGTGATGTTCTGACCCTTGAGGGCTTCATGTTTCTTTTCTTTCTTTCCTTTTTAGGGCCACACCCATGGCAAATGGAAGTTCCCAGGCTAGGGACTGAATTGGAGCTACAAGTGCCAGCCTACACCATAGCCACAGCAACACGGGATCCTTAACCCACTGAGCGGGGCCAGGGATCAAACCTGCATCCTCATGGATACTAGTCGGGTCCACTAACCTCTGAACCATGAAGGGAACTCCCCATGCAAGAATTTTAAAGTGTATTGACTACATGGAAGATAAGATAGCAGGATTTTTGATCCTCATAAATTTCCATAGAAAACCATCCCACTATGAGTGTGGCTGTGTGGAAAGCCATACAGAATCTCTTTGTCCCATAGCCCCCAGACGGGGTAGGGAGCAATGAACTTTCCCTTCTTCAGGGAACAGCTGTGTCGGTGGTAGGCTGTTGACTTGGGATCCAGCTCTGGCAGCTCACTTTACCTTCCTTAAATCTCAAAATGTGTAGTGGGGAGTGGATTGTATGGACCTCAGTCATAATCGCACTTCTCAAACTTCCTCTGCACCTGCAGTGCACATCACATTGTGTAAAATGAGGCAGTGCGGAGCTCTAGTCACTAAAAGGAAATTGTACTTTACAGTCAATTATAATGACCATGACCTATTTTGTGTGCTGAGAAGTCTCAGTATAGAGATGCTGTGTGGGTAGCATAGGGGCAAATAGGAAAATATGGAAATGAGTTTTTTTTATGACACATTCTGGTTAATCCCTTAGTTAATCCCTGGTCCTCATCTAAGATATGACAATGTATTGTGACTATGTTGACATTTGCATTTTTTATTCATATTTATATATCCATCTTAAATTGAGTTAATTTTAGCCGGGTTAAAGATTTTAGCTATATGTACATACAGACAAACCTTATACTGAGAGAAAAAAGAGATCCTTCTCTTCATTTTCATACAAAGCTAGTCATTGATTTCATTAACATTTGCTACATTGCTTATAATAGCTGCCTTGAACCAAAGAAAATGTTTGAATTTCACAAAGATGTTCAATTTCATAGCCTCACATTTAACATCGGATGTCAAAGTTCTCTTTAAGCTATCAAAAGACAAGTAACAGACATATTTAGACTGGGTGTTACATATAAGTGCCCCGACAGAACCCTGTTTTCTTTCAATGTTTTAGGTGTTTTAGAAAATGTCTTTATTAAATGGGAAGTCAACTGTAAAGACTGCCTACACATAAACATCTGCCTTTGTACACAATTTACAAAATAAAAATCTATTCATAGTCCTCAGATAAACAAGGTCTCTTGTAAACAGTTTTGTCAGTGTTTCTGGGAACTCAGCCTGTCATCATCTGTGTCATCTCTGTCCTGTTTCTTCTTCCCTATATTTCCCTTCACTTTTCCTGCCCTGAGGGAGCCCTGGCTGTCCCTGGAAGCCCCTCTCCCCTAGCAGCCCTTTCCAGCGGGGCTTTTTTCTCCACAGTCTTCTTAGTCTTTGGATCTGGAGATGATTATGTCATACATGTCTTACTCCTTGCTGGCACTTCCAGATGCCCTTCCTTGCTCCTAAAAAAAAAAAGGGCTCATTTTTGGAGCTCTTGTCGTCATATTAGAAGATTGGTTACCATACTTTTGTTCAACTTCAACATATCTGCAAATCGCTGAGCTATTCCTGTCGCTCCTTAAAAGCTGGGTCTTTTTTTTCTTTGTTTGCTTTTGTTTTCAGCAGATTTCTGTCACTGGCCTATACAGCTGTCATCAGTCTTAAGGATTTCAATATCTATGTGTTTAACATTTTAAGAGGCTGCCAAAATGTTTTCCAACACAGTTGTGTGCTAATTCCTCCACATTTTTGCAAATACTTGGTATGGTCATTTGGGGAGGGGACTCTTTTTAGGGCCACAACCTTGGGATATGGAAGATCCCAGGCTAGGGGTCTAATAGGAGATGCAGCTGCCAGCCTGTGCCACAGCAACGCAGGATCTGAGCCACATCTGCAACCTACACGTCAAGTTTGGGAGACTTTTGGCCATTATTTCTTCAAATATTTTTTTCTGCCTCCTACTCTAGCCTCTTCAGGGATTCCGATTATATGTGTATTAGGCCACTTGACATTGTTTCGCAGCTCACCAAGGCTCTGTTCATTGTTTTTGCTGTTGTTGGTTTGTTTTCTTTTAATTCTTTCTTCTCTCTGGGCTTTATTTTGGATGGTTTATGTTGTTATGTCTTCAAGTTTACTCATTTTTTTTGTTGGGATGTCTAATAGCTATTAACCTCATCCAGCACATATTTTGTTTAGTAACATATTGTAAGTTTCAATTCTAGAAGTTTGATTTAGATCCTTTTTATGTCTCTACTTAATTTTTTGAACGTATGAAATACGGGTATAATAATTGTCTTAAAGTTTTTATTTGCTAACTCTAACATCTGTGTTGCTTCTGGGTTGGTTTCAACCAATTGATTTATCTCATTGTGAACGGAATTTTCCTGTTTGTTTGCATGCCTGAAAAATTTTTTATTTGATTCAAGGCACTTTGAATTTTGCTTTATTGAATGCTGGATACCTTGTGTTCCCCAAAATATTTACAACCTCTATCTGGGATGTAATTAAGTTACCTGGGAACAGTTTGATCATTTTGATCTCATTTAAAAAAATTTTTGGGTAAAACCAGAGCAGTGCTCTGTCTAGGTCTCTTTATTCCATATTACTCACGCAGCTCTTCTCTACACTTTACCAAATGCCCTTTAAATCTTGATTTTTTTTTTTCCAGTTTGCCTAGTGTGACAGCCCACGATGAGCATCAGGCTCTGTACTTTTCATCTATCTGAGTAGTTCAAGAGCTCCAGCCTCCAGTAGTTTCCCCATATGCATAGACTGACCAGACCTCTGCTGAACACTCCAGGGAGCCCCTCTGTAGAACTCCAGAGTTCTGTAGCTATGGCTCTGGCTCCTTTCACGTCATCTGTCCTGCAAGGTCCTGCTACCTTGGTCTCTCAGTACTATCAGTTCTATCTTCTGAACTCAGGGACCCTGCTGGGTTCTGCTTGGGTCTCCCTTGTCTACACTGTGGCTTGGAAACTCACAAGACAGTAATCTCAGAAAATCATAGGGATTGCCTTATTTGTTTCTTACCATACAGATACCAGTGTCCCTTGATATTTGATATCTAGCATGGTAAAAACCATTGTTCCTTATATTTTGTTCATTTTTTAAGTTGATTCAGGTGGGATGTTAAATACAGCCCCTGTTATTCTGCCTTGGCTGAAAGTGAAAGTCTAATGTTCTGGTTTTCATTTCAGTTGTAACATTTCTCTCCAGAATATCTATTGACCAGTTTTAAAATATTCTTGATTCTTTTTTCTTCATCTTTTCTTATTTCTTGATCAATTTAAGAGTTGCTTATTAAGCATTTCAAACACTTTAATTTTATGTTCTACAACCAATGAATCACTTATTTGATGTTGCTAAAGTACTTTTTCCCTTTCAGCTGTTCTAGTTGACTCTCATTTATGGTAGCTTCTGTCTTTATGTTTTATAATTTTTTAAATTATTTTTTAGAAAAGTTTTAGACTCACAGAAAAAATGAGAAGCACGGTAAATTCCCTTATACTTCCTCCTGCTACCAGAGGCATAGATTCCACTGTTATTCACATTATGCGTTAGTGTTGTACATTTACTATAATTGATAAAAACAGTGTTGATACACGATTATTAATTCGAATCTGTGGTTTACATTAGGGTGCACTCTGTGTTATGCAGTTATGGGATTTGATAAGTGATATTCATCATTTCAGTATTACGTAGAATAGTTTCAGTGCCCTAAAAATCCTCTGTGCTCCACCTCTTCATCTTTCCTTTCCTCCCTCCCCTTGAATCTCTGACAATCATCGCCTTTTTTTTGTCTTTTGTCATTTTTAAGGCCACACTCACAGCATGTAGAGGTTCCCAGGATATGAGTCTAATCAGAGCTGTAGCTGCCGGCCTACACCACAGCAATGCGGGATCCAACCCGCATCTGCAACCTACACCACAGCTCACCACAACACTGGATCCTTAACCCACTGAGCAAGGTCAGGGATCAAACCCGCAACCTCATGGTTCCTAGTTGGATTCGTTTCTGCTGCGCCACCACGGGAACTCCAATCATGATCTTTTTACTACCTCTATACATTTGTCTTTTCCAGAATGTTACATAATTGAAGTTATATAGTAGTACGTATCCTTTTCAGACTGGCTTCTTTCATTTACAGAATGCTTTAAGATTCCCTAATGTATTTTAATGGATGATAGCTCATTTCTTTTCATCACTGAATAATACTCTATTGTATATCACAGTTTGTTTATACATCTTTATTGCTTCCAAGTTTTGGCAGTTATGATTCAAGCTGCTCTAAACATCTGTGTGCAGGTGTTTGTGTGAATGTAAGTGTTCAACTCATTAGGGTAAATACCTAGGACTAATTGCTGGATCATATGTTATGCTTTGTATGAAACTCCCAAATCGTCTTCCAAAGTTTCCAAACCATTTTGCATTCCCACCAACAGTGAATGACAGTCTCGGTTGCCCCACATTCTTATTAGCATTTGGTGTTGTCAGTGTTTGGATTTTTGCCAATCCAGTAGGTGTGTAGTTAGTATCTCATTATTTTTAATTTGCAGTTCCTGAGTGACATATGATATCAAGCAGTTCTTCATAGCTTATTTGCTATCCATACGTTTTCTCTGATGATGTCTCTATTCAGATATTTTTCCCATTTTTAAAATGCATTGGTTGTTTCTTGGTATTGAGTTTTAAATGTTCTTTGTGTATTTTGGATATTAATACTAGTAATTTTTTATTATAATTCCATTTCTTGTAAGGATACTATAAGGTTTAGGCTGAACATGTATCACTATTGACTAGAATTGTGTTTGTTCCTTTTATACTGCATAGGGCACTGTTGATCCCTGGTCACTTCAAATTAGTTTCTTAGCTTGGTATTATCTAGATAGGTCTGTTATAGTAAATTCAGATACTGAATTTGAATGAGGGAAGTCAGTAATTGCAGATTCTTGGGGAAAATTTTGTACCTTTCCTGAGCCAAGGTTGACTCTGATAAATATCCCTGACATTTTGATATTGTAGCAGATGAGCTTTCTGGTCTACGCCATCATTTAGGCTGCAGCTCTTCAAGACCTTCAAATTTATGTTGGGATCTTGATTCTGATGTTTCATCTTGCTTGAGCTCAAGCTTTATTTCCTAATCCCACTAAGCTATTAAAACTCAAGCTTCCTAGTGAGATAAATTGTGAGTTTCACCAGGATAACAGCAGCCTCATGTTCAGCTTGAGCTATCACATTTGTTTTGAACACTCTTAGTTTCTTGTCTTTGAGGATTTCTCCAACTTCATCAAAGAGCTCAGCTATGAAATTCAGAGTATAGTTTTGTTATGTTTATTCTTCATTTCTAGATTTTTAAATTGTTTTAAAATTATGTTTAATCCATTTATTGCCAAAATATTTCAACTGATTTTTCACAAAACAACAGCCTATCCAAACATCAGCTGGTTGTCTTTAAGAAGGAATTAATTGCGTTCCATTTAAGGCAATATTTTCCTGTTCCTCTCTCTTGAGAATGGGATTTGGATCTAATTTCTCTTTGTGTGCCTTCATAATCCTTACACAGAGTAGACATTCAAAAAAGGCTGGTTGAATAAAGATTTTCTAAAATTGATGAAATAAGTGAATGATATGACTGACTATTCGTATAGCTAAGTGTAATATGCTCTTATAGCAAGATTCACTTCTGAGCTGAGAGGTTGTATTTTCACTAATAATTAAAAACGCAGCCTTCAAATACAGCTGAGCATTTCTATTTGGGGAAGAGTTTATGAGGCACTGGAACAATGTCATATATTAATTCTCTGGGAAGGTTTGGTATACAACTACCATACAGGTGTTTCCTGTTGAGATTCCAAGTTCCCATACAAGAATTCAGAGGACAGCTGGGAACAAAACTTAAGCCCACTTAATTACATTGCCCAGTATGCTGCGTAAAAAGTCATTGACCAAAAATAACACGTTTAAGTAATGTTCAAGCTCAGTTGCTACAAACCAGCAGCCATCAGGAAATTCAAAATTAAATCTCATCTCCACCCTTCACTTGCCTCATTGTGCCCAGGCAGCACCAAGGTCAGAAATTAATTGGAGACACTACAAAATACACAGCCTGCAATATTTCAGCTAAGTGAGGTCACAAGGAAAACTTAGTTAAGGCCTTATTAGGGGAGTTTACAGGAGCACATTACTGTGAATATGAAATTAGTCTTGCCTTGATGGATGTGTCACCTACCCAAGGTAATTTGTTGGGAATAATTTGAAAATGGAAGTGAACATAATTAAGCTTCTGTTTTATGGTAGTCTGGTCATTTGTCTCCAGGTTCACTCGTCTCTGTAGCTTTGACACTGCAAATGCCCAGAATATAATGAGACACATTTCATTCACTCAATTTTAATTTGCTATTTGGGCATCCATGCATTAAAAGACTCCCTTAGAGTTGACAATACCTCTGCGATTAATATTTTTTCCCGTATTTTTTTCTTTTGGCATTGGTCTCTTGTTTACTTTTTACGTTACACGTACGGGTTTGAATTCCTGGGTCACTGTGTTTATTCTTTTCTCAAGACATCCGAAAGAGGGACTCATTGTGAAGCTGTGGTGCGTTGCCAGGCGCAAGGGTTCAGTATTCAGACATTCCAGCTCAGTTCTCTGACTCTTCTATTAAATTTTTGGTCAAGTGCCTTCTGTGCGTCCAAATAGTACACAAGTACATAGTGATAAACTCTGTTAGAAATGACTTGTTCCCTCACTACCAGGGAGTTGCATAAGAACAACTCTGTATTCATCATGCTCAGGCACAAAGGAAGAACAAAAGCCCGCCCCAAACGTGACCTGCTGCACAAAATACCTTTTGTTATCAATTTAAGCGCTTTTCTGAATCCTCAAACCACCCATTGATAGATTTTCTTTTTCCCACATACATAATTTATGAGGCATCTAATTAATTTTTCATAAGTTAAACAACTGTTAATATTAGTTCCTAGCCATCCTAAATGACCAAAATTAATTCCTTTCCCAAATCCACTTGAGGCTGCATTCTTTCCTTTCTTCAATACTGTACGGAGCAGAGACTTAAATATTTGTAGCCTTCAGTGGGGGAGCAGTCTTAAAAGTCCTTGTCCAGACAAAAGCTTCCACACTGTGAGCAAGTCTTAGCAGAAGATTGCTTCAGGGGAAATCCTATACCACATGCTATATCACTGACCTTTCTCCTCTGTCCTTGTTACACAGAGAACAGAACCCCTCCTCTGTCTCCATTTATAAAGTATTTGACAATGACCAATAGTTTTATTTTTTTCATAGCTGTTGTTGCATTAAAATGGGGTTGCTGTTGCACAGAGAATTGGGAAACACAGTGTGTGTCTGAAAGGAGCAGAAAAAAGATTTGCACAAAACCTTCATCTGTTGGGATGCATTAAGATCCACCACCTAGAATTAAGAGTAACTCTGAAACTCCTGTTACATAACAAGAATAAGGAACAATCATATACTACAACAATAGATATTTGAAATGTAAACTTGATCAAACCCCTAGATTGAGGGGGATATTAGATGTGCGACAGCATCAAGAGTCTTGGATGACTTTTGTCTTAGAGATAGGACTAAAATCCTCAATCTGGGATCAGATGGGGAGCTAACATGAAAAAAAGGGCCCAGTCTCAAGAGTTACGTAGAAACTCACTCAGTCGTAGAATATGTGATTACAAAGGAAACCGTCACTCCCACTCCCGCCACTCCAACCACCACTCTAGATTCACAAAATCCAGTTGACACCCTTTATGTGTTTCTAGAATCTGCCTGCTTCTTCCATATCTATAGCCAATACCCTAATTTGGCCAGCATTATCTCCTTCTGGATTCCTCCACCACGGGTAACCAGACAGCCCACCTCCACTTTTCCAACAGGAGTCATCTTCTTACAACACAAAACAAAACACGTCACTTTCCTGCTTAAAATCCTTTCTTAGCTCCCCATCGCTCCTAGGATGAAGCCTAAAGTTCTTAACGAGGTGTATAAGGTCCACGGCTTATAAGGTACCTGGCTTCTGTTTCCAGCTCCAGTGCTAATGCTCTACACTACACCTGTAACCCCTGCTCTACTCTCATCCGGAAAACTTCCTGAAGGAGCTCTTCACCAGCACCTGGGCTTCGACACAGAGTAGAGAGGCTTTCTCACCTCCTCAGTCTGGGTTAGCTGCCCCTGCCATCTGTGTCTCCTTATCATCCTTTTTGCTCTCTATCTTAGTTTGCATCACACTGCGTTCTGATTGCCACTTTAGTTGCTACTTGTCTGTTTTACTCACTAGACCTAAAGTGAGTAAAAGTTCACAGTGAAGATGCCTGGGCTTTAAATAGTGCCTGACCCTTAGTGGGCGCTCTATTACCTGTGGAAGGAGGGGAGAAAGGGAGGAAGGAGAGAGGGAGTCTGGCACTCCAGCCTAAAGAAATCAAGATGAAATCACGTTAAGGAGATACCTACCCTTTCAGAGAAGTCTCAAATGAATGAGAAATAACCCCCCCAAAATCAAATAATAACATAACATTATTATTATCAATTCTTATCTAATAAAATATATTGGAATTTATCAGACCATCATGCCTCACTTCCCTTCTTAAATTCCTTCTATAATAATATGTAGTCTTGGAGTACCCAGGTGGCACAGCAGGTTAAGGATGCAGTGTTGCCACTGCTGTGGCGCAGGCTTGATACCAGGTCTGGGAACTTTCATATGCCCTGGACACGTCCAAAAAGAAAAGGTTTTTTAAGTCATTCAATATTTTGGTGTGGTAGGGAGTTCCCATTTTGGCGCAGCTTAAACAAATCCTACTAGTATCCGTGAGGATGCAGGTTCGATCCCTGGCCTCGCTCAGGGGTCAGAGATCCGGTGTTCCCATGAGCTGTGGTGTGGGTCACAGACGTGACTTAGATCCTGTGTTGCTGTGGCTGTGGCTCTGATTTGACCCCTAGCCTGGAAACTTCCATATGCCATGGGCACAGCCCTAAAAAGCAAAACAAAAAAAATTTGTGTGTGGTATATAGGAAAGAGGTGGTCTTTAGTTAGAAAATATAACGTCTTTCATTTTAGTTTAGTTTATTATGAAATATTTGTTAGAGTTTATGGAAAATCTTTGATAACATTCATTATAATTAAAGAAAATTATAAAGCAAGTGACGCTTGCTTATTGATTTATTTTCAGTCACCTATGTAAAGAGAAAGAATTACCTGTTGACTACAAATTTTGCTTACTTGTCACATCATGTTTTATTTTAGGAAACCAAATACTTATTAAAGTATATTGAAATTTAGCTACATATTATGCAATCAACAGCAGATAAAAACTGCTTACTAAACTTGGAAATTCTTTCAAATTATCCAGTTAATATTTTTACAACAAAACAAAGGGGTACAAAGAGTCATCTAAAAATGACACGTCGTAAGTAAAAACATACTTTGTTTCTCCCCAAAAAAAGCCAAGTTGGATATAATTTTTACTATATTTTCTCTCTCTAACATGGATTTGAAGTAATAGTGACATCTTGATATCCTATAAGAAGATTTTGATCAGCTGTATAAAGCTTTCAGATTGTAAGGATCAACGTTTGCAGAATTGTTGCCATTTATTCTAAACACACACACACACACACACACACACACACACACACACACTTCTTAGTTTCATGCAGTGCAATTTACTTGACATGTAATAGTCCACTGTAGGTCTGTAGGTGTCCCTGATTAGCCTGCTGTCTTCCATGTGGTAATTCAGGGATTTAGGTTGTTTCTGCTTTGTGGCCCCACCATCCACTCTTGTTCATATTTGTACGTTAAGAAGAGAACACCAAAATATTGTATCTGGATGACAGTGTACTTGTTTTGTGCTTATAGTAGACTTTGGACACTTTGAAATATTGATTTTGAGCAAATGTTAATATTGTTCTTCTTCCAACTTTTGAAGCTTAAGTCAGCGATTCTGTATCAGTACCGACAAGTTTAAGTGTTCTATGTCAGTTAGCCATGTAACTTCCATGTGTTGTTTCAGTGCAGGGGAAGAAAAGAAGAAGGAACAGGCATAGTAGCTGCTCCTTTTCACACAGAAGGTGAACTCTCAAGACATGATCTAGTTCTACCTCCTCTCTGTCCATAAATGAATGACTAGACTCTCCTACGCCTGTACCCTGAAAGCAGGGTTGATGCACAGTTATCATGGCATACCTTGAAGCAGCCTATCACAGGGCCCAGCATAGTATGTGCATATTTGCTTTCTAACACTGAGTAATAAATTACCATGAACTTAGGGACTCACAGCACCACCCATTCTTTTTTTTTTTTATTGGCAACAGAATAATAATTTGTATTTTTTTAATTTTATTTTATCGAAATATAGTTGATTTACAATGTTGTGTTAATTTCTGCTACACAGCAAAGTGATTCAGCCATACACTTAGTCATTTCCATATAGGTTATCACAGAACATTGAGTTGACTTTCCTGTGCTATACAGCAGGTCCTCACTGATATCCATTCCATACATGAAGGTGGGCTTTTGTCATTCCCAAACCCCCAGTCATCCCTCCCCTTACTACCCTTCCCCTTTGGTAACCACGCATTTGTTTTCAAAGTCTGTATGAGCCACAAAGGAAATAGAAGCCTCAGTCCAGTACCACAAGGGACTGAATTCTGCCAACAATCTGAGTGGTCTTGGAAGTGGGTTCTCCCGAGCCTACAGATAACTGACAGCTGCCTGCCTGATACCTTGATTTTGGCCTTATGAATCTGTAATCAAAAAATCCGGTTGAGCCTGCCTGGCCTTCTGACCTCCAGAACTCTGAGATAAAGAATGGGCGATGCTCTGTAAATAACCTCAGGAGAACACACTTCCGAGCCCATTCAGATTGTTGACAAAATTCAGTACTTGTGGTTATTGGACTGAGGTCCATTTCTTTGGTGGCCCGTATTCCATGTGGCCCTGTCCACTTTTTTTTTTTTTGTCTTTTTGCCTTATCTAGGGGTTGCACCTGCGGTATATGGAGATTCCCAGGCTAGGGGTCTAACAGGAGCTGTAGCCGCCGGCCTTCGCCACAGCCACAGCAACGCGGGATCCGAGCCACGTCTGCAACCTACACCACAGCTCATGGCAATGTCAGATCCTTAACCCACTGAGCAAGGCCAGGGATCGAACCCGCGACCTCATGCTTCCTAGTCGGATTCGTTAACCACTGAGCCATGACGGGAACTCCGTCCCTGTCCACTTTTAAGCCAGCAAAACCTTCCAGAATCCTTCTCACACTTAGAATCTCTCTGACTTCTCTTCTGCCACCAGGAAAAAACTCTCTGCTTTTAAAAGGTGCCTGTGATTAGGTTAGGCTCACTCAGTAATCTCCCTAGTGACCTTAACTGCACCTGCAAAATGCCTTTCACCATGCAACATATTCACAGGTGTAACACTAAACTGCAAAGGTCATGGTGGCCAGGCCATGTAAGAATTCTGCCTACCATATTTGGAACGGGCTTTATAACTCCTTTCACTGTAGTGCTTTTCAGTGGTTATTATAGGGAAAAGAAAAGCCGTGTATACACACACACACACACACCCCTATGAGAGAGGAAGAGAGAGAAGACACATCAGCCAAATGCAATGTATGAACATAAAGACCTTGACTCAAATAAACATTAAAAAAAAAAAAAAAAAACAGCCCCATAATGAGTTCCCATCGTGGCGCAGTGGAAACGAATCAGACTAGGAACCATGAGGTTGCAGGTTCGATCCCTGGCCTCCCTCAGTGGTTTAAGGATCCAGTTTGCCATGAACTGTGGTGTAGGTCACAGACATGGCTCACATCCTGCACGCTGTGGCTGTAGCTCCGATTGGACCCCTAGCCTGGGAACCTACATATGCCTCGGGTATGGCCCTAAAAAGCCAAAAAAAAAAAAAATAATAAGACCAAGAAATTTGAACATTGATAGGGATATTTGATAACATTAGGAATTAATAATTGTTCACTTTTAGGCATAAATTCGTGTTGTGTTCAAATTAGAAATTCATACTTTAATGCTTATGGATGAAATGGCATAGACAATCAGAGGAAGTTGATAAAGTATAGAAGAAACAAAATTGGCAGTGAGTTGATAATGGTTAATTGTGACCCATGGATATATCAGATTTTACTTTACCAGGTTCTCTAATTTTGTATATATTTGAAATTTTCCATAATAAAGAAGTCCTCAGAAGTTCCTTTGTGGCTCAGCGGTAAGGAACCCGACTAATATCCATGAGGATTTGGGTTCAATCCCTGGCCTCGCTCAGTGGGCTAAAAATCCAGTTTTGCCATGAGCTGTGGCATAGGTGGCAGATGAGGCATGGATCTTGTGTTGCTGTGGCTATGGTGTAGGCCGGCAGCTGCAGCTTCGATTTGACCCCCAGCTGGGGAACTTCCATTTGCCTCAGGTGCAGCCCTGAAAAAAGCAAAAAAAAAAAAAAAAAAAGTCTTCAAACATTCACTTCTTTCCAATTGCTTTCACTGCCACGTAGTCAGCACCAGCATCATCTCTTACCTAGGAGACATATGAGGCAGCTTCCTGATGACACTCCCAACACCCAACAGCCAGCGTGGCCCCTCCAATTCACCTTCCTCATGGGTGGCAGCAGCAGTGATCATTTAGAACTGGAATCATATCCTGTCTTCTAAACCTTGTCTCCTTTAATAACCTTCCCAAAGCTTCTCATTCAACTGGAATAAAATCTAAACCCCACACTTACAAGGTCCTTTGGAACCTGGACCCTGATCTTCTCTTCAAACACCTCCTATAACCACTCTCCCTGATGCTGTAGACAGCCTGAGTTTCTTAGTGTCTTTCAAATGCACCATACTTGTTCCCATCTCAGATCTTTGTCCCAACAGTTCCCTCTGCCTGAAAGGCTCTTTCTGTTGCCCTCTGGCAGGCCGGCTTCATTTTCTGATTTTAGGAAGCCTTTCTCGCTACCACAGAACAAAAGGAGCCATTCTGTCACTGCCTATCACGTGACCCTGTTTTATTTGCTGTCATTTTATCGTTGATATTTAGGTAGCTAGTTTGCTCTTCTTTTTTTTTTTTTTTTTTTTGCCTTTTTGTCATTTTATGGCCGCGGGTTTATGGCCGCACCCGCGGCATGTGGAGGTTCCCAGGCTAGGGGTCCAATCGGAGCTGTGGCCACTGGCCTGCGCCGCAGCCACAGCAACGCAGGATCCGAGCCGCGTCTGCAACCTACACCACAGCTCACGGCAACGCCGGATCGTTAACCCACTGAGCAAGGGCAGGGATCGAA
>PVHT021183727.1:12802095-12876148 GCA_004024745.2 Catagonus wagneri | reverse complement strand
ACTAAAAAGACACAATGAACCTTCTTACAGAACAGACAATGACACACAGACTTTGGAAAACCTTGGTTTTTCAAATAAGACAATCTGGGGGGTGGGGGGATGCACTGGGGATTTGGGATACAAAATCTGTAAAATTGACTTGTGATGACTTATGTACACCTATAATTGAAATAAAATCCATTAAGAAAAAAAAAAAACTATACCTCAAAAAAAAAAAAAAACATTCTTTCTCTAGAAATATATCAGTTTGCATCCCATCAGAGATTTAAATCTAGACTATCAAACATAGGAAACACTGTCAAAGGCGTATTCTTTTATCACCTATAAGATTAGGTTAACTGACCTATGGTGTGCTTTTTTTAATTTCGTAATTTTATGATCCTTTATTTACAGGATATATAGGATTTTTCAGTTTGAATACAATTCATTTTGTTTGCATCCTAGTTACTTTCCTATTTAATACACAGCAGTTTCCATCCTAATGTAGCCTCCTGATTTAGCATTCTTTGAAAATATCATTTTAAAATCTCAAGTGTATGAAGGAAACTAAATAATATTTTAATTCTGGCTTATGTACATATTCCACTTAAAATGCATATGGGAAGCACAAGAAAAGAGCTCCTTTCACTTCAGAATGGTCATTATGTCTTTGATGAGAAAACAAGAAACCAAACAGCATCCTGGGATGTTGGGTCTCGAAAACAGTCCATGTTTTCATGCAAAGAGTCATCTGCAGAGACGCATAGACAGCTGCAGACCCGTCCCACTGCTGAGAAGAGACTTCCAAAGAATCCTGATGAGGCTGCTGCCTGCAGTCTGTGGGGTAATGGTTGACCTCTGACTCCGCCTGACAGCCAGCACTCTTGTCATCCTGCTGCGCAACAAGTCAAATGAGGCTATAATTACACTGCAGACAACGGGCTGCAATTATACATTCAAGTCCCAGAGTCTGGAAGGAGGGGGATGATTGTGGCTGGAAGGGGATGACGAGAAGTCAAAAAGTCACAAGACAAACTGCTTTTTGATACTTTTCTCTAAAAAAGCATGTCTGTAGTCTGTGCTCCCTGAAGAGGAGGTTCAAACCACAGTGGAGAGCAAGCGTTCTCTGATTCAAAATCCTATGAAAACATGACTTTTGGTTGATAGATACTTCCAAGCCTATGCGACTGTCTAATAAATAAAAAGAATAACAGTGGTTCCCAGAAGTTCCTGTGCAAATGTTGTTTACTATTTCTGATTCATGGCAATTAAAGAAACAAAAATAAATTTATAAGGAGTTCCGGCTGTGGCACAATGTGTTAAGAATCCAACTTCAGCGGCTTGGCTCATGTGGAGGCACGGGTTCAATCCCTGGCCCAGCTGCAGTCGGTTAAAGGATCCAGCATTGCCACAGCCACAGCTTGGATTCAGTCCCTGGCCTGGGAACTTCCGTATACCACTGGTGTGGCCATTAAAAAATGAATAAGTTTATAATAAGAAGGGGCTGGGAGTTCCTGTCATGGCTTAGCGGTAATGAACCCAACTAGGATCCATGAGGATCAGGGTTCAATTCCTGGCCTCGCTCAGTGGGTCAGGGATCCGGCATTGCCACGAGCTGTGGTGTAGGTCGCAGACATGGCTCGGATCCCATGTTGCTGTGGCTGTGGTGTAGGCCTGCAGCTGCAGCTCTGATTCGACCACTAGCCTGGGAACTTCCATATGCCGTGGGTGCAGCCCTGCAAAAAGAAAAAAACGGAAAGGACCAGACTGGAACTGGGACAGATGTAGCACACAATCATATTTCTCAATATGTTTTACCAGATTGACTACTTGGTTTTAGCTATTTAATTACTATAAATCTAGGGACTCTATTAGAGCAAGCCATGGTTATTCTAAGCAAATATTTCTAAAGCTATTTAATTACTATAAATCTAGGGACTCTATTAGAGCAAGCCATGGTTATTCTAAGCAAATATTTCTAAGGCTCTGTTTTTGCAAAATATTTTGCACCAGAAATTAAGTAGATTGAACAGCATAGAAGTACCGATAGAAGAAGGTCTGCCCTGGCTGCCGGTGAGACTGTCTGTAACATTTTTGGCATCTTCTACCCTCTGTATCCAAAGCTATAGATTTGCCATGCAATTTAGAATTTTCTCAGGGAGGAGATGATTTGTATTTGTTGACCAGACTTCTGACATTTGCTGTTCTGTGTTTACTTGAATGCCTCTAGGACCAAATATCCACCTCCTAGTGGGGCCTCCTGTACCATCTTGAAATGGCCCTATCAAAAATGTCTTTCTCCTCTTAGAATAAAAAGCTCTGTTTTAGTTGTCACCCATCAGCCCAAACCCTCTGCTTTGTATCCCAGTCTCTGGCCACATTCCACGTGGAAAATCTCTTAATATTTAGAGATAGCTATAACGCTGTTCTCTGCCACCAAAACATTCTTTGTTTCTTTTCTCAATGACAGGATTTCAACCCTTTGAGCAGTTTCATATGGACACATACCCACGTGCTTTATAACACCTAGAACTTAAAATTCCAGAGCTCTGTTCATTGTAAGCAGTGCAAAACAGTCTGGCACTGCCCCCTTCATTGTTGTGCTAATACTCTCGTGATCCCAGAAGTTCTCTGAGCTCCCATTTCAAAGCATTTCCTCTCTCGGACCTTACTGTAAACCACAATCTCAAAATCTTTTTCACACACCCTCCAATGTGGGTTTTTTCCCCACGTCATCAAGCAGATAACTCTGACCAAGTAATTAATTCTGACACTGTCTACCTGGAAATAGCCATAAATCCCACAGGTTAAGGACTCAGTCCCACAAGACTGCCCCCATTTCAGGCACCAAAAGTAAGACGAGGTTGTTCCCCGTGCTTCTGTCTGACTGGCTGAGGGGGAGAAAGAGGAACCTTGAACTTGAAAATTATAAACAGAGGTAGCTGGACTACCCAAGAGGTTGTATTTCCTGATTTTCTGGATGGCGGCTCTAGCCAAGAGAATAGTGATGATCTCCAAGAAGGCAGACTCAGATCTCTGGCTTTCTAAGTATCCTTAAATCCTTCTAGGTTCCCACTAGAACCCCTCTTTGGATTGAAATAATTGCTAGAGCAATTCACAGAACTTGGAAAAACACTTTACTTACTAGATCCTCAGTTTGTTATAACAGGATATAACTCGGGAACAGCCAGATGGAAATAATGCATGGGGCAAGGTATATAAGAATCAGTGGTGTGTTTCCATGCCCTCTCTCCCGGCAGGCTGCTCTCCCAGAATTCCACATGTTCACCAGTCTGGAAGTTCTACAAACTCAGTCCTTTTGTGGTTTTATGAAAGCATCATTACATAGGCATGATTGATTAAACCACTGGCCATTGGAAATTGATTCAATCTCCAACCCCTCTCCCCTTCCCTGGAAATAGGGGAATATATTTACATGTATGAGTGATTCACTTTGCTATACACCTGAAACTAATACAACATTGTAAGATAACTATATTCCAATAAAATTAAATAAAAACTAACAAAAACCATAGTGGAAAAGAATATGAAAAAAAAAGAATGTGTGTGTGTGTGTGTATATATACTGCCCCCATATATGTATATATATATATATATATATATATGTACATATATATACACACACACACACAGAATCACTTTGCTGTACAGCATAAGTTAGCACAACATTCTTAATAAGCTGTACTTCAGTAAAATTAATTTAAAAAAATAAGAAAGAAAGAAAAGAGTTCCAACCCTCTAGCTGCTTCCTTGGTTCCCCGGGCAACCAGCTCCCTCACCTGTAGGTTACCTAGTTGTTTATCCAAAGCTACCTCATTAACAAAAGACACCTTGATTGTTCAAGTCCAAGGGTTTTAGGAGTTCTGTCCCAGGGACAAAAACCAAATATATATTTTTATTATGAATCACAGTCTCACATAGGCTGAGCCACATTGATTGTTTCTCTCAAGTGTTTTTACTTTTCTTTCTTGGACCCAAAAGCTACTTCTTACATTTATGTTTGTTAAATTTCATCTTGTTCACTTTAACCTAATAATATCAATTTTCAATATCATTCTGGATCCTGATTCTGTCGTTCAGAGCCTAAGGAGCCCAATAAAATGTTATTAATGGAAGAAATTAAGCAAAACTACTAGAAATACAAATAACTGACTCATAGTTTAATATCAGAACATTAAAAATGATATGACAGTAGAATTACATCATTGGGGCATACCCTTTGTATTTCATTTGAGGAGGATAATTCAACTGACCCAAACTAGATTCTTTCACTAACATTTTATTAACCTAGTAGTGGGGAGTGAGGTCTCAGAGTCAGGACAAGTCATGTTCATATATTGGCACCACTTTTTGCTTGTTGAATAACTTTGGAAAAGTTTACTTATTCCATAACCTGCAGTTTCCTTGTCTGTAAAATCAGAATGTATCTCTCTTAAGTTACAGTAAATATTACATTAAATATTGAATGAGATAATATTTAATATTTGTTTTTTTGTACATGTTTTGTACAAGGCCTGGCACATAGTAAGTGCTCAATAAATGATAGCTAGCAGCTTATTATTAGTTGAACCATTTTGAACAAAATTATTAACTCTTTACAAATCTACTTTTTTTAAATCCTAGTGCATATTTTCCAGCCTCTTCCACTAAAATCTCATAGGAAAACCTATGAAATGCCTTGCCAATGCCTCTACACACTTGTCATCTCCCTGTCATATATTCTTGACTATTCAGTAAGGTAAACCCATGAGAGAGGGACATGGGTTTAGTCTGATGTGACTTCCTCCAAATGTTTTGGAGAATTCAAGTGATATCCTACTAGTTATTCCTGAAATATTCATAGTCCTTTAAATATCCATTCAAGATTTTGCCTGGTATAAATGTCAAATACATATCTTTGAAATATACATCCTTATAAGAAGTTTGTTAGGTCAAACTTTTTTTCCTAAATATTTACTATCATTTATATTCTTTAACCAAAAAAAATTGATTTATAATGACAGAAAGCAGGAAAGGAAGAGTACATGCAAAATTCTCTAATCATACATTATTCAATTTTCACAAAATTATTTTTCAACCAGATTTCTTCTTCTGTAAACCAGAATAAGTACCCACCCTGGATGAATTTGCCAACTAACAGAATTAATTTATAGATTGATTTCAGAGCAATGAATTCATCCTTAAAGAAACAAATTCTACAACTGAAGGATATTTAATGTTATACATTCAGATAAACATAGGAATATATATACTAGTTATCACCAATAAACATCATAAAATCTGAGGAAGTGTTATTGTCATATACTAGCGAAAGCATCGATTCAGAAGATCTGGGTTTAGCCACTAACTGTCAATTAATTTTAATGTTATTTCATCATGAAGCCTTGTATTTCTCATATGCAAAATAAAGTGAATAAGATGAAATTGAAACAAATATTAATATTCATGACAAAATTAATAATTATTGTATGATTACTAAAGCTCCTCCAGCACCATAATTTTGTTTTTGATATTGTGGTTTTCATGAACGAAATGACTCAAAACTCATTAAACACAAGTTAGCAGAAAACTTTCATCTTGTCTAGCATTAATATGTCAGTGTTAAGGTATCCTTCCCTGACTGTTTAGCAAACATATCAATGTATAAAGATAGATGATTACAATAACTGTTTGAGAGCAGAGAAAAAGTGAAAAAAAAATTGATTTCTTAATTGCAAAGCATCCCTCTTTTAATCTCCATTGCTCTTCTCCAGTGATTGTTTCTGTTTTAAGAAGTAAAGTGCAGGAGTTCCCATCATGGCTCAGTGGGTAACGAACCCAACTAGTACCAATGAGGATGCAGGTTTGATACCTGGCCCGGCACAGTGGGTTAAGGATCTGGCGCTGCCATGAGCTGTGGTGTAGGGAGCAGACATGGCTCAAATCTGATGTTGCTGTGGCTGTGGTGTAGGCCAGAAGCTGTAGCTCAAATTCGACCCCTAGCCTGGGAGCTGCCATATGCCAAGGGTGCAGACTAAAAAGCAAAAAAAAAAAGAAAAAAAGACAGGGAACACAAGCTCTCCCTCATGTGTGACTTAAAGACATCAGTACTTTAAAGCTACATTGTCACAAATCAGTTGTACAGTCTACATAAGTAAAGAAGTAAAAAAATATGTAAACAATCCATTGATATCAATGGATGAATAATTGGGCAAATCACAAAATGGGTGGTGCAGATATATCAAATTCTCATTGAGTCTCCCACGTTCATTTAATTTGGGAGGAGTGTTCACCGTGCTGTGACCTATGGGTAATTGCTAAGTTAAGGACCTTGTCCTTAAAATCATACAGTTGAACCAAAAAGCTTAGGTTCTCTCACGGAATGCCACTGGAAAAACTGGCATTTGCACATTGTTATAAATTAGAAAAAGGCTGTTGACGTAAGCAAAGCTTTTTTGGTGGGAAGAAACAGAGATTCACATAATAAGAAGAGTGGAAAATATTATAAAGACTCAAAGTAAACGCTGAGTCAGAGCAGTGGCAAGAACACAGCCATGGCTGGCCGATTTCTCGAGCTAGAACTGGGAAGCTTTCAGGAACAAAGGCTTTTCTCTAGAATTAAAATCTAGCTATATTTTTCTTTTTCTTTCTTCCTTCCTTCCTTCCTTCCTCTCTTTCTTTCCTTCCTTCCTTTTTTTTCTCCTCTTTTTAGGGCTGCACCTGTGGCATATGGAAGTTCCCAGGCTAAGGGTGGCAATCAGAGCTACAGCTGCCGGCCTGCACCACAGCCATAGCAATGCTGGATCCTTAACCCACTGAATGAGGCCACGGATTGAACCCACATCCTCCTGGTTACTAGCTGGGTTCGTTACCGCTGAGCCACAACGGACTATATTTTTCTTTTTGTCCCTAGTTATCCTGCTTCGTGCAAAAGACCATGCTCGTCTGCTCGTCTCTCAGTGCATCTTGTCCCAAAGTCATGGCCCAGTGGCTAGCTCAGCTTCAGCTTCATCCTCAGCACACCAAGTTTGTGTGCCCTTCAATGTCTGGCCCACACAGCTGGGCCAAATTGCTGTATTCTAACTCCAGAAGCAGGGGAAGCGAATGTAATTGGCCCAGCTGAGCATGTCTCTCTATAACCTAGTCATCTGTAGTAAGGGTAGGGTCCCATATTCAGAATATGGCTTCGGGAATGCACCCCTTTGTGGATGGAAGGAATAAGAACTGGAAAGGCACCAGAAGGTGCCTGAGTATCATGTCCAGTCTACAATTTCTAATAGGCATCTTCTTGGATAAATAATTGTTATTATATAGTAGTAATATATAGGTTTGACGTAGGTTACAAAGAGAATAAATCTGAGGCATAAATTATTTAAAGCTAAGTATAATTTTCTCATCATATAAATTTTTCAAGTTGCTACTCAACTTGAAGTCATCTAAAGATAAAATCTCATACATTATAATTTATTAGTAACTTGTTATTTACTATTTATTTTATATATTTATATATGCAATATATTTATATGCATTATTTGTTATAGAAACTTATTCTGAAAGATTAGAATATATTTAAGAATAAGATTAACAATTAAGATTAAAGAATTTGTGGTGGTTTCAAACTCAGTGTGTTCATATGCTCTATAACAAAGAGATTTTCTTTCTATTCTAAAATCCCTTAATGACATAAGCTGACATAGTTTGTACCCCTGAGTCGACCTAAAGCAAATAGGCCGCCAGTTATTTCCCCAGTAAAAATGGGTTTATTCAGGGTCAGCAAAGAACTACAATTCAGAATCTGCAACCATGGCAGCCACAAGGGAAGGAAAATGCTTTTTTAGAGAGGAAAACGAAGGTGGGAGGGCTTTAGTAAACAGAGAGTTGAAAGCTTTCCATTGGCTGAGTCCTTGCCAGGAAAGAAGGGGAATCTTCCTCCTCTTGGGTTGTGTCATCATAGCAGTGTATGAGAGTTTCTAGCCTCTCAGCTCTATTTAATTAAAGTTTTTTGTTTATTAATTTTTTACACATTTAACCACTAATCTGTGTAGTTATCACATATCATCATAATATTGTAATGACTTATTTGGGGGCCATATATTCACAGATCTTTCTCTCACTAGTCTGTAACCTTAAGAATAGTGCCTATAACCTTTAAAATGAGTTAACTATAGTATGACTGTCACTTTGCTGTACAGCAGAAACTGACAGAACAATGTAAATCAGCTGTAATAGAAAAACTAAAAACCTAAAAAACAAAGTTAGCTATAGATAATTATGCCAGCTTATATAGATTTGTTACTTTTTGCAAATTATGTGTTACCCCATATTTACTAAAGAAGAAAATATCCAGCCACCTAACCATCTATTAGCTATGATGCAGAAAGCCAGGTAGGAAAACACACCTGCCAGTTTTGGTGACACATAAAATTGATAAAATACACAAATTCTATGTAATCTATATCACTGAAGATGAGTGAAAGTATTCCCCATTTTAATTCTAACGTCTTAGTATTATGGCTCAAGTTATCAGCCTTTTCATATGTTTTAACTGTATTTAAATCTGTATATAAAAAATATATATATATAAAAAAATTCTGGAAAAAAAAAGAAAAAAAATGAAGGCAATAGCAATAAAGATGGAGACTTGAGAATCCCTATTTAAAAGTTGATTTAGGAGTTCCAGTCATGGCTCAGTGGAAAAGAATCTGACTAGTAACCGTGAGGATGTAGGTTTGATCCCTGGCCTCGCTCAGTGGGTTAGGTGCCGTGAGCTATGGTTGCAGACATGGCTTGGATCCGGTGTTACTGTGCTGTGGTGTAGGCAAGAGGCTACAGCTCCAATTTGACCCCTAGCCTGGGAACCTCCATATGCCACATATGCGGCCCTAAAAAAATAAAATAAAATTTGATTTAGAACATCAAAATTTGATTTTTAAGTCTTAATCATATTTCACATGTTAAATAATTGCTAACCTTTTATTTGTTTTTACTTTTGATATTTTGTTCTCCAGCAGATAATATCAACTATAAAATTTTAGATATAAAATAAACCTTTTGAGAAATAAGTTTGCTGTGTAGGTATTTGAGAGAAAGACTCACCTGTATATTAGTTAATGAATAAGAGGCTAATAATAGCTTTCAACAGTAGTAACTTCTCTAAGGAAACAGGCTGTTTTCTTTTTTGAATGAATCCACTCCAAATTTAGAACCTAGAAATGGAAACTAGGAAGAAAAATACCAAGTTAAAGTAATCGTTGAATATTTTAATTTTCTCATATAGCGAACGACATACATTTTGTATTTGAAGTACTGTTTATAATCTTATTATGTAGGATTGGAAAAAAAGCAAAGAATATAAATAACTAGACTGGAGTTTTATTTTGTTCCATTCTTTATAAGAAAAATGCAAATTAAATTAGGCTGACATCAGGATTGTGTTAAGAAAAGAACCCATAGAGGTAATAAATCACACAGTCTATTTCTTCTCTCTTCTGTCAGCAAAGGACTGTAAAACGACAAATATTGTTCAAAGGATACAGAAAACCCAAAAGTGCCTTTAAAATAATCAAAAGACATGAAATTAAAATCAGTAGAATTTTACTCTGCTGTACACATTTATTTTTGTTTTGTGGGGTTTTCGTTTGTTGATTGATTTGTTTTTGCTTGTTAGAGCATATGGAAATTTCCCAGGCTAGGGGTCAAAATCGGAGCTGTAGCCATTGGCCTACACCACAGGCACAGCAATGCCAGATTCCAGCCACGTCTGCGACCTACACCACAGCTCATAGCAGCACTGGATCCTTAACCCACTGAGCAAGGCCAGGGATCAAACTCACGTCCTCATGGGTCCTAGTGGGATTTATTTCCACTGAGTCACAAGGAGAACTCCATAGTTTTACTACATCTTAATAATTATTCATTTTTTGGTGATGTTTTTCAATCTGCCTTCTCTCTCTAGTATTTAGGAAAAAAAAACTAATTTTAGGGGTCTTACAGAAAGCTTTTTGCATCTTGCTTTCATTTGGCTCCACCTTTTTTTTTTTTTTTTTTGGCCTATCTAGTCAATCTAAAGGTTCAGGAAAGGATACTCAGAGATAATATCTAGGCTGAGATAGGAAAGATGCAGAGGAGTTGGTTAAGGAAAGGGAGGGAGGCTGTTTATTAGGATTATGCAGAAACAGAACCAACATTATACATACGTACATCTTCATGTCTAAATGGGAGTTTACTTTAAGGAACTGGCTCCTGTGTTTGTAGAGGTTCACAAGTCCCACGATCTGCAGTGGAACAGCTGGAGACCCAAGAGCCAGTAGTGCAATTCTAGTCCATTTCTGAGGGACTGAGAACCAGGAGAGCCAAAGATGTAAGTTACGGTTAGAAAACCAGAAGGCTCTGGACCCAACAAGAACTGACATTTCAGTTTGAGTCTAAACCTGGAAAAAGACTGATGTCTCATCCCAACCAATCAGACTGGAGGAGTGGCTTCTTCCTGAAAACAGGGCAAGTTTTTTTTTTTTTCCATTGCTTAATGAATTTTATTACAATTATAGGTGTACAAAAATCATCACAACTCAATTTGCTAGCATTTGTGTCCCAAACTCTCAGTGCATCCCACACCCCCCAGATTGTCTTATTTGAAAAACCAAGGTTTTCCAAAGTCTGTGAGTCATTCTCTGTTCTGCAAAGAAGTTCATTGTGTCTTTTTAGTTTCCACATGTAAGCGGTAGCATTGGGTATTGCTGTCTAATTGTCTGACTCGTTTCACTTCGCATGATAATTTCTAGGTCTATCCATGTTGCTATAAATGTTGGTAATTCGTTCCTTTTAATGGCTGAGTAATATTCCATTGTGTATGTACCATGTCTTCCCTATCCACTCCTCTGTTGATGGACATTTAGGTTGTTTCCATGACCTGGCTACTGCATAGAGTGCTGCAATGAACACTGGAGTACATTTGTCTTTTCTAGTCATGGTTTCCTCTGGATGGATGCCCAGGAGTGGGATTGCTGGATCAAATGGTAATTCTATTTTGAGTTTTCTGAGGAATCTCCATCCTGTTTTCCACAGTTGTTGCACCAATTTGCATTCCCACCAGCAGTGTAATAGGGATCCTTTTTCTCCACACCCTCTCCAGCACTTACTGTTTGTAGACTTTTTAAAACAGGGCAAGTTTTGTTTGTTCCATCCTTCAACTGATTGGATGAGACCAGTAGGGAAGATAATCTGCTTTACTCAGTCTACAAACTCATATGTTAATCTCATTCAAAAATGCCCTCCCAGACACACCCAGAATAATATTTGACCAAATATGTAGGCACACCATGACTCAGGCAAGTTGACACATAAAATGAACCATTGCAGAGAATATAATGGTTGAACAAAAGAAGGTGGCTGTGGGGACACCCCATGGCTATGGTCCTCAGGGAGGAAGTTTCCTTTTTTTTTCTTTTGTGGCTACATCCACAGCATTCCCAAACCAAGGAATCAAACTCATTCCACAGCAGTGCCCAGAGCCGCTATAGTGACAACCCCAGATCCTTAACCCACTGCAGCACAAGGGTACCCCGAGGAGGTTTTTAAGCAAAGCAACAGTAAATGTGAAAGCCCTAAGAGCCAAAGATGTCTCTAGAAGGCCACTAGACTTTGAGGATTCAGAAGCTAACACTTAACAATTTATATTTCAGAATATTCAGTTATATCCTGAGACTGAGAAAAGAAACCACACATCCTGAAAAAGCCCCAAACTCGTGTGAGCATGTCCCTCAGCTTTTGTATCCTATATGTGTAACGTGTGTTTCACCAGCTTGTCCCACACCTGCTCCTGAAGGGCATTTAGTTTTCCGTACAGTCCACCCAATATAGTTATTTCTGAAAGTCCTCAGAGGAAATTAAAACTGTCCACACAGATCAGTGTTCCTCAATCAGAGTTGACTTTGCTCCCCAGGGGACATTAGGCTACCTAGCTAGTAAGAGATGTTCAGTTTTCCCACCTGGAGGAGATGCTACTAGCATCCATCAAGTAGAAGCCAGGGATGCTGCTGAATACTCTTCAATACATGGGATGCCCCCAAAACAGAATTATCCCATCCAAGTCTAAACATGGAACCTCTTCTTATAGCCCATCTATGGGATTGTTTAGAGCTGCTCCACCAGAGCCCAGGGCCACAGGCTTCCTTCATTTGCTTTTGGGTGACTTTGATGGAAGAGTTTCAGAAGCATTTATCACTTGATACCTTATGCCATGTGGTCCTCTTGCCTCTGACTTCCTCCAATGGAGGCCACAGCCTTGGCCCCTAGAGGAGCTGCTGGACTTACATTTCCCCCAGCAGTATCTCCAAGTGTGCTCTGTTAAGATGTACAATAGTAGCGTATTCTGTTCTAAATGTTTTATAGACATTATTTCATGTATCCCTAAAGCAAAAGAGTGAAATTTACTAATTTTACATATAAACTATTAACACTAATGAAAGTCACTTTCCCAACTTGTACTGCTAGTTAAAAAAAAAAAAAAAAAAAAACAGACACAGGAAAAACCCAGAGTTTTAGGTTAGAACCAGTTCTGCCTGACTCCTAAACTGTGTTCTCAATCAGTTAGCTAAACTGAAATTCAGACAGATGACCAACCTCCCTAGTTAACTGTGGTTTTGCCCTGTGTCCATAATGAGACCCTTCTCACATTCCATATTTTCTCTCCAACTGAACAAAACATGAGCAGGCAAAGTAAGTTTGGGGGAAATTGTTCACTGTGATTTTTTTTTCTTTCTTTCTTTTTTTTTTTTTTTGGCGGGGGCCGCACCCGTGGCATATGGAGGTTCCCAGGTTAGGGGTCCAATCAGAGTTACAGCTGCCAGCCTACACCACAGCCACAGCAATGCGGGATCCAAGCTGTATCTGCGATCTATACCACAGCTCACAGGAACACCAGATCCATAACCTGCTCAGCAAGGACAGGGATCGAACCCGCAATCTCATGGTTCCTAGTTGGATTCGTTTCCACTGCACTGCAATGGGAACTCCTCACTGTGATATTTTTAAAATTTTATTTAAACCACATTTGTTCTTTTCTTAAGGCCCCTTTCCAATCCAAGTTTCTCTCCATCCCCTAACTCTGCATTCATCTGCCAACATGCATACAATCCCTATAATTTCTTTTGTTGTACTGAACAATTCAGCTTTTACTTTCAATTGTGAAACCCTAACAAGTTAACAAAAAAGAAAAGTAAACAAAATCAGAAGTTAGCTGTTCCTTTCCACCTTAAAAGACATGTCATCTATTGTGTCTTAAGACTGCCAGCTAGGAGTTTCTGTCTCAGAACTTTAAAAAAAAAAAAAAAAAGCTTGAATAAGGGAAGGTTTATTGCTAAGAAAATAAAAATTCTCTGTCATTGATACATACATAATTTGACCAGCCTCTGGATTTTTTTTTAAGATTTGCTCTACTTGAACAAAAGAGCCTTAAGTAGTAATAATAACGGTAGTCATGTGAGCTATTACTCATTATGTGTCAGGCATCAAGGTAATTCATTCATTTAATAAAGGGGTCAGCAAACTACAGTCCAGAGGCCAAATCTGGTCCACTGCTTGTTTATGCACAGCCCATAAGCCATGGGAATGTTTTTAAGAGTTCTCTGGTGGCCTAGCTAAGGATTTGGTGTTGTCACTGCTATGGCTTGAGTTTGATCCCTGACTTGGGAACTTCCACATGCTTCGAGTACAGCCAGGAAAAAAAAAAAAAGGCTTTTAAATTTTTAAATTATTGCATTTTAAATGGTTATGAAGTTATTTATATACTATCCTCAACTCTGACTTAAATCAAATATTGTACGAAGTAGAAACTGTCATTATCCCGTTTTTTTTTTTTTGGTCTTTTTGTCTTTTAGGGTCATACCTTAGGCATGGAGGTTCCCAGGCTGGGGTCCAGTCAGAGCTATAGCTGCTGGCCTACACCACAGCCACAGCAACACAGGATCCGAGCCATGTCTGCAATATACACCACAGTTCACAGCAATGCAGGATCCTAAATCCACTGATCAAGACCAGGGATCGAACCTGGGGATCCAGCCTCTGTCCTCATGGATGCTAGTCGGTTCACTAACCGTTGAGCCATGATGGGAACTCCACATCCCCATTTTATAAATGAGGATACTGAGGCTTGGAGCGGTTAAGTGATTTATCTAAGGTCACATAAATGGAAAGTGACAAATCCAGGATTCCAACCTACAGTTTCTCACTCCAAAGCCATCATTTATTTTTTTTTAATTTATTTTTTTACTAAAGCGTAGTTGACTTATAAAGTCGTGCCAAAAGCCACCATTTCTAACACACTATCCAACGTCCCTACCCCCATGGCCTGAAGCCAAGAGTATACGTATTTTAATAAGGTGAAATATAACTTGAAGCAAGAGGTGGTTCTTGCTTCTAACTTGGATCAGACAGCCTTCCGTTACCCTGGGCAGAAGGAAGGTCCAGTATATAAGGAATTTACACGAATAAAGTATTTAAAATGTAATGGCTTTGAAGTAAGTTATTTTTGTCCAAAACACGATTAGTCATAAACACACTTTCAGCTTTATAGTCTTTTCAAATATATTTAAGAATTTTTCTCTTTATTTAAAGTGTAAGGCAAAAGGACTTTTAAGTTGGCTAAGAGAGCTGAAACATAAACATAATTATTATAGCTCACTCCTGGAAATAGAGTGCTTTACTGTCCCCAAATTAACCTCCAGTGGTAGAACTCTAGCATGTGGTAGGCAGTGGGAGAGCTATTTAGGGAAGGGGCACCCCTCGGACTGTGACAACCTTCCTGACCTTCCCTCTTAATGAGAGAAGTGTGAAATAAAGACAGATATTCTTCAAAAATACTGCGACATTATAAACAAAGGCATTCAATAGCCATAGTTAAACAGGTAGCTCACAACTTTGACCCTTTTGAGCAAAATAAAGCTTTCCAAATATTTTTATTTAGCACCACGGTAATTGCATGTATGTAGTTTATATGGAATTCATAGAATTAAATATCTGAGTGCCATATTGAGCACTTCGCTGTAGGCCTTCATTCCCCACAGCTTTTGAGATAAAAGGGGCTATAAGAGGCCCATGTGACTGGAGATTGGAGAAGATATGCCTTGAGTATTAAGAAACCATGGAGAGAGATAGCATATAGTGGTTTTAAATATAAGTGCCAAAATAGAACTCATAGTAACTCATATTTTATGTGGCAGTGGCTGCTTCTCAAATACCTGATGCTAAGTAGTTAGGTTTTTTGGGTTTTCTTTTTTGTTTTTCTTTTTAGGGCCACACTCGTGGCATATGGAGGTTCGCAGGTTAGGGGTCGAATCAGAGCTGTAACTGCTGGCCTATGTCACAGCCATAGCAACACGGAATCTGAGCTACATCTGTGACCTACACCACAGCTCACAGCAATGCCAGATCCCTAACCCACTGAACAGGGCCAGGGATTGAACCCGCATCCTCGTGGATACTAGTCAAGTTTATTACCATTGAGCCACGATAGGAATTCCTAGAATTTATTATTTTAATGGTTTTCCTAAGCAACACAAAATATTTGTGAAACATACCTATGATCAAGAATTTCTGTCTAGAAAATATAAATTGTATTTTTTTAACATTTTAGTACCTCAATGACAAGACACATCTCAATAAAAATGGTCAAAAATTTGAAAAATGCTTCATCAAAAAAATTACACATGATGGGTAAACACATGAAAAGATGCTCAGTATCAATCATTTAGAAAGTACAGATTAAAACAGCAGCAAGATAGCACAGCACACCTACTAGAATGCCTAAAATTGGAAAGATTTCCAAAAACAAGTTTTGGTGAGAATGTGAAGCAATGGGAAGTAACACTTTACTGGTGGGAATGCAAAACAGTACAGCCACTGTGCAAGTCTGCACAGTGTTAAAAAATATGTTTCTAAAACCCAAGAATCACACTTCTAAGTATTTACACAAGAGAAATGTAAACATGTGGTAACTCAAAGACTTATATGTATGTGAATGTTCATAGCATGTTTATTCATTATAGCCCCCCCAAAAAGTCAAACCTCCTTCAAATAATAAACAGATAAAAACTTTGGAACAGGGGGAGTTCCCATCATGGCTCAGTGGTTAACAAATCTGACTAGGAACCATGAGGTTGCGGGTACGATCCCTGGCCTTGCTCAGTGGGTTAAGGATCCGGCGTTGCCGTGAGCTGTGGTAAAGGTTGCAGATGCGGCTTGGATCCCGCGTGGCTGTGGCTGTGGCGAAGGCCAGCGGCTACAGCTCCTGTTAGACCCCTAGCCTGGGAACCTCCATATGCCGCGGGTGCAGCTCTAAATAAAAAGGCAAAAAGACAAAAAAAAAAAACAAACTTTGGAACAGGAATTCCCCAGTAGCTCAGCGTGTTAAGGATCCACTGTTGTCACTGCTATGGCTTGGGTTCAGTCCTTGGCCTGGGAACTTCTTCGTGCCATGGGCAAAAACCAAAAAGCTATGGAACATCCATTCAAAAACATGAATAAGCTTCCAAAACATTATTCTACGTGAAAAAAAGCCAAACGCAAAAGACTATGTATAGCATGATTCCATTTCTCTAAAGTTCTAGGTGAGGCAATGTTCTCACAGATCTCCTTGTCCACGTCACGTCCTGTGTGTGTCGTTACAACTCTTGTCACAGCTTGTCATATGTGTGTGGGGACCACGTTCATTTATAAAATCCAGGACTCTGATTGCACCACTGGTAGTGGTCAACTCTGGACAAATCTCTTGGCTTCCAAAGCCCCAGGAATACTCTCCCTCGAGGGTGTAGGCTTTTTATTTTTGAAATAAATTGAGGTCCAGCTCATTGGAGGTGCCTATTTATTTGTTAGATTGAATAGGTAAACTTCTGGCCAACTGTAAGTCCTTCCTAACTCCACTGTGATAATAACAGACCCCCAGAGTGGTTGGGTTAATGAAATCCTGAGCACAAATTCTCATTCTGACAAAATCCATAAATTTGTCACTCTGTAAACCCTTCTGAATCGATTTATGAGAACACGCTGCCCTATAAATCACCTATCAAGGGAGAAGACCCACACATTCTCAGTGGACTTTAAGGATGTTTTTTTTTTTTTTTTTGGAGTTCTCATCGTGGCTCACTGGCTACTAATGAACCCGACTAGTATCCTTGAGGATGCAGGTTTGATCTCTGACCTCACTCAGTGGGTTGATGATCCGACATTGCCCTGAGCTGTGGTGTAGGTCGCAGATGCGGCTCGGATCTGGCATTGCTGTGGCTGTGGTCGAGGCCGGCAGCTGCAGCCCCATTTCGACCCCTAGCCTGGGAACCTCCATATGCTGTGAGTGCAGCCCTAAGACAAAAAAAAAGACTTTTTTTTTGACTTACGATCTGTAGAGTTCAGAAAATATGTATATATTGAGTGCGAACAAAATATTGGCTCTTTGTTCCCAGGAGTCACAGCCTAAACTAGAAAAACAAAGTTTATCAGCCCAAGATACAATACCCACAGGAGCAGCTAAATGTCAGAGGTGCAGGCCTAATTATTATTTATTTATTTTTCTGTATCTGCTGTGGGAAACTTGGGTCTTGATGCCTCTGAGTCTCAGAATCACAATCTTCAGGAAGAGATTCCAGCCACGCCTCTCATCCTAATCCCTAACTTAGCTCAGGAAACCAATAAGCCACAAACCAGTGGGCCAGGATGTTTTTCCAACCCTTAGCAGGGACTCCAAGGCAAGAGTGTTATTCATCCTTGTGTTCCTCGTCACACCCTCCTTGGGGTTAACACATCTGACAGGTGTCACTATACACCCCCCCATAGGTCTCTTCTTATTGGGAACCCAATATATTCCTCATTTTAATATCATAATGATAAAACTATTCCTGAATCGGAACAAGTCTGGAGTTCACGTCTTGACTCAGCAGAAGCGAATCTGACTAGCATCCATGAGGACGCAGGTTTAATCCCTGGCCTCGCTCAGTGGGTTAAGGATCCGGCATTTCTCTGGCTTTGGTGTAGGCCGGTAGCTACAGCTCTGATTCTGCCCCTAGCCTGGGAACCTCCATATGACATGGGTGCGACCCTAAGAAGATAAGGAAAGAAAGAAAGAGGAGAAAGGGAGGGGAGAGAGAGGGAGAGAAAGAAAGAAAAAAAAGAAAGGAAGGGAGGGAGGAAGAAAGAAAAGTTTGATATTCACAGGTACAGGGAAGAGTATTGTCAACAAAAGAGAGGAAATGTTTTTTTGTCTTTTTTTTTTTTTTGCCTTATCTAGGGCCGCACCTGCAGCATATGGAGGTTCCCAGGCTAGGGGTCTAACAGGAGCTGTAGCTGCCGGCCTTCACCACAGCCACAGCAACGTGGGATCAGAGCCGCGTCTGCAACCTACACCACAGCTCATGGCAACACCGGATCCTTAACCCACTAAGCAAGGCCAGGGATCGAACCCGCAGCCTCATGGTTCTTAGTTGGATTCGTTAACCACTGAGCCACGACGGGAACTCCAAAGAAACATATTTTAAAGAGTCGCAGTAATTGAAAAGTACTTTTCTCTCAGGTAAAATTTCTCAGAAAATGTTTCAGAAAAATAAAAGTTGAATTCCTGTGCCTGCCAGAATTCCAAAAAGAACACTTAAAATCTTCCTAAGCAATGATCTCAAAGCCATAAAATAGACTTTGTGTCCAAGGCCCCAGGAAAAGAATAGACTTTGTATTTCAATATTCATCATACCCATGGCCTATGGAGATTCCCAGGCTAGGGATCAAATCAGAGCTGTGGCTGCTGGACTACACCACAGCCACAGCAAACGCCAGATTTGAGCCACATCTGTGACCTAAACCACAATTCAGGGCAATGTCAGATCACCAACCCTCTGAGTGAGGCAAGGGTTCAAACCTGCATCCTCATGGATACTAGTCAGACTTGTTTCAGCCGTGCCACCATGGGAACTCCCAAAGAGATGCTCTTTTTAAATAATGAACCACTGACATTTAAATGTTGGCACAATGGCTAAAAATGTACTCAGAATATTTGAGAAAAAAAGATAGTTGGCAAGGTTATACCTTCCCCTTAATGCAAAACATACGGACTTTTAAAATAAACTTTTTTTTTCATTTAGTTCTCCTTTGTCTAGATTTTGTTTTATGAGTCATTTCACTTAATGCAATATTTTGAAACCCTTCTTTTTTTTTTGTCTTTTTGTCATTTTAGGGCCGCACCCGCGGCATGTGGAGGTTCCCAGGCTAGGGGTCTAATCGGAGCTACAGCTGCTGCTACATCATAGCCACATCAACGCCAGATCCGAGCCGCATCTGCTACCTACACCACGGCTCACGGCAACACCAGATCCTTAACCCACTGAGCAAGGTCAGAGATCGAACCCGCAACCTAATGGTTCCTAGTCGGATTCGTAACCACTGACCCATGACGGGAACTCCTGAAACCCTTCTTTTTAAAACCAGGTGGTCAGCTGTTTTAGAATGCAAAAAAAAAGTGCAACTGAAAACTTTTTAAGTTTTAAAGCTCAAATCTATAAAGTTCAGTAACTTTTTTGCAACTCAGAGAGTGTGGCATTATATGATAGTCACCTTCAAATTCCTAACTTTTGAAAAGTGTTTTAGTACGTGATCCTATATGCTATTATACACACACACACACTCATACACACAAGCATATGCGTCTCCAGCTGTTGCAGGATTCTTGTACAGAGAGATGGGTCACCGAGGCTTTTTGCCAGGAAGCAGTGTTTGTTTGTGCTTGCACTGGCTCAGTGGATTCATATCCAAAGGCTAAGCCCTGACCGCAACAGTACAGTGTCTTATGTACCCCCTTGTTATTTTCCCTTTTACATTTTGGTCCCTTTGTTCCCCTTATAACATACATTATGTAAATTCTGGTTGGATGGTCTATGTTACAAAGTTACACGTGGATACTGACATCACAGAGTTATACGTGTGCACACAGATGCTGGTTATGCCACGTTGCCTTCCCTTTGTTCTGGGAGGGCCCTTGCCCCACAACTTCTCTTCTCTCCTTCACTCTGTATACATATATATCCAGCTACTCTTATCTATAATCCAGATTTTCTTTCTGAAAAATATCCTTTAATAAAATCTTAGAAACTCTATGTGATAAAAGAGATATTGGGCTGTGATAAAAGTAGGTTTAGTCAAAAGATTACCCCAATTATTTCTTTCAATTTTCATTATTAACCTGCAGATTTGATATCTGTCTACATGATCAAGAAATCTAATTGTGATCAGGTGATTATCAACCTAGTATTAAATTTAGATTGCCTATTTGGGAACGGGGAGATGTTACAAATTATTTTCAAGAACAATTACAATACAAGCTTTCTCTGTACACACTCAAATTATATTTTGACCAAGGGTTTGCTTAGCAGATTTTTTGTCTTTTGTCTTTTTTTGCCGCATGCATGGCATATGGAGGCTCCCAGGCTTGGGGCAGAACTGGAGCTGTAGCTCCCAGCCTGCACCACAGCTCACGGCAAAGCCAGATCCTTAACCCACAGAGCAAGGCCATCGAACCTGCGTCCTCACAGATACTACTCAAACTTGTTTCCACTGAACCACGACGGGAATTTCTAACAGATGTTTGAAAGCATTTTTCTTGTTTTTTTGGTTCTATTTTAAAAAGAGAGCAATTTTTTTTTTTAATTCAAGATCTCACTATATAAAGAAGTCAACAGCTCACTGACAGTCAATTGCTTAGGAAAAGAAATCAATGCAGCAAAGTAAACACAAACTTCTATTTTTAGTCACCAGGAGCCACATCCCAAATGTAGACGGAAATAAACATGTAACTTTAACATAGTGATGTTACATTCACAAAATAAATTAAAAATTTCAGGGGGGCTTGGTTATCTCTCAGTGTGTGTGATCATTTTTAATAGAGGTGCAAATGCTGTCCTGTATTTGGTGCAGAAAGAGAAACATATGTTAGTATAATAATAGCCACAGCTTTTCATTTCTCTTGTGAGAGAAGAATTTTAAGTGACTTCTCCCTGTTACTTTGGGAAATGAACCAGTCCCGGAATGCTGGAGGGGGAATATAACACTACATGTTAAGGAAACGTGGATGGCACTGATGTTCCATGCGCTAAAAATATCTCCATGCTAGGAATTCCTTTTTTATCAGACAACACGGGGGCCAGTTTCTCATCCTATGAACACCGGTGTTCTCTGTGGGAAACAGCCTGCCCATTTTATTTTTAAAGCCAATATTGTGCCTTATCTGGAAATCTGAACACAAAGTCCTGCTAAGTTAAGAGACACACAGCATCTTCTCTCCTTAAAATGGAGAATATGGTCGTGATAAATATGGTCTATAATGTACTTTTAAGAAAACCTCATCCAGGAAAATTTTATTTACATTCTCCTGGAGGAAATGCTCAGGAAAACCTGAACATTTTGCAGGAGAAACCAGTCACCACTCTTATCACAGATGTTCTGATAAGAATATGCCCTTTTTCTTGCACAGAGAAGTTTGTAGTCTTGGGTTAAAAGAAAACTGGGAGTTGTATCTGATCAAATAAGATAAAATCTGCTAAGACCTGATTTTATCTGACAAAATCTCTAGGGCTGGAAACTGGCCACATTATCGGTTCTTTTTTTTTATAATATTTTTATTTTTTCTATTATGGTTGATTTATGATGTTCTGTCAATTTCTGCTGTACAGCAAAGTGACCCAGTCATACATATATATTCTTTTTCTCACATTATCCTCCATCATGTTCCATCACAAGTGGGTAAATATAGTTCCCTGTGTTATAGAGCAGGATACATGATCAATTCTAAATGATAAAAAATGACTCTAAAGCTGTTGTAGACCATAAAATTAAGCAAAAACATTTTGCGTGTGGCAAGAGAACTTCTCAGATTTAGTCCTAAGGCAGACCTGTGGTCAGTCATAGATTTATCAGTGATGAAACTAGATATACTAGAATTTTCCTCCCACTGGTAACATTTGCAGTCAGTGTGAATGGACTTTCTCAGTGCAGAGTTTTCAACTTCTAGTGCGATAGCACCTGCCTTTGAAATGACTTCACAAAACACAGAAAGTACATCCTCCATTGTGGCAAAGGGTTTTCATTCAGAAACATAGTTTATAATAACATTGGAAAATATTTACTAAATTTGGTTTCCAAATTGAAAAGGGAATTTATCATTCATTATTATTTAATGAATCTTCCAGGGACTATAAACAAAATTATTTTTCGATGTGGTGAGTATTTGTTTTTAAAAAATACAGGAGTTCCCATCGTGATGAAGTGGAAGCAAATCTGACTAGGAACCATGAGGTTACAGGTTTGATCCCTGGTCTTGCTCAGTGGGTTAAGGATCTGGCGTTGCCATGGCTATGGTGTAGGCCAGCAGCTGTAGCTCCAGTTGGACCCCCTAGCCTGGAAACCTCCATATGCCACAGGTGCAGCCCTTAAAAGCAAAAAAATAAAATAAAATAATTAAAAAAATAGTAGAAACTGAAGAATAGTCGCAATAATTTTTCATCAAATACTATTATATTCTAACTTCTTTTCTAAGTATGTCCTATTATTATCTTATCAAACTGTAACAGAGTAGTTACAAGTATTTGTCATTTTACAGATAACAAAATTAAGGCGACCTGTCCAAAATTACAGGAAGAGTTCTGTGGCAAAACCAAGCTTTGGAACCAGAAAGTTCGACTCTAACATCCATGCTCCTAACCACTATACTGGTTTGCCTGTGACTTTTTCAAAAAATAGTGAATTCCTCATTTTCCTACCTTGCTGATGAGATCATATACCTGCTGTAAAGCAATGGTTGTCCATTTTCTTTTTCAAGATGTTTCAGTTGAGTATGTATCCTGTGTTCCTACTCTTTTATTTATGACTGTGTCTTTTTAATTGGACATGATAATAAAGTTATATATTATTTGTTATCCAAAGAAAAAAGGTTTTGGAGTTGAACTACTGGGGTTCACAAATTAGTGTTTACATTATTAGCAGTATTTTGTAATGTGGTTATCTTTCTTTTTTTTCAAGTTTTTTTAATGATTTTTATTTTTTCTGTTGTAGCTGGTTTACAGTGTTACGTCAGTTTTCTACTGTACAGCGAAGTGACCCAGTTACACATACATGGATGCATTCTTTTTCTCACATTATCATGCTCCATCTTAAGTGACTAGATATAGTTCCTGGTGCTATACAGCATTATCTTTCTTTCATAATAGGATTTTAAAAGTTGTAAGATCAGAATTTTGTGCTCAAGACTGAAAACTCAATTCCTTGCCATCTCCAGTCCCCACAAATTTATTTCTTTCTCTTTATAGCATTAACTCCTGTGCCAATCAGTTTTAAAAGGATTTTTGATTGATTATCAGCGATTCACAAAGGGAACCCCTGCATTTTTTCCTCTTCCTTGAATATATAAAGGACTTCTGGGTGGAGACAGATGGGGGAAAATGGAGTCTGTGGAACTTTGCCTAGGCTTGCAGATGAGGAGGAGAGAGGATGCTCCAACAGCTGAAACTAGTAACTGTGGTTTCTCCAAAAATGGAAGAACCTTCTGGCAGCAATCACAATGGCAAGTATCTCATTAGACCACCATGGTAGATGGACATGGGGTAACAACTTAAGTAGGGAGCTTGACCTTAGCAGCATTTTGAGTCCTTTCTAATCATTAAACTGTGCATCATTCAGTCATCTAAGTTAGAGCACAATCCAACAAAAATTATACATGTTACTGTTGTTCTTTTCTGCTGCAAATGTGTGAGGGGTGGTGAAGGGAGGAGAGGAATGTGTTTGTGTTCCTATGAATATAAAAAGTATTGCAGATAGTTCCCATTTTCCCATTTTCTTTTTTTTTTTTAGGGCCGCATCCACAGAATATGGAAGTTCCCAGGCTAGGGGCTGAATCGGAACTGCAGCTGCAGTCCTACACCACAGGCACAGCAACACCAGATCTGAGCCACATCTGTGACCTACACTGCAGTTCACGGCAACGCCCGATCCTTAACCCACTGAGCGAGGCCAGGGATTGAAACCACATCCTCATAGATACTAGTCAGGTTCATAACCACTGAACCACAGTGGGAGCTCCAGTTCCCATTTTCAATAGATAAACTATTATTTTTTGGTGTCTGTTATTTAAATTAGGTAGACAGGAGTTCCCATTGTGGCACAGTGGAAGCAAATCGGACTAGTAACCATGAGGTTGCAGGTTCAATCCCTGACCTCGCTCAAAGAGTTAAGGATCTGGTGTTGCCATGAGCTGTGGTGTAGGTTGAAGATGTGAATCAGATCCTGAGTTGCTGTGGCTGTGATGTAGGCCGGAAGCTGTAGCTCTGATTGGACCCCTAGTCTGGGAACCTTCATATGCCACAGGTACAACCCTAATAAGTAAGTAAGCAAGCAAGTAAATAAATAAATAAGTAAATAAATAAATAAATTCAGCAGAAAATAGCTTTAGCAAGTGTATAAATAGACAATGTGCTTTAGAGCATAATAGATGTGACTAGTAGAGGTTTTTTTCCCTCTGAAGCTAATCTTCAACAACTGCCAAACACACTTTCCTGCAATCATTCCATTTGGTAAGTTTGAAAACCTCTGATTCTTTCATTCACCCCTGCCTGTCACAAACTGTTGATATCAGTTTTGTTACCATGCCGCATGAAACCACCTTTTAGGGAGAATAAATGGAGAGGTCCTTCAGTGTATCTGTTTTACCAGAGTCCTGTGCATCCATTACTAGGATGTCCTGCTCATGGTCCTCTGAGGCTCCGTCAGAGGCTGAGAGGCTGGGAGTTTGGGCCACGTAGCAGTGTGACAGAAGAGCCCACTGTCCATCGTGGCCTTGAACAGAGCTGTTCCATTCCTGGTAGTGGAACCCTCTCACTCATGCCTGAGGGAATGGACTGGCATCCAGTTGACACTCATCTCCCCAGTCTTGTCTTGGCAGGGTTTGCAGGACACTGGTGGTTGTGGCCATGGCTGCTAATGCCACTCTTGTGGACACCTGTCCCTGGCGTGCCACGAGAGTTTAATGGCTTTTGCAAATTCCAATATGTGCCATAGTTGTTTCTGTTTTGACAAGGAGAAGACTCTTTGGCAACTTAGTGGAACATGATGAAAGGGTGGAAGATAGGCGTGGACAGCTCTGGTAGCTTCTGTGAAGCATCCAGAGCCAAACCAGAAACAAGATGAAAGGCCCTGTGGTAGAAGTACCCAGAACCTTACTTTGGGATATTTCTCATACATTTTAATGATTCTAACTTTGAAATTTACTTTTCCGAGGCTGTCATTCTTTCATTCGTCTCAAGGCTTAAAACTAACATTGAGGAGCAGGATTTGGGGACACTTCTTCAGGAAGCATGTACTAAGCTCTTCTATGTGACAGACACTGGCGTAAGGAAGATAGAGAGACAGCTCCCGTCCAGGGAAGTACAGTCTGGTGACACGTCAAAAAAAGGAGGGCAAATTATGTCTCTTGTTTAATAGCTGTGACAGTAATGTACAGATGAATTTAATAATCAGTGAGGGATATAATTTTAGGTAATTTTCCAAACCCAGCTAAAAGTAAAGCATTACTAACCCAGTACTAAAAAGAAGCCAGGAAGTTCCCATTGTGACTCAGCGGAAACCAAAGCTGACTGGTATCCATGGGGACACGGGTTTGATCCCTGGCCTCGCTCAGTAGGTTAACTGTCCGGCATTGCCATAAGCTATGGTGTAGGTTGCAGATGCGGCTCAGATCTGCTGTGGCTGTGACTGTGGCTGGCAGCTGTAGCTCTGATTTGACCCCTAGCCTGCGAGCTTCCTCATGCCACAGGTGGAGCCCTACAAAAGCAAAAAAGAAAAAGAAAAGGAGCCAAAGGCTAACTGCAAAGCCACTGGTTTTTATGTTCTTATCAGCTATTACTTCAGAGTTGCAGCTTTCTGATACTGTTAAACATTAGTCTGATACTTAAAAACATGCTTTATCTGGGAGTTAGTGCTAGACATGAAGGAAAAGATATTTCTAAGGAAAAAGGATGACACATCAGAATACATATTTATGATATATAATCATGTATGTACACACAGATTATGAATATATATGTGAATGTATTTGAGTAACTATGCATTCCTTAGAATTCCCAAGAAATTGTGAAGACATTAGTGTTATTGTCTAACAAAGTAATAATAGACTAATTCCTAGTTAGTATAATTACATTCAATTCTCAGACAGCTCAAGGAAATACTCTTTTAATTTTAAAAGTATTATTTATGGATATGTAGATAATTTCTGATGTTCAATGAAACAAAATTACTTTCAGTTTTGTTTTCTTAAATAAATAACTATATTTTACAATAGTCAGACTTAACCTATTCAGGGTTAAAATTCCACATACTGTTAAAACAACACCCCAAGCCCAATTTCTGAAGTTGGTCAGTGTCTAGGAAGAAGTCTGCTCGTTTTCACACAATCTGCACAGACAGGAAAGGAAGATGGAGAGGAGAATGAGTCTGCTCAAAGCGCAGGCCAGGCTGACTCATTTCTGGGATCAGCCTTAGGCGATCTCTTTGGGACACTCGGATTCAGAGGGGCAGTGCTCCAGCCCAAATCAGCCTTCTGCCTCCTCGATGGCCTCCACCCACCACCTGCCCTGGGTACACCCCCAAAGTGCTGTGAAAGCCCTTCTGAAAGTGGGTTGAGCCAGTGTTGCCAGGCAACAGCCATCAGGAGATGGGGGGGCTCCCTGACTGAGACTTACATGGATCAGATCCAAACTTCCCCTGAGCACCAGAGGCCGAGGGTTGTTGGTGCCCTCCATGTGTTGGCATATCTGCTATCACTGTGTGGGCTCCGAGTGGCTTGTTGTCCAATTTGCACACAGGCACATAGAGACTGAAAGCTGATAATGCTGGAAATGGCTTAGGATGGCAATGCAGAACCAGCACAGGGACTGCCGATGGGGTGATCTCTGTGTGTTCACCCCTCACTTAATGTTCACCGGGAAGATAGACCTCAGTCTCTTCTCTCAAAGCACATATTCTGTTGGGACTTGATATGGTAACATTTGTCCCACGCTTAGCATTGTACATTAAAATTGCTCAGTCTCATATAAAGGACAACCTACTGAATGGGAAAAAAATTTTGCAAATGATATGACAGATAAAGGATTAATATCCAACTTATATTAATAGTTCATAAAACTTAACAGCAAAAAAGAAACCAACCTGGAGTTCCTGCTGTGGCACAGTGGCTTAAGGAGCTAACTACAGCAGCTTGGGTCACTGCAGAGGCATGAGTTTGATCCCTGGCTCAAAGCATTGGGTTAAGGATCTAGCTTTGCTGCAGCTGCGGCTTAGGTCACAGCTGCAGCTTGGATTCAGTCCCTGGCCGAAAAGCTTCCATATGCTGCATGTGCAGTCAAAACAAACAACTTGATTAAAAAATGGGCAGAAATCTTGAAGAGACATTTTTCCAAAAAAAAAGAGACATACAGATGGCCAACAGGCATAGGAAAAGATGCTCGTCATCACTAATCATCGTGGAAATGCCAATCAAAACTTCAAGGCGATACCACTTTACACCTGTCAGAATGGCTTTTAGCATAAAGACAATAAATAACAAGTGTTGGTAAGGATGTGGAGAAAAGAGAACCTTTGTACAATGTTGGTGGGAATGTAAATTGGTGTAGCCACTATGGAAAACAGTTGGAGGTTTCTCAAAAACTAAAAATAAGACTACGATGTGGCCCAACACTCTTGGATACATATCCAAAAACAATTCACTAATTCAAAAAGACACAAACACCCAAATATTCATAGCAGCATTATTTTCAGTAGCCAAGATAGGAAAACAACCTGAGCGTCTATCAACAGATGAATGGATAAAGATGTGATATATGTATACACAATGGAATACTGCTCAGCCATGAGAAAGAATGAAACTTTGCCATTTGCAACAACATGGGTGGACTTGCAGGGTATTATGCTAAGTGACATAGGTCAGACAGAAAGACAAATGCTATATTTTATCACTTACATGTGGAATCTGAAAAATAAAATGCATGAATATATAGCAAAACAAACAGACTGACAGATATGGAAAACAAACTAGTGGTTACCAGTCAGGAGAGAGAAGTAAGGAGGGTCAAGATAGGGGCATAGGATTAGGAGATGCAAACTGCTCTGTATAAAATAGATAAGCAACAAGGCCATATTGTGTAGCATAGGAAATTACAGCCCCTATCTTATAATGGAAGCTTTTAATGGACTGTATAAAAATACTGAATCACTATGCTGTATCCTTGAAAATAACATAATACTGTAAATTAACAATACTTCAATAAAAAATAAATAAAAATAAATATATAAATAAATTTATGTAAAAGGATCCTTGATTGACAAGAAGATTCAGATATTGTACTGTGAGGTGGAGGAGATGCAGTAAGCCGGTCTCCTGAGGCTACACTGCGGGCACTCAACCCTAGGACTCTGTTTTTCGTTTTTTGTGTTTTTTTGCTTTTTAGGGCTGCACTCTGCATATTGAAGTTTCCAGGCTAGGGGGTGAATTGGAGCTACAGCTGCTGGCCTGTGCCACAACCATAGCAGCATGGAATCCGAGTCGCTTCTGCAACCTACACCACAGCTCACAGCAACGCCAGATCCCAACCCGATGAGTGAGGCCAGGGATCGAACCCGCATCCTCATGAATGTTAGATTTGTTTCTGCTGTGCCACAACAGGAACTCTGTCCCTAGGATTCATGCACAGCCCCAAATGAAACTCTGAAAGGCCTGTAAGAACACACATTACTTCTGCTGATCCACCACATTAAGTTTCCACCACTCTTACTTTGTCAGCCTTTCTCTTAGAGGTAAATTAAGAACAACAGTAATAATAATAAACACTTGGAGTGTTTACTGTGCTGCAGCATAGTCTCTGTGGCAGCACCAGTTCCATCCCCAGCCTGGCACAGTGGGTCAGAGGATCTGGCCTTGCCACAGGGTTGCAGCTGTGGCTCGGATTCAGTCCGTGGCCTGGGAACTAACGTATGCCATGGATGTAGCCATAAAATTAAAAAAAAATTGTTATCAACTCTTGTCTAGTATTATGTGCCAGGCTCATTTTAAGAGTCCTTATTGAATCCTCACAGTAAAACATGAGGTATGGTTTCTTATTGTACCATTTTACAAATGAGAAGACTGAGGCAGAGAGAGGTCAACTAATTTGCCCACATGTGGTAAATGTTGTGCCATGCTAGGTTCCCTTAAACTTACGATGCCAAAATTTGGCCTCTGTCTGCCGGTGCCGAACTGAAACACAGAGACAGAGTTTTGATGAAGGAGAAGAAGACGGCTTTATCACTTTGCCAAGCAAAGGGGACCATAGCAGGCTAATGCCTTAAAGACTGTGCCCCCTTTGGAAGGGATCAGGAGGTGGTTTTTTAGTTTGGGGAGTGGAATAATGATCTGGGCCATAGATAAGGGTCAGGGTAGAGGCAAGCTTGATTTGTTTCTCAAAGCTGGTGTTTAGTGGCCCCAGGACTGGTTCTGGTGGACCTTCTTCTTCTGGGAACGAAGAATGGTTCATCAAGTACTTCATCCATTTGTTGGGGATTTTAGATCTGCAGAAAGACATTGTTATGTATATTCCTTGAGAAGGAACCAGGACCCTGCCCCAAACCTGCACTGTTCTTTCCTGGTCTCTGCATCTCCTCCCTTCCCTGATTAGTAACTGCCCTTAGGAACTCTGAGAAGGTCGCAGAGGCTGGGTTTATTCCTTAAAAACAATGAAGGACACAGAAAGGCTTGTGTGCCTAGGAGCCCCACCGGCCACTAGCTCTTTACACTTACGATTTGCTAATTCTTATTTATAATTTTTTTTTTTTAGGGCCGCACCCATGGCATATGGTGGTTCGCAGGCTAGGAGTGAAATCAGAGCTAAAGCTGCTGGCCTACACCACAGCCACAGCAACGCAGGATCCGAGCCATGTCTATGACCAAACCACAGCTCATGGCAACACTGGATCCAGTTAAGTGTACCCCCTTCTGAAAACAAAATAATCCTTGTAATCATGTCATCTTTTCATATGTAAATTTCCCTAATAGGGATATGCTTCAGGGGAGGAAAGCCACTTTCCCTTTTTTTTTAGGGCCGCACCCTTGGCATGTGGAGGTTCCCAGGCTAAGCTGTAGCTCAGGCCTACGTGACAGCCACAGCAATGCGGGATCCTTAACCCAGGGATCAGACCTGCTTCCTCATGGATACTAGGTGGTTTCATTAGCCACTGAGCCATGACGGGAACTCCACCACTTTATGGTTAATCATGCAGACTTTCTACCACTCTGTCCCTAAACTGGGAATAAAATAAGCTCAGAAGCAAATCTTTTTCTTGTTTCTACTTGGTTCTTCATGTTTCCTTCCACTGTGCCTCCACGCTTCCTCTCGCTGAGCAACCCAAAATCTTGCATACCTGGGTGAACAGAGTGAATGAGAAAACTTGGTTTTCACAATGTATTATTTGGAGAGAATAGTACTCATTGAATATGCCTGCCGACATTGGAAAGTTGTCTCAAACTAACCAAGCAATGCAGCCTCCTTTTAAAAGCTTTCGGTAGAGCTTTATTCATTGGGCAAGACGCATCATGTCCTCTTGTGCAACACCCCAGATTTCAAGACCTTTTCCCAAAAGCCTCTTTTTCTGTGTCACAGCTCTCATTTTCTCTAGGGCGTGTGTCATAGCAGCATCAGCATGAAGGTTATATTCTGGTTCATTTCTAAAATCCCATAGGAAAGTATATCTTTTTTGTTCTGTCAGCATCCAAAAATGCACCTCTCTGAAGTGTCTGCAGGATCCCTTTTTCTTCATTCCCTCACAGTTCAACTCTATTGTCTCAGCCTCTATGGCATTTTATTGAAAGTTCTTTTATAGTCTTTTAATATTGAATCATGGCAGTTTCCCTTTATAAATATTTATTAAGGATCTACTCTGAGCTAGGCAATTAGATATACAATGAATGTGAACCAGACCAGACATTCACAAGCTCACAAAGTACTTTGATCTAGTGGGGGAATTAGACAAATAATGGACAATGAACCCAGTGAGAAAATGTATATAAAAGAATTAAGAACAGGCAGGTGAAGCTGTTGGTGGGGAGGGTGGGAATAACACACAATACTGTATAAGATAAATGATGAATGAGAACCTACTGTATAGCACAGGAAAATCCATTCAATAGTTTATAATAACCTTTTGGGAAAAAATGGATATATTTATGTATGACTGATTCACTTTGCTGTACACCTGAAACTAATACATCATTGTAAGTCAACCATATTCCAATAAAATTAAGTTGAAAAGAATAAGAATAGGAAGTGATAGCGTGTTTGGAATTGAGGACCCAGAAGACGAAAAATGTTGAGACTAGGCTATGAAATCTTGCTCATCCGTCTTCTACAGCCAAAGAAGACATGGACAAGGAAGACAGCATTCTTTTCTATGGAGGACTGAAAACACCATTCAGAATCCTTTGCCACAAAGAGACCCTAAGATCTCTTGCTGTACTTTCAGGGAGTCTGCAAGTTCAAACTATTTTTATAATCATAAAAAGACATCATTTTCCTTTTCATTGTATTGACAAGTGCACTGAAAGGGAAATTGTGGCACCTGAGCACAAAGCAAAGCAATGGAACCAAATTGTATTGGGATCATTGCATGTGTGACCTCCTAGCATTCATAGAGAGCAAAATGAAAAGCCAACTAATTTAAACTTGATGAAGAAGTAAAATAATTAATTTCCGGTTATCTTAGTATCTCAGATTTAGATTAAGCACTAAAGCGCTCTCAAGTTGAAAACTCTTACTACTCAATTCTTTGCTTTTTTTCTTTTTCTTTTTTTTTTTTTTTTTTTTTTTTTTTTTTTTTTTTTTTTTTTTTTGCTTTTCAGGTCCACACCCAAGGCATATGGAGATTCCCAGGCTAGGGGTGGAATCAGAGCTGCAGCTGCTGGCTTACGCCACAGCCACAGCAATGCAGGATCTGAACCAGGTCTGCGACCTACACCAGAGCTCACGGCAACACCAAATCCTTAACCACTAAGCGAGGCCAGGGATCGAACCCGCAACCTCATGGTCCCGATTCATTAACTACTGTGCCACTATGGGAACTCCCACTTTGCACTTTTATTTTCTTCCTTTTATTGTTCTTACATCTGCTTAAGTGTCTCAGTGTTGCCAGTGTGGCTAGGCAACATAACTCCCTTTGGATAATGTATGATGTGAACACATACTCTAAATCAAAATCAAACTGGACTTTACTGCTAACTATCTACTTAAAAAAATTTCTTTTCAACGGTATCTTTTAAACAAACAGAGCAGAAATTATTTAAAGTCCCTCTGGAAAACAAAAGGATCCATGCTTCCTACATTAGCCTCGTAAATAAATAATGGAACTGGGTTGGTCTCAGTTCTCATTCCAGTGCTTCCAGATAAATTCCTCCTAGTAACCTAAACAGACTCCTTCTGTGGCCCCACCTGGAGAGGATCACTGGCTGTACTTAGGGTTAGGGCTCCTATTCCTTATAAACCCTTAAATCTAGGCTATACTGATGGCATCGTATTCCCAGACCCCTACATTTCTGCTGGAGTTTGACACTAATATAGTGTAATATGTTCTATGAGAAGTTTTCATAGTTTTTATATTATTTCCCACAGCTTAAAGTTCAAACATGGAGGAGTTCCCATTGTGGCTCAGTGATAACAAACCCGACTAGTATCCATGAGGATATGGGTTCGATCCCCAGCCTTACTCATTGGGTTAAAGGATCTGGCATTGCCATGAGCTGTGGTGTAGGTCACGGATATGGCTCAGATCCTGTGTTGCTACGGCCATGGTGTAGGCCAGCAGCTGTAGCTCTGATTCCACCCCTAGCCTGGAAACATCCATATGCCAAAAATTCAGGCCAAAAAGACGAAAAAAAAAATGCAAGCATAGTATTACCAAATTATTCTCTTTCACACTATCCTTCATTTTGTCCGTGTCCCTCTTTGCTTTGTTGTCTCCCTATGAGGTGACTGAGCTATTTCTGATACTACTTCTCAGTATGGTTTCTGTGATTATTCTTATTAATTCTTCAGTATCATTTGTGGCTTCATATTAGTTTCATGTCTTAAGTACTTCTGTAATACTTTATAGCTCCCTATATTATAGCTTATCACAATATATTATGATTTGTTTCACCATGGACATAAACCTCTTTCAAGTAAAGACAACTTTATTTCTGTGTGCCTAGCCTCAAGCACAATGCCTACTACACCAGAGGCATGCACGAAGTACCTAATCAATAAACAAATTCATAAAGGAATGAATGAAGACACTACTTGATTATTATCATTTGCTTAGATCATCTTTGGATCAATATTATGCAAAATCCCAAAATACCCTATGAAGAGGTATGAATGGAAACGTCTTAAACATGTGATTAATTTACAGCAACATTTAAAAACTCATAAGATATCTAGGAATAAATCTAATGAAAGATGTGTAAGAACCCTACAAAACTAAAAAAAAAAAATCAGTGATAGATATCATGTATTTAAATAAATGATGGGATGTACCATGTTGATGGGTTGAAAGGCTCCAGTTTGTTAAAATATTTGTTCTTGCTAAATTGATCTATAAATTCACTGTAATTCTAGCCAAAATCCCAGCAGATACTAAATTGATAAACTAATTCTAAAATGTGTTTAGGATTTCCTGCTGTGGCGCAATGGGATCCACAGCGTTTGATCCCCAGCCCAGCACAGTGGATTAAAGGATCTAGCATTGCCGCATCTGTGGTGTGAGTTGCAACAGCGGCTCTGATCTGATCCCTGTCTTGAGAACTCCATATGCCTCAGGCAGCCAAAAAAAGGAGAAAAAAATTGTGTTTGAAAATGTAAAGAGATGGAGTGGATAAGCAGTGACATCCTGCTGTATATCACAGGGAACTATATCTAATCACTTGGGATGGAACAAGATGGAGGATAATGTGAGAAAAAAAATATATGTAAAGAATGTTCCTAGGAGTTCCCTGTTGTGGCGCAGCAGAAACAAATCTGACTAGGAACCATAAGGTTGCGGGTTCAATCCATGGCCTTGCTCAGTGGGTTAAGGATCTGGCACTGCCGTGAGCTGTGGTATAGGTTGCAGATGTGGCTCGGATCCCGCGTTGCTGTGGCTGTGATGTAGGCTAGCAGCTGTAGCTGCAATTAGACCCCTAGCCTGGGAACCTCCACATGCCATGGGTGCGGCCCTAAAATGACAAAAGACAAAAGACAAAAAAAAAAAAAAAATGGATGTTCCTAGGAGTTCCCATTGTGGCTTAGTGGTTAATGAACCCAACTAGCATCCATGAGGATGTGGGTTTGATCCCTGGCCTCCCTCAGTGGGTTAAGGATCTGGCTTTGCCGCGAGCTGTGGTGTAGTCGCAGATGTGCTTTGGATCCCGCTTTGCTGTGGTTCTGGCGTAAGGCTGGCAGCTACAGTTCCAGTTGGACCCCTAGCCTGGGAGCATCCATATGCTGTGGGTGCGGCCCTAAAAAGACAAAAAGACAAAAAAAAAAAAAAAGATCCTAGCAACTCTATGAAGAATAACCTAGAAACAGCCCAGAGTGTAGATTTTTTTTTACTTGTGGTAATGTATACAAGAGAATATAATTAGGCAATGAAAACCAATAGATTACATCTAGACACAGCAACATGAATGAATCACGTAAACGTTTAATACTGAATAAAAGAAGCCAAATAGAGAAGAATACATATTGAATGCTTCTTTTCATAAAAGTTATGACAAATCAGTCAAAATGAATCTGTGGTGTTAAAAATCCCAAGAGTGGCTAATCTAAGGGGCAGTAACAGGAAGTGAGTGCCAAGGGGCTTTCTGAGGTGCTCTTAATATGATTCTCAAGCCCTGTGAGTGCTCGTTACGTGGCTCTGTCTCTTTTGTGAACAGTCATTGAACTGTACTGTTATTTATTCAGTTTTTTGAATGTATGTTATGCTTCAGTAACAACCAGCAAGTGGTAGGTCTGGCGTTCAAATCCTGGCTATCTGACTAAATCTCTTAATATTCCATTACATTATTAAATGGTTTTATATTCTGATCATGTCAGTCTTTGATATCTGTGTACGTTTTTCCATAATCTGTCTTCACAACTCTTACCATCAAAGATCTTCTCAATCTTTTCCTCTAAATCATTCTCTAAAAAGTTTCTCTTCACTTAAGCCCCTTTTTTTTTCTTTCAGAACATTCGTGTTCTCGCCAACTCCGAGAGCAAGTAGATTCCATCTTCATTGTTTTCTCTCCTGAAATTCAGAAGCAGGAAGGGTTTTGCCCCGCATGAAACATTCTGCCTGCTAACACAGACTTGAAATTTCCCAAGCTGAGTCATCCTGGAAATGTCGCAAAGCACAGGGCTTTAAAGTTTGCAGAGACTGTTTCACCTACAGTTCATCAAACACACTCAGATTCTAACATTTGGCGGGACATGCGGGGTGGATTTCCTCCTATTGCTTTTAACTCATAACTTTCCATTTAAATCTGCCAAGTATTTATCCTTTCACCTAACAGTTTTCCTTTTGATCTAATTTTTTTCTCTTGGGTGATGAAGTCATCTAAGACCAGCTTCTCAATCATGGCACAAACCACAGAAAATCCCCATGTACACAGAGTTCCTATTTATTAATTTAAAATCAATTTCTTCCCCCAAAGTGTTCAATCTTTAATATATTTTCATTAATTATCAATTGTTCCAATTTTTTTTTTTTTTTTTTTTTTTTTTGCTTTCTAGAGCTGCATATGCAACATATGGAAGTTCCCAGGCTAGGGTTCGAATTGGAGCTGCACCAGCCGACCTAAGCCACAGCCACAGCAATGCCAGATCCTTAACCACTGAGTGAGGCCAGGGATCGAACCTGCATCCACATGGATACTAGTCAGATTCGTAACCCACTGAGCCACAACGGGAATTCCCCAATAGTTCCAATTTCTAAATGTATATTATAAGAGTAACTTTATTTTACCTTGAAGGAATTATAACTAAAAAAAGAAAAATATAACCAAAATGCTTGGTAAACAAAATACCATATTTCTCTCCCCCTCCATCTTCTATCGTATTATTCCACTCTACCAGTTCTCTGTTGAAAAGAAAAATTTCCAACCTCAGAATTTGCTGAGTCAGTTTTTCTGCTTGTTTGCCACCTTCCTGCTGGTTTTGTTGTCAATAGTTATACTTGACTCTCTGCCACATTCTCGGAAAAGACATTCATTTCCCCACATCCTCTCTCAGTTTCTGCCCATCCAGCTTCCTGCTCCCCTCCCCAAACTCTGCTGCTGGAAGTTGTCCTGTCCCTGCCAATTGAAGAAAGGAAGTGAAATCTCCCTCTCTCTCTCTCTCTCTCTCTCACTCTCTCTCATTTACCTTTTAGACTTTTGTCTTTTTTTTAGGGTCACACCTGTGGCATATGGAGGTTCCCAGGCTAGGGGTCTAATCAGAGCTATAGCATCCGGCCTACACCAGAGCCACAGCAACTCCAGATCTGAGGTACATCTGAGGCCACAGCAATGCCAGATCCGAGGTGCATCTGTGACCTATACCACAGCTCACGGCAACACCAGGTCCTTAACCCACTGAGTGAGGCCACGGATCGAACCCACAACCTCAGGGTTCCTAGTCAGATTCGTTTCCACTGCGCCACGACGGGAACTCCTCATTTACCTTTTAGAAAAACAACTGCACAGGAACTTGGAAAGACCCAAACATTGTTTTCTACATTTAACCGAAATTGTAAAATATACATCTTTTTATTTTTGCTTTGAGATGCACAGAATAAATGGATTTTCATGTAGGAAAACTGAACACACTGCAATGTTTTAAGAAAAAAAAAATATCAGAATGTAGCTGCACCACTATTGTGCAAGTCTTAGCTGGGATCCTTCACTCTTGACCATCAGAGACTGTCATCTATAGGTCTCTTACGTCTACTCCATTCTTTCTTCTTTTGGTCTCTTTAGGGCCGCACCCATGGCATATGGAGATTCCCAGGCTAGGGGTCAAATCAGAGCTATAGCTGCTGGCCTACACCACAGCCACAGCAACATGCGATCCGAGCTGCGTCTGTGACCTACACCACAGCTCACAGTGGGATTCCCTACCCACTGAGCAAGACCAGGGATTGAACCTGCGTCCTTATAAATGCTAGTCAGATTCATTTCCACTGAGCCACGACGGGGACTCCGGCTAGTCCATTCTTAAACACATTCTAACTCACTCTTCCAAAATGTAGATTCTTAAACCACTTTCTGTTCTGCACTTCATTCCTGATCCCATTTATCATGACTCTATATGCTACAAATGTCATGGCCCAAATTATCATGTTGTCTCCTCTGATCATTACTATCAGCAGATCTTCATTCCCTCCGTGAGTCATCAAATATTTACCACAAATCTACCATGCTCCAGGAACTGTTTTAGGTATTAGGGCTACAGATTTGAATAGGTCAGTTAGGAAAGAGTCATACCAATAAATATCAGAAAGTGATAAAGCTGAAAACAAGTAACTTGATATAAGGGAATAGGAAGTTAAGGGGTAGAGAGACTGTCTTAGAAAATGTCCTAGAGAAGTACACTTTCAAAGGAAAAGACATGAGAGGAGTTCCCGTCGTGGCTCAACAGTTAACAAACCCAACTAGGAACCGTAAGGTTGTGGGTTCAATCCCTGGCCTCGCTCAGTGGGTTCAGGATCCAGTGTTGCTGTGAGTTGTGCTATAGGTCACAGATGCGGCTCAGATCCTGCGTTGCTGGGGCTGTGGCGTAGGCCAGCGGCTACAGCTCCGATTAGACTCCTAGCCTAGGAACCTCCATGTGCCTCGGGTGTGGCCCTAAAAAGGGGCAAGATAAGACATGAGAAAGGAGAATTTACTGAAGTTAAGGATCAGATCAGGACAGTCAAAAACCTTGGTGCATTTCAGTCTGAGGAACAGGGTGGTTTAGCAAGAGGAAAGCCCCAAGGAAGGATTAAGTTTGGCATGTTCAAGGATCAGCAAGGTCAAGGAGGTTGGAGTGGAGTTCAGGGAGGGGCAGGAAAGGAGGTTGGAGAGCTGACCAGGTTGTACGTATTATTTAGGTACCTTTAGGCAGTGGCAAGGAGTTAGGGATTTATGTGGCGTTTATCTTCTGAATTATATTAAGAAATGTATTTGGACTTCATTCGGTTACTGCAAGACATTGGAAAGTCTTACGCGGGAGAATAACTTGAACTGATTTGGATGTATATTTTGGTCTCCCTGGCTGGGATGTGGGAAGTTGGCTGTAGGGACAGCAAGAATGCAGGAAGACCCTTCAAGTCATCCTTATCTCTCCTGGCCACACAGCCTTGGATGTTTCTCAGATGTGGCTCATACACTTCATCTTAGCAGCTCACTCTCTGGCCACCTTCAGACCCAAGACCCTGCCGTCCTCCTCCTGCCTCACCAGGACACTCCTCATCCAGTCCCTGCTACTGGGGGGCCAATTACACCCTCAGAGCCCATGAATACTTATGAAAATACAGTCTAAAGTCCCTCTTTTATCCCCCCAAATTCCACCAGGGCGCTGGAATATTCTAGAGTTTTTGCTTATTTTTTACATTTCACATTCCTTGTTTTTCAGTGAGCCTAGAATTTCAAGCTCTCCGCAGTGTAAACCACTCAAGCTCAATGCGCATGCAGATAAATGGAATTTTGTTCTGGTATTGCTTTTAGACAACTTTCATATGAAGCAAATATTCTTTCCTAAACTTCTACATCAAACAATCTCGATGAGTTGTACAAACCCACTAGAAAATAGAGACATCTGTTCCTGAAAAGCCTTGGGATTGTGCCTTATCCGTAGCTTGAAAAGGCGAGCGGGAACATGACAGAAGCATTCCAATCGATTTTGCACAGGTCAAAGAAAACCACGTTTTTTCAAACATCTTCAGACCTCATGTCCCTTATTTATTTACAACGCCAGATATGCGCAGGCTTCTGGTGCTGGTGGAATGCAGCTGACCTCAAAGAAACATTTCTGGCTGTTCAGTTACACTTTGAAGTTGTTAAAATTTTCCAGAGCAAATATCCCAAATTTCTGATAACACGAGGTACACTGTGTACAGCAAATGCACTAGGTTAAAACAGAGTCAAGCTCTTAGAGGCAAGACGGTAGTTTTCAGTCATAAAAATGACTCATTATCCCTACTGAATAAATGAAATAGGAAGTGGGGGGGGGTTGCAAGCAGGATAAGGGTTCCTCATGACTTTCCTTGTGAACTGGGGCCACAGATCAGCCTGCAGTGGACATCAGAGAGATTCACGTTACCCCGTGTGATAAATAATGAAACACAATGCATAATTGTCAGTAAGCTCTTAGAACCTTCTCAGACCCAGGCTACCATGCAGAATGCATTACCTCAGGCTCCACAGGGTCACGCAGGAGGGAACCAAGTGTTGGACTGGGTAAATAGACATGATTGTACCAAACTCTTATCGTTATAACAACCCTCGAGAAAATCTGGAATTCCATTTCGCTCAGCTGCTTTCCCAACTCTGTTGGGAAAGAATAAATGGTCTTTGCAAACGCTAATACTGAGCATGCAAATTTAGCTACTAATCTTACCGTTCAACCACAGACCTGGCTGCAGAACTAACTTTGGAAATAAATATTTTATCTTTTATTTTCACTTACCTGAAAATATTCTGGTAATATGAAAAATGCTTAACAAAATGTAACTTTTACAAAAGAGAGGTAATGGCACAAAAGTTCCTATTATGTCACGTTTACATAACCAGCAGAGACCCTGGTACTACAGAGTGGAAGTGGAACTCTGCTTCTTATGAGACAAGCATCAAACTCTCCAACTTTAGGGACTGGTGATAAGTCACTTTACAATCCCAAGGGCTGAAGTAACTCTGTAACCCTAAGGATGGCTCACGCTGTGGAAGAGTGTGTGAAAACTATTTCCTGTTACTCTTGCCTGTTTTTTCAACTACAAGGGCAATCAGGGACTGAAAAAAAAAAAAATGTCATTTTCCAGAGTTCCCATTACGGCGCAGCAGAAAATAATCTGACTAGTAACCATGAGGTTTGGGGTTTGATCAGATCTGGCATTGCTGTTACTGTGGTGTAGGCCAGCAGCAATAGCTCCGATTCGACCCCTAGCCTGGGAACCTCCATATGCTGTGGGTGCAGCCCTAAAAAGCAAAAAAAAAAAAGTCATTTTCCAAAATGCCTAACATTTTTCAGGTGCTGTTCCCAATTTTTCCGTGTTTCAGTATAAAACTCTTGACACAGCACCAGCTCAGGGAATAGAAGACATGAGTATGGCCCTAACTCGCCAAGGACCAAAGGCCTCAGCTAATGGCCCAATTTACGATCATTCTCCTCACACCTCATCCCCCAGAATGCGTTCGAATTCTCTTTATTTCCTTCACAGCACTTAATAAAACTTTTAATTATTTTCATTTTCTTTTTTTTGACTTCTCGATTTATTAGAATTGATTAGAAAAAAAAAAGAACAGAACAAAAATTTTAAGAAATTGTTTCCTTTAACAGTGCATCAACTTCTAGATTTATTTTCATTTTTTTATTTATTTATTGTCTCTATCACCAATACGTAAATTACCTAAGGGCAAAAAACAAGTCTGTCTTAACTGTGTATTTCCCAAGACCTAGCACTTGGCGTGACACAAGATAAAAATGTAGTTAATATCTGTTAAATGAATGAGTGAATGTCTTCAAATTTGCTTTTCTCAACTGTGAATTGAGGGGACTGTTATCATCTTCATAAGATTTTTTTTTCCTTTTGCTTTTTAGGGCCACACTGCTCTGCATGTGGAAGTTCCCAGGCTAGGGGTTGAATCAGAGCTACAGCTGCCAACCTACACCACAGCCACAGCAATGCGGGATCCGAGCCACGTATGCAACCTGCACCACAGCTCATAGCAAGCTGGATCCTTAACCCACTGAGCAGGGCCAGGGATCGAATCTGCATCTTCATGGATTCTAGTCAGATTTTTTACCTCTGATCCACAATGGGAACTCCCCATAAGATTTTGTAATATCAAAATGAGATTATACACTTAAAGCTTTTTATGATGTAACTGTATAATTCAAATGAAATGCTAGTATTTACTCCACATGAAAACTTTTTAAGTCCAGAGGGAATACCATCTCTTTATCTATAACCAATTGAAAATATTCTCAATTTTGCTTGATATAATACAGAGTTGTTAAACATAGGTTATTGATATAAGAACCTTCAAATTTTATCTAAGTTGTCAAAATATTAGGTAATTTTATTACAGTAGGCAAACAGATGAGAGGAAAATATGTATTTTGTGTTTTATGACTTTCATTCACATGATACTTGATTTAATATAATATAATAGCATTTTTAAGGCAACTTTTATTTGGGTGCAGACACTGTTCTTCATTAATCGAAGGAACTGACTTAAACTATTTGTGGCACACTTTTTGTATTCACATTTATAGGAAAATGCATGTGAATTCCTTTTTTTTGTCAGGAATAAAATGTTAAACTTTAATTCAGTACCTCGTTGGAAAGACATTTAAAATACAAACCAGGATTTTTAAGCTACAGTTGTTAGTGGATGGATTATTTAGAGAATTTCCTAAGAGTCTTGAATAATAAGACGTGTCATCCAAAAAAATCTTTGCTGTCCCTTTGGGAATTCCAGCTATTTAGGGTTACATAATACTACTTCGGTACATATGTAGCTGACTGCTAGTCAACCGCACAAATGTCACCATCTCAGCTAGACATTCTCAGAAGCAAGCATAAATATCAAAGAGAGAAAAATAATTTTATTGCTGCAACAGCCCCAGCCAGATCTACGCTTATCTATGTTGAAAGACCAATTGCGTGGAAGAAGTTCCAATTTTTATTTTTAGGAGACTATGAGAAAAGCATCTGAAAGGACATCCATGGGACATTTCTCCCACGTTTTTATTTAAAATTGGCAATTCATTTCTTAAGAATTTAGTCATTTTGTGCATTCTAAATAAAATCATTTTAGGAGTTCCCATTGTGGCTCAGCGGTTAGCGAACCCGGCTAGCATTCATGAGGACACGGGTTCGATCCCTGTCCTCGCTCAGCGTTGCCATGAGCTGTGGTGTAGGTTGCAGATGTGGCTTGGATCTGGCGTTGCTGTGGCTCTGGTGTAAGCTAGCAGCTACAGCTCCGATTCGATCCCTAGCCTGGGAACCTCCATATTGCCACGGATACAGCCCTAAAAGACAGAAAGACCAAAAATAAATAAATAAAATCATTTTGAGAAGAGCTCTTTATTTTATTTTTTTCTGCTGCCATGGGAACGACTCCAAAAAACCAACAAAACAAACACACAAAAAACCCAGTTCTCATCAATTTGATTTCATTCAACAGACACATCGATTAAGCACTTACTATGTGTTAAGCACTGCTGTGGACACAAAGCAGCACTTGATGTTGAGCAGGATAGTTTGGGGAACATTAGCAGAAAAGCAGAATGCTTTCAGGGGGCCGGGGAGGGGCGTTTCTTCAGCACCATTCAACTGGGCAAGTCAAGGAGTGATTTCTGGGGCAAGTGCACCATCCCTGCATCCTGCAGGATGACTTCTTTTTTTTTCTTTTGTAAGGTTTTTATTTTTTCTATTATAGTTGATTTACAATGTTCTGTCAATTTCTGCTGTACAGCAAAGTGGCCCAGCCTCTCTCTCCCTCTCTCTCTCTCTCTCTCTCTCACACACACACATTCTTTTTCTCATATTGTCTTTCATCATGTTCAATCACAAGTGACTAGGTATAGTTCCCTGTGCTGTACAGCAGGATCTCATTGCTTATCTATTCCAAATGCAGTAGTTTGCATCTACTAACCCCAAACTCCCAGATCACCCGCACTCCCTCCTCCTCCCCCTTTGCAACCACAAGTCTGTTCTCCAAGTCCATGAGTTTGTTTCTTTTCTGGAGAGGTTCATTTCTGCCATTTATTAAGTTCCAGATATGAGATATCATATTCTTACTGAGCCCTGGATAGTCATCAATCAAGCAACCCCATCACTTTTTCTAGCAAAACCTTTCTTGATTACATTTTAAGAATATATTTTTTTCTTCTTTTCTTTTTGGGACAGCACCTGCGATATGTAGAAGTTCCTGGTCTAGAGGGTGGAATTGGAGCTGCAGCTGCCCATCTATGCCACAGCCATGGCAACACTGGATCTGAACCTCATCTGCAACCTATGCTACAGCTTGCAGCAATGCTGGATCCTTAACCCACTGATAGAAGCCACAGATCAACCCCATCGAGTCCTTAACCCACTGAGCCACAGTGGGAACTCTGTGGAACCCATTTTTAATATTTAGATCTTTACATTTCCCCTTCTCTTGTCTTCTTTACCTATGGAATGATTCCAGACACAGTGTTTCCAACACCTGCAAGCCAATAATCCGACTTTTCCCTTATCCCTCCTGCCTTTCACAAAAGGACCTGAAAGACCAGAATATGTTTGGGAAGGAAATTTGTATTTGCCTTTGCTGCTTTGATTATTACCTAGGTTGCTGGAACCTCTGGGACAAATTCAAAGGATACTGGAATTCTTGGCAATACCAGAATGACATTGTCTAGCCTCCATCTAGTTCCCTAGTCATTCCTGTCTTTATCTTCTTCCCACGTTTAACTGTTTCCTCCTTCTGTTCTAAGCCTTAATGACTCTGCTGACACCAAAACTGTTGTGTTCTTGGGCATTTCTTCATTTCTCCAAGAAAGAATGAATATAAATGAAACATGAAAAGAGTCTTAACCTAGTGTTCATCCTTTCCCTAATGCTTACCTTTCACAAAAGTGAAGATCAAAACAGGTTTGGCCCTCCCCATTTTGCCCAGATACAGTTAATAGTGGGATGAGACTGAGAAGAAACAGCCAGTCATTTGGGGCTGGGAAATACTGGAAATGTCAGTGATTTGTGCTTTCTAGTGATGGCTCCAGAGGGGCTGTAGGGCAAAAAAACGTAATGCAAACATTTTTGTGTCTGTAGACATATGCACTTTTTCAGAGGAAAGATCCATGACTCTCATCCAATTCTCGGAAAGGTCATAGAGGAAAAAAGATCAAGAATCATTTGACCAGAAATAATGATACTCAGCGTAATTCAGGACACCTAATAATTTACCTAATGACAGGGCTGGTCCATCTCTAATCAAGTTCTCCTTTCTTTTTAAATTCCTATTTATTTTTTTCTCTCTGATTTGAGTCTTTCATTTCCTGATATTCATGAGAGCCAATCTGGAAGCCAAAGAGTCAGGAGATCAGCAGGCATAGAGGTATCAACCAGTCTGTATGACTCTCGAGTCTAATGGAGGAAGACAGAAAAGAGACATGAGCATGGGAGGAACTGGGTTATCCACCCTCTTCTTCATCTTCCTCGGTTCCTCAATAATTCAGGATATCTGTGGAGGACCTTGACTCTCTTCTGTGAACCTCCAGACTCCACTCCTCTTCAGAACAGCGTACTTTGCCGTGGGGTCTTGTGTTTCTGCTGCAGGCAGTGGGCATGTAAATCCGTATCCTACACTGCATCCCCCTCAAAGTGCCCAGATCAGCTGCGATGACGAAGTAAGAAGAAGGTGGGATTTCGGAAAGCACTCTTGAACATAAACCTTCACATTTACATGAAGCCCTTCCTTCATAGCTCTCACTTGAAGAGGACTCATTGCTCAAAATCATTATAGAACATCTTCTGATCAGGTTTAGTCTCATTAGAATAAAGCAAATGTCCTCAGCGTTGGTTGCAGTTTGGAATAAACTGGCGAGATTTAAAAATTATTGATGCCTGAGTTCTCATCATGGCTCAGCAGAAACTAATCTGACTAGTGTCCATGAGGACACAGGTTCAATCGCTGGCCTCCGTCTGTGGGTTAAGGACCTGGCGTTGCTGTGGCTGTGGCTGTGGCGTAGGCCATCAGCTACACCTCTGATTCAACCCCTAGCCTGGGGTCAAATGTTTACTGAGGGCCAACACTTGTAATTTCCAAATTCCAGACTGGAAAAATAAGGCTTAGAGATTTAAGTGATGCTTCTGCCTATCAATTTCATAGAATTTGATGCCTAAGTAAAATTACAAAATACTATATGGCATCAACTTTCAGGATAAGACGAAAAAAAGTCAGAATTATGACCTTTATGCCTATACACGCCAAGATTTTACTGTTTGCATTTAAGTGACTATGTTAATATATCAGTTTATGAACTCTTATTTCTTACATCACATAAATGTATTGTCTTGCAAACCTCAAAGCCCATGGTGAGGTTTCCATGGGTAGCCTCAGAGTATATCATTCTCAGAGTATACACATAATTTTCTTGGCTCTGTCAGTGGGGCTAGTGGAGCATACTTAAGATGTAGTTCAATGAAAACAGTCAGTGACTCACAATTTCTACAGAACTGGAGATTCATGGTTAAAAGAAAGACACATGTTCCACTCTGTGGTGACAGAATTCATTGTTCCATGATTTATCAATATTATGTCATTACAGCTGGGAAAAATTTATTGGCTCCAGTCACAAAGACATTGTTGTAGGTCCCCCAAAGATGTCTATGTTAATGCCTGGTACCAGTGAATATGCAACCTTCCATTGTAAAGAGGCTTCATAGATGTGATAAAGGTTAAGGACCTCAAGATGGCAAATCATCCTGAATTATCTGGGTGGGTTTGACCTTAATTCCATGAATCCTTAAAAGTAGAAGAGACAGGGGAAAGGGTAAAAGAGATGAAGCTTGAAAAAGATTCTACTCACCTTTGTCGATTTTGAAGATGGAGGAAGGGAGCATGAGCCAAGGACAATGGGCATCCTCTGGAAGCTGATAAAGGCAAGGAGATAGTTTTCTCTTAGAACCTCCACAAAGGTACGCACCCCTGCCAACGACCCTATGTTAGTGCTGGACCCAATATTAAGTGTTAGACTTCTGATCTACCACACAGTACTAAATGTGTGCTGTTTTAAGCCACTAAATTTGTGACAACTTGTTACAGCATCAATAAAAAAAAAAATGGTACAGATATAGTCCAAATTCTGCCATTCTGTCAACTTTCGTGGCTAAAGAAGTCTTTATACCACAATGCCTTCAACTCTAAGTGTAGCCTTTTTTAGGAATAAATATATCCCCTTTGTTCTCATGATTTTTCTTAATTATATGCTAGTCTTTTTTTTTTTTTTTTTTTTTTTTTTTTTTTTTTTTTTTTTTTTTTTTTTTTTTTTTTTTTTTTTTTTGCTTTTTAAGGCTGCACCCATGGCATATGGAAGTTCCCAGACTAGGAGTCAAATCAGAGCTACAGCTGTCAGCCACAGCCACAGCCACAGCAATGCCAGACCCCAGCCTCGTCTGCAACCTGTACCACAGTTCACGGCCACGCTGGATCCTTAACCCACTGAGCAGGGCCAGGGATGGAACCCGCATCCTCATGGATCCTAGTCAGATTCTTTAACCACTGAGTCACGAATGGACTTTATAGTCATTCAAACTGTCCTGAATAGTTATGTCAATAATTCCATTGTCTTTTATTTAAATTCAGCTACTATTTGAATTCCATTTGTTTCAGCAGTCAATTGAATAAATATTTACTGAGGGCCAGCACTTGCAAGATATTTTCACTAGTTAGTGATGGAATTTTCGTACCTGTACTTAAGTAGTATGTAAAACAATGTTTTGGATCCCAAATAGGAGAACTTAAGCCATTTTCTTGAATTTTCCAGTTTTGCTGACTTAGTCTATTACGGGTTTATGAGTTTGTTCATCTCAAATCTTTATTTAAAATGTACATATATACTTTATATAAAATTATTTTATAATATTGATAAGTTCCAGAAAATAATGAAAATGCAACAAGATTTTGAAGCAAACTTAATAAAATTTATCATGACCACTGTTAAATTTTAGGATGACAAATGATGTATAAAAGTAAGGGGAAGTAGATGGGGAAATAGTTAGGGAAGGGTTGGTTGTGTGTTGATTGTTGAGTGATGGATGCATCGAGGCTTATTACAGTGTCCTATCTGCTTTTGTATAGCTGAGAAGTTCTCCACAATATGGAATTTTAAAAAATGCTGCACATTAGAAAGGGTGACCATGTTATTTATTTTTTTTTTTACTTAATGCCAATTTATTTTTTTTTTACTTAATACCAATTTAAAAGAAATTTGAAAACATTTTTTTTCTATAAACTGTTTCTTAAACTTGTTCTCTCCTTTTCATTTTCCCTGTCCCAGCTGTCCTCGCTCAGATATTGATTACCTGGTGTTCCTGGATCCCTGTAATCAACTTCTACCTAATACCTCTTACTTCAACATCTCCTCAAATCCATTCCTTTTACCATTGTCGTGCTATTCTTTATGCCAGTCCAACATCCATAAACTATTCAGGGCCATTCTGTATGTAAATTCCTGTCTTGTTTTGTTCTTCTACTCTTTGGCTCAAACTCTTTACTTCACCTCTCTTTAATTCACTAGATTCTAGAAAGTCCAGTCTCCATTCTCCTAAAGATGCCATGTTCCTTCTTGTCCTACATGGACAACCCTTCCTTTCTCCATGTAGTCTAATTCTATCAATTTTCGAGTTTGAGTCACTTCTATAAATAATGATTTTATTGTTGGACCTTAGAATAAATAGATCTTAAAATATATCTGTATACATGTCTTTCATAATTTAAAAACTACATATAGATCTTAAAATACATCTGATCTTAAAAAACACATATAGGAGTTTCCGTCGTGGCTCAGTGGTTAACGAATCCGACTAGGAACCATGAGGTTGCGGGTTCCATCCCTGGCCTTGCTCAGTGGGTTAAGGATCCGGCGTTGCCATGAGCTGTGGTGTAGGTCGCAGATGTGGCTCGAATCCCGCATTGCTGTGGCTGTGGCGAAGGCCGGCGGCTACAGCTCCTGTTAGACCCCTAGCCTGGGAGCCTCCATATGCCGCGGGTGCGGCTCTTAAAATGGCAAAAAGACAAAAAAATATATATATGCATTATACATATTTTTCATCTTAGTAAGCCTAAGGTATTTACGTAATTGGGCCAACTTGATACTGTCAATTACAAAGGACTTTGTCATCTGAATATTCAAAATGAAAGTACCTAATAAAATTCTTTGTTTCCTTTAATCTAGTTTTTGGCATTAAATCTAAACCAAACTTGATAAATTCTGTCATTGTAGAGTATTACTTAGATGGAGTGTTTTACCTGTTGGTTAATATAAACAACCAAATGATGAAGATGATGAAAAATTAAAATGGCTCTTCTTTGATTTTCTTAAGTTTGGAATCCACTGCCCTTTTGAGATGTCTTTGTGTGCTGAGGACTGAGGCTGTCTAGAAAAAAGCAAGCAGGCTGACTCCCTAAGCATTTACTCTGGGGCCATTGTCCCCTGTACAATGAGTCCATAAAGCCCTGCTTGGTGAATCTCAAAGGAATGCTGTTTGCCTGGGGCCAGGACCTCAGCAGCACATCCATGAAAATCAGCTGTACACCAGGGGGTACAATATCATACTGCAGAGCAGTACAAGGGCCCCTTGATAAGATAAAAAACATCTCAGGTCCAAGACATCATGAGATTAGGGATAAAACTGGATTTCTACTTAAAAACACAATCATATTATCTAATAGAGGGTCTCTGTTCCCCTTAAAAATTTTTGCTTTGCCCAGAATGTTTCTGCTCTAAAAACACTAAATATTACACTAGTTTAATTTCTATCAGGTTAAATTAGCTTTTTGCACCCTCTTTGTTTCTCTTGAGGACTTGATTACTCAGAGTCAAAAATCCAGTAAAATCTGTGAACAGCCTTGGCACCGACTTGTGAGCGGTCTACTTCGAACACTTTGAAAATGTCAATGTGGTCCTGGAGTGACTTCTCTATGCAATTTTTGAGGCCCTCCCCCCATCCTGAGCCCTCCTTTTGTTTGTAAACTCTTCTTTGACCCTACTCTCCTTCTCCTACCTCAAATTCCAAATCCTTTCTCAGGCCACCTATTCATGTTGATTTTTAAACAGCCTTGACCCCTGCCCAACAAATTCTGTCACTCTGTTCCCTTTTAATTTCTTTCTCTACATCTTCCAGCTCCCACACACTATTTTCTCCCAACCAGCTCTCTCTTGGCTTCATTGCCTGCCTACCGTGTTCTGTCTGGTCACCTCTGAGATACTCTCTCAGCCTCAACTCCTTCCTCAGAAGACCAATGCTTTCTAGCAAGGATGTGGAGCACCAGGAACCCTCCTCGCTGCTGGTGAAAATGTAAAAATAAGACAACTTCTTTGAAGACAGTTTGGCAAGAAACTCAATAGGTCAGGTCTTGTCAACTTCTTTCTCTATGCCTATAAAGATGTTGGCATCTGTTCTCACCCCACCCCGTCATTCCTTCATGTCCACATGAAGAGGGTCCCTCCTTCTGCTCAAGGTTATCTTCTTTCAGACTTTAGATTCCTCTGCCTGAAGGACCCCACCCCATCGATCATGCATACATATGTCTTTAGTCTCTCCCTCTCTCAACTCTCAGCTGGTGGTTTCCCTACTTTCGGCGTAAACATGCTCATTTTTCTCTTTTTTTTCTTGCTTTTTAGGGCTGTACCTGCAGCACATGGAGGTTCCCAGGCTAGGGGTCGAGCTACACCACCAACACGGAAACACGGAAACACGGGAACTGAACCATGTCTTCAACCTACTGCAGCTCACAGCCATGCCAGATCCTTAACCCACTGAACGAGGCCAGGAATCTAACTCACATCCTCATGGATACCAGTCGGTTCGTAATCCGCTAAGCCACAACAGGAACCCCTCGTTTTTCCCATCTTAAAGGAATCACTTTATTGATTCATTCTTCTTGATTGACAAGCTATAAGCATAATTTTCCCATCTTAAAGGAATCACTTTATTGATTCATTCTTCTTGATTGACAAGCTATAAGCATAATTTGGTTGTAGTGGTCAGGATATTTTAGTTGCAAGTGAAAGAAAATTCAAATTGAACTGGCTTAGACAAAAAGGGGAATTTATTCCTCCCACACAAGGAAGTGGTGAACCACCAAAAGTGTGAGAAGGGACAGTTTTTGCCTAGATTCTCTATCTGAGCTTGACATCGCTCTGCATTTGGGTTTTTTGTGGGGTTTTTTTTGTTTTTTGTTTTGTTGTTTTTCTTTTTTTTTGTCTTTTTAGGGCAGCACCCACGGCATATGGAACTTCCTGGGCTAGAAGTCGAATCGGAGCTGCAGGTCAAATTGGAGCTGCAGCTGCAGTCCTACTCCACAGCCACAGCAATGCCCCATCTTTAAGCCACTGAGTGAGGTCAGGGATCAAACCCGCAACCTCAAGGATACTAAACGTGTTCATTACTGCTTCATCAAGGGAACTACTCTCTCTCCTTTATTTAAAACAAATTTTGTTCTAACTCAATTTTCCTTCAAAATTTGGTTCAATAGAAGTGAATTATTCCACAAATAGTTTTTGGAAAAGTCTATATTTGGGGTTGAAAATTAACCTTTACCTTTTAAAAATCACTGCAGTCAATCCTAGGTGCACGTAGAAAGAGTTACAAAAATTTGAAAACAAAGGAAAATGAGAAAATTAGGAACTTGTTAGTGAATAGTTACATTTATGAAGAGATTAAGAATAAAATTAATTTAAAAAATTTAAAAGACAATGTTGTGAACATGCATGCATAACTGGGTCACCTTGCCGTACAGAAGAAAATTGACAGAACACTGTAAACCAGTTATAATGGAAAAAATAAAAATCATTATAAAAAATAAAAAAAAAATTAAAAGAATAAAAAATAAAAGACAATGTTTAAAGATTTGAGTAATAGTTTAGATTTTTGGTTCCAACAGAAAATATTAAAAGGCAAATTACAAACTAGACCTTCTAGTATCCACAGTACATAAATAGCTTTTGAAAATTAAAGCACAGTATGACTCCGGAAAAAAGTTTCAAAAGACGTGAATAAGCGTAGACTTATTTATTTTGAAAATGAAAATAAATAGACCAGAAATTCAATAGCAGTTAGCACTAAGTGGCTAAGGTTGAGGTGATTTTTAGTTTTTATTCTTTTCTGTATAGTACACACTTTTCATAATTAAATTATACTTTACTGATACAAATGTAAACTATTCATAAAATTGTTCTAACAGTAGGAGTTCCCGTTGTGGATCAGTGGTTAACGAATCCGACTAGGGACCATGAGGTTGCGGGTTAAGGATCCGGCGTTGCCATGAGCTGTGGTGTAGGTTGCAGACGCGGCTTGGACACCGCGTTGCTGTGGCTGTGGTGTAGGCCAGCAGCTACAGCTCCTGTTAGACCCCTAGCCTGGGAACCTCCATATGCCGCGGGTGCGGCTCTAGATAAGGCAAAAAGACAAAAAAAAAATTGTTCTAACAGTAGTATTAAAAATGGGTGAAGGAGGAGTTCCCGTTGTGGTGCAGTGGAAAGGAATCTGACTAGGAACCATGAGGTTATGGGTTCGATCCCTGGCTTCGATCAGTGGGTTAAGGATCCGGCATTGCCATGAACTGCGGTGTAGGTCTCAGACATGGCTCAGATCTGGCATTTGCTGTGGCTGTGGCGTAGGTTGGCGGCTGCAGCTCCGATTTGACCCCTAGCCTAGCAACCTACATATGCAGCAGGTGCGGCCCTAAGGAAAAAAAAATGGTGAAGTGGGTTCACTGTGGTGTAGTGATTAGGATTCAGCTTTTACTACTATGGCTTGGGTTCGATTCCTGGTCTGGGAAATTAGATCCTACATCAAGTTCCTGCAAACTGCAACTAAAAATAAAAACAACAAAAAAGTGAAAAACTGGAAACAACCAATACCCAAGAAGAGTCAAGGACTAACTCATCTCAAAAAGTTTTCCATCCATGCTGGATTAGGTTCTAACTTCTCAGAGTGGTTGAAAAATACTACCACTTGCCATAATTTCATCTCACTATTTAGCTGTGGTTTTCTAAGCAGTAAAATGTAGAAATGTGACTGCTACAAGTCCTGAGTTTGAAGGAAAGAAAAATAAAAGGAAAACCCAGAACATCAGTATTCTTAAAGATATCAAGTTCATGTAGACAGTGTCAAGACAGCTATTCTAAACCTCCATTTCAACCTGCAAAATTTTAGATAGCCTTGATAAACCCGCACTTTATTGAGAAAATAGGAACCATCTAGCAGGTGTGAATTCCTTCAGATTAGCTCATTATCTATTTAATAAGCTTCTTAAAAACCACTGAAGGCATAAGGAGCAGCAGAAGCATGATTGACCAGTGGGGACCTGCTGTATAGCACAGAGAACTCTATCCAATATTCTGTGATAAGCTATATGGGGAAAGAATCTGAAAGAGAATGGATGTGTGTTCATGCATAACTGAATCACTGTATTGTACAGCAGCAATTATCATGACATTGTAAGTCCACTGTACTTCAATAAAACTTAAAAAAAAAAAAGAATTGCAGAAGAAGGTTTTGATCACCTTACCAAGTACCAAGCACTGCCCTGTGCAATGATGTTCAAGTTCAAAAAATAACATAGACTTCAGGGAGCTCTCTGGACTTCCAAAGCCAAGTTAAACCCTATTTTTAGAGCAGAGACTTGAAGCCAAATGTCTTTGACTCCCGAAACCCATCCGTTATTCCCACAACACCGTTAACTCTAGCATTAAAAATTCTATTTGAGCTCAAAAGAAATCTAGTTCAATCAAAAACAAATCTCCCTTCTTTTCCAGAAGAGTTTTGTCTAGAACGTCAGAGACTTTGGGGACAATTAGATAAACTGATCCCTGAAAGCAATATTGACTGCGTCTTGCAAGACACCGTTAAGTAGTCTTATTAGGGTTTAGATATTTTTAGGACAAAAGCTGTTAAGTATTCTCTCACAACCAGTACCCATTCCTTCCTAATTGCTATTAAGAAAGTCAGAAGCTCGTCAGATGTATTCGACAGAGATATGTTTAGAAAGTTTTATAGAGCTGAAAAGGAATTTAACTGACCTTAACATTTTTGAAGTGGTCATCCAATAGGAAATCCAATAATAAAATAAAATAAATTAAAAATAAAATAAAACCTATTTATTTATCTATTTATTTACTGCTTTTTAGGGACTCACTCATGGCATGTGGAAGTTCCCAGGCTAGGGGTCAAACAGCTCCCAGCCTACACCACAACCACAGCAACATTAGAACAGCCACATCTGTGACCTACACTGCAGTTTGTGGCGATGCTGGATCCCCAACCCACTGAGCGAAGCCAGGGATCAAACCCTCACCCTCATGGATACTAGTTGGATTCGTTTCTGCTGCACCATGAAGGGAATGCCCCCATCTTTATACTTAAATGAATGCAAAGACTTTATAAAATCAATGAAGTTATCAGTGTTGTTATTACTATAGGTGTGATCATTTTAATAAAATGCTCAAATAAATCCCCAGTTTAAATACTCATTCTTTAATTAGTTACACTTGGAGTGGTGAGCAATGTTGAAACTTGAATGAAATATTTGTTTTTTATTTAGAAAAGCTTATTTAGTTACGTTAAGGCTGTTAAGAACACTTATGTTGAGTTCTCCATCCTATAGCCCCATAGGACTTGTTTGAAATTTTTTTCAAGTAAATGCTTGCTTTAAAGAACCATTTCTCACCCTTGCAAGTGAGGACATAAATCACTTGTGTAAACTTGAAACTGCCTCGTGTGATTTTTATGGAAATAACAATGGCAGTTCAACAATGGAGCTGAGGGTGGGGGTGCCGACGGTTATAAATACATCACTAAGAACGTCAGTGTATTTCCCTTGTCTTCGCCACAACTATCTCTGGGGAAATAAAAACTCTGCTACATGCTGGCTTGAATTCCTGTCATTGTACTCTGCACATCAGCCTCTCTAGTCTCAGGCTTATGACCTGCGGGCTGTTATCATCCTGCTTGTCACACACAGCCACCGCCATAGAAATGAAATCAATGGAGAAGGGACCGCTTTTTTTTTCCTTATATAGGAGAGGCAAATGACTCATGAACTCAGCAATAAATCAGGGTGAACCAAAACAAGTGAACAGTAGGACAAATCTCAGCTGGAAAAACTGGAGGTTTCCAGAGGAAACGATATTAAATATAAACCCTTTCCTATGTGCTGATAACTATATTTGCTTCAAGTTTCTAAACCATTGAAAGTGGTAACACATCTAGCTTTACACCATGCCAAGTGTATCATTTCCTTCCTTCTCCCTTCTGCCCCGCGCCCTCCCCCATGCCCAACAATTAAGAAAATAGCTGAGGACTGCAAACTCTACAAGATTATACTCTTTTTAAGAGTTTTTTTGAAGTATAGTTGTTTACAATATTGTGATAATTTCTGCTCTATAACCAAGTGATTCAGATATACATATACACACATTCATTGTTTATCAGATTCTTTTCCCACATAGATTATCACAGACTGTTGGGTAGAGTTCCCTGTGCAAATGGCAGGTTCCCATTGGCCAGTCATTCCATACCTCAGTGTGCATATGCCAATCCCAAGATTATACTCATTTTCATTTCCTTTTTTTTTCTTTTTACAGCTGCACTTGTGGCATATGGAAGTTCCCAGGCTAGGGGTCAAATCAGAGCTGCAGCTGAGGCCAACACCAGATCCTTAACCCACGGAGCAAGGCCAGGGATCAAACCTACATCCTCACAGACACTGTGTTGGGTTCTTAACCCACTGAGCCACAACGGGAACTCCCAAAATTATACTCTTGAATGTTAGTCTGGCTTATCTTGGGAGATTTTTGCCATTTTCTTTACATAACACCTGCGACCTACACCACAGCTCATGGCAACGCCGGATTTTTAACCCACTGAGCAAGGCCAGGGATCGAATCCACAACCTCATGGTTCCTAGTCGGATTCATTAACCGCTGCACCACAACAGGAACTCCATTTGTGGCTTTTAAAAGAGGCTTATTTTGTAATTATTAGAACTTCAGACATGAGTCAGGATTTGTAGCACACTAAATCTCAGGGAATGACTAATGACTTTGTTGCGGTAAATCATGACTGTCTTACTCTGATAGTGCCTATAACTGAGTCTGTTTCTGATGTCTGCTTTGTCTCTTCAGATTGTATTTTTTTTTGGCTTTTTGCATGCCTCATAGTAGTTTGTTGAAAGCTGGACATAATGTACCAGATAATAGAAACTGAGTGAAAAAAAAAAGGCCTTTAATGTGAGGTTTCTATTGATCTGCTTAGAAGTTGGGCTGTGTTTAATATTTGCTATAGCCTTAGGTTCCAGAGACTTCAAATTCCTAAAGTAGCCTAGATTTTGGTCTCCTCTATTGCCTTGGTATCCCCTAAGTACCCTTCTTAGAAAGTCTGAATTTTGTGACTTTCAACTATAACCCACTGTTGTATTTGGGCTTCTGTTCCAGGGAAGCAGGTATTGGCTATAACTCTCTGGATCTGCCAGTCTCTCCAGATTTTGGTGTGACAGTTTGCCCCGTGATTTCAGTACTCTGATGGGTCCAAGAAGAATCGTTGATTTTCAGTAATAACCTCTAAGCTCTTTACAAATGTTGAAGCAAAAAAAAAATAAAAATAAAAATAGAGTCCCCATTTCTGTCTTAGGAATCAGAAAATAGGTGCATTTGTTTAATTTGTTTTGTCAAAAAGGTCCCTAAATGTAACAGTTTGCATCTACTAACCCCAAACTCCCAGTCCATCCCATTCACTCCCCCTCCATTGGAGATCAACTATTCTTTAATAAAAAAAAGATTTTTTAAGAACCCTGAGTTCCCTGGTGGCCCTGCAGTAAAGGACTCAGTGTATATTACTTCTTTCACTCTGCCTTTTGAATTCCATTCATCTTTTAATTAATGATAACTTCCTTAATCTTTCAACTCTATATGAGTTTCTGTCTTTGAACTGCCCAGCCCTCTATTTATACCTGTACTATGCATGAACATACTCTGCCTTTTATCTAAATTCAGGTTCACCTACTTTATCTTTTCTAGTAAGAGAGCTCTAAATTCCCTTACAATGCAGTTTATACATGGTGCCTTATACAGTGTAAAAACTTGTCCATCTAATGCGTAAAAGGAGGAGATTAAGTTTGTGTACTGGGAGCCCTGCGTTCTCAAAGCCCATTGAATGATATAATCTCAGTGTTGATAAGAATCACACATGTCCAAGGCAACATATTAGATGGATGTATTCAGGGAATGGATCCTGCGGATAGCCAGGCCCCTACTCTAAACAGATTCAGTATCCAGGGCCAAGCATTCACTCACACTCCATGAATAACTCTCCCTTTACAGCATCATTGCTCATGCTGCAGATCATTGGATGTCTTTCTGTCCAGCCATACCACCTGGTAAATATCTCTAAAGTTTACTCCTATGAGATTGGCATTTCAGCTTCCAAATGATCTGGGAGTTTCACTTTGCAATCTGTCCTCCAGACTGTTTAGGTGTGAAATAAGACAGACCATTCCCTGAGTTTCACTATTTAGATTCTAAATGGTCATTTAGCTGGAACTTGACCATTTCCAATGTTAGGGCTTCATTTTCTTGGATTTTTGAAATTTCCTGTATCTCTCTCAAATCTGTTTCAATGTAAAAGAAAAAGACACTATTATAGAAATTTAACAAAGTGGTGGCTGTCTTCTTAGAAAAAAATTCTTAAAATTTTCTGGAGACTTTCTAGAAAAGTCTGTGTACTTAATCAGAACTCTAGCATCTTAGCCTGATCATGGCTATATTTCTTTTTTTTTTTATTGTATTTTTTGCGTTTTAGGACCGCACGCGTGGCATATGGAGGTTCCCAGGCCAGGGGTCCAATCGGAGCTATAGCTGCCAGCCTCCACCACAGCCACAGCAACACCAGATCCGAGCTGCATATGCGACCTACACCACAACTCATGGCAATGCTGGATCTTTAACCCACTGAGCGAGGCCAGGGATCGAACCCAAAACCTCATGGTTCATAGTCGGATTTGTTTCCACTGAGCCACTACGGTGACTCCCATGGCTATATTTCTGATCACTGAAGTCAAGGGTGTAAAAAAAACAGTGCAGCTTAAAAATCCATGGAGGAGAAGCTAAGATAATGAAGGGGAAGTTGAGACTTCCACAAGGAAAGACCAAAAATAATTAGAGCTCATAAATCAGGAATGATAAAGGTTGAGAGGAGGATGAGATAAAAATGTATGAAACCATTAAGTTATTGAAAAGAGGGGGAAAAAAAATGGCTGTGACTACATTTTAGAACAATAAAACTAGGAAACATCCTTTAAAATTTGAGTGAAATCAAAAGCAGTACTATTTATGAAATACTTCAGCTGATAAAATTACCTCAATACACCCCGATGAAAAATTAAGTAGACTAAAGAAAAGTGTAAGAAATAGATGAGTTATACAGATTATAAAGAGAACAATGAAATCCACAAGTATTTAAGAAACCTCTATTGTTACGGAAATTACCTGAACAGTAATGCTTGCTAATGTCATGGGTTTTTGTTTGTTTGTTTGTTTTGTCTTTTTAGGGCTGCACTTGCAGCATATGGAGGTTCCCAGGCTAGGGGTCGAATCAGAGCTGTAGCCACTGGTCTACACCACAGCCACAGAAACTCGGGATCCAAGTCGTGTCTGCGACTACACCACAGCTCATGGCAACCCTGGATCCTTAACCCAATGAGCAATGCCAGGGATCGAACCCAAAACTTCATGAGTCCTAGTCGGATTCATTTCCGTTGCACAGGAACAGGAACTCCTTGCTCTTTTTTCTTTTCTTTTTTTTTTTTGCATGTCATGGGTTTTAACAATACTCAAGGCTGTAGCTCTACATGAAGATTTAATATGATGAGATATATATAAACTAATAGGTTCATGTTTGTCTATGTATTAGAGATAATTTAGGTAAATCACTGTTTCTCAGTTATCATACCTACTCAGTAAATATTGCTCTACAGGATAAGGCATGTTATACATTTTCAGGTAGTTAAATCAAAGAATAGCTCTTGTAAGAGAAGGAGTATTTAACTAGATTGTAATAACTACAATATGTAGCAATAACCTAAGTCAGAAATTGATTTCTATTTTAGACTGACTTTGCCTTAAATGGTAGGCTAACCATTTCCAGCAAAGAAAGAAAGAACTTTTATGCTAGCAATGACAATTTATAATACATTGGGCAGATGTTTACAAAAGAGTAAGTACTCCCTGAACTATTATTCATATAATAGTGTAAACTAATTAGAGTAATCAAATCTTCTAAGAAAAAAGTTTGTACAATTTGGAAAACAATATTTCCTTAAAGAACACTTCTGAAAATACCTCCATTCTCATTTTCCTTTTTTCACCAATTTGAGTCAACATCTTGATCACCATCTGGACATCTTCAGTTAATAGAAAACAAAACTCACTGGTATTTTCGTTTTTATCTGCATGTCACATGTGGGTAAATATAGTCATTACTAAGATTAGGAGCATTATTAATTCTTTGTATAGTGATTTCAGTTGGTCTTTATTTGCTGTAGACATTGCTGTAAATGATTCAGATTGTCACCTTTATTAATCAGTGCAGCACGATCTAGTCAAAGAAAAGGGAAATATTATGAAGAGCCTGTTTGACATATCTAAGAAATATTTATAACCTAGTGATGAACATATGATCATTGAACTCAGGTTTCTTGGATTTTTAAAAACAGCTTTATCTCTCTCCAAACTTGGGCAAGTTATTTAATCTCCCTTCTCCTGAAATTCCTTATCTGGAATCAGCCATCTCAGAGTGGTCATGCGGATTAGTGAGATAATACAGAACAATAGGAAAAGGACTTGTTTCATTATAAACACTTAATAAATGTGAGCTAATATTATTACAGACTTTTCCTATTAATATTACCACACAGTAATGAAGCACTTTATACAATAATCTTAAAATTGTGTCAGATTGGGTAACATTTACAAAACCTTTTATTCTTTTCTCTCTTTTCATGGATATTTATGAAACTGCAACTTAATACTTAACTAACCCCGTAACTCTATATTCAAAATAGTGTTGTATATAATTAGGTTGGTCCTTGGTTTTTTGCCTTATTTGAGCATTAGTTCAACAAGTATTGATGGAGCATTTACCATGTGCCGAATGGATTCCAGGATAAAAACAACTGTCTCTAGTGTACATACTTAGAAGACTTCTAATAACCAATAACTCTTATCCCCTTTTTTAAAAAATTTTGGAATTCCCGTCATGGCTCAGTGGTTAACAAACCTGACTAGCACCCATGAGGACGCGGGTTGGATCTCTGGCCTGGCTCAGTGGGTTAAGCATCTGTCATTGCCATGAGCTGTAGCGTAGGTCGCAGACACGGCTCAGATCCCACGTTGCTGTGGCTGTGGCCCTAAAAGACAAAAAGATTAAAAAAAATTTTAAATAGTGGTTTTTATTATGCACCAAATCTTTGTGCCCCTTCTCCTCCAAATGTCATGTTGAAGTCTTAGCCTTCAATGTGATGATATTTGGAGATGGAGCCTTTAGTTGGTAATTAGTTAAGTTCATGAGGGTGGAGTCCCATGATGGTATTAACGCCCTTATAAAAAGAGGAAGAGACACCAGAACTCCCTCTCTCTTTCTCTTTCTCTCCACCATATGAAGATTTGGTAAGAAAGTAGCTTTCTGTAAGCCAGAAAGAAATCTCTCACCAGAACCCAACCATCCTGGCACCCTGATCTCAGACTTCCAGCCTCCACAGCTTCAAGAAGTAAATATCTGTGTTTAAGCCACAGACTATGGTATTTTGTTAGAGCAGCCTGGCTTAACCAAGACACTTCTGTTCCACCTTTCCTGCCCCAATTATGTTGATGTGCACCTAATTTAACTTAATTAAGAGAAACATCCTTGTCTATAAAATAGAAATGAGATTGTGAGAAAAATGAACTAGCAAATGTGTAAGTCTTGTGAACATTATGCAAGTATTATCTATTCGATACAACCCTAAAAGAATTCTGACATTATGTAATTTAAACAGCAGTCAATTAAGACAGTGCAATTCAAACAGTTGCATCTCCTTGTGAACACCTGTCATTTCTAGATATTTATTTTCCTTAGCAAGTATAGACAAACCAACTCTACTACCTCTTATCTCCTAAGAAGTTTTTCTTCCAGAAATATGAGTGTCTATAGGAGTTTAAAAACAAACAAAAATTAAGGATCCAGCATTGACATGAGCTGTGGTATAGGTCGCAGATGCGCCTCGGATCTCTTGTTGCTGTGACTGGTGTGGGACGGAAGCTTTAGCTCTGATTAGACCCCTGGGAACCTCCATGTGCCATGGGTGTGGCCCTAAAAAGCAAAAAAAAAAAAAAAAAATGATCCCAGTGGACTCATCAATTATCATTACACTGCACCTTGGAGCTGCTTCTTGAATATCTTCCTTCTCCTGTCTTCTCTGACTCCTCTTCTTCCTCTTTGACCATCCCTTCTCAGTCTTTCTGTGGACTGGCTTCTGTACTCACTCCCCATATCCAGCCTGGATGAGAGTATCCAAATTAAATGCTGATAAGTCCCAGACATTTATCTGCATCTAAGATGTGAGCTCCAGATCATATCTCTAGTTTTCAACCAGATATCTCTACTGGTCATCTTGAATTGAACTAGTCCAAAACTGAGCTTATCATCTTCCTCCCCAAAATCCTGGGCTGCCTCTCTTAATGAATGAATAGTACCAAACATGTACCCGTGCTGGAATGGCCTCAAGCCTCCTCATTCCCTTAAACTCACATACAGAGACCACATCTTGTGAGGTCCGAGTCATAAATGACTTTCTCAGTTTCCATCCATCCCCTCTTCAAATACTTGAAACCTAAGTCTCTTCATCTTGCTGAACTGTGACAACTTTAACCCAAGTTCTTTCCATGCATCCTCACTTACCTCCTGACACACACACCCAATCCATCTTCTGCTTGACTTTGAATGAGATTTTCTGGTAAACTAATCTGCTCATGATACCAACTATGAGTTCACATGCTCCCTAAGTCTCAAAGGTAAGCACAGTCTTCTTAGGTTGGTGTATTGGAGCCTCCTTGATTCTCCAAATCTGTCTTCTCACCTTTATTGAACTGAATGCCCCTCTTCTCTTTTCTATTCCAGCCATACTAATGTTGAAGTTCCCTGGGTACCTTGGGAAATTTTATACCTTGGAGAATTTTATGAAACTGTTTTGTTTTTCTAAACTTTACTGCCTTCCATTTCTGCTTAGAGAACATCTGCTCATCTTTTAAAAGTCAGATCCATTATGACCATTCCTATTAAAAAATTATTGGGAATTCCCATCATGGCTCAGTGGGAAAGAATCTGACTAGCATCCATAAGGATGCAGGTTCGATCCCTGGCCTCGTTCAGTGGGTTAAGGATCTGGCGTTGCCGTGATCTGTGGTGTAGGTTGCAGATGTGACTTGGATCTGGTGTTGCTGTGGCTGTGGTGTAGGCCAGAGGCTACAGCTCCGAATTGACCCCTAGCCTGGGAACCTCCATATGCCACAGGTACAGCCCTAAAAAGCAAAAAAAAAAAAAAAAAAAAAAAAAAAAAAAAAAAAAAAAAAATTTAAATAAATAGAAGTTTAGGATGGAAATGTTCTAAAATTAGGTAATGATAATGGTTGTACAACCATAAATATAATAAAATTCACTGAATTTTTTTTAAAAAGAATGCTTGCAGAAGATAATCACATCCTTTTGTTGAGTGCTTACATTTTACAAATCCTTTTCTACCATTATCTCATTTAATTTGCACAGCAATTCTATAGGATAGACATTATCGAGCATCTACATTATAAAAGACATTTTTCTCCTTCATGACTTCATTTTATCTTCCCAAGAAAGTTGTGAGGAAGACATTACTTGGACAGATGTCAAATGATAGCATTAAAGCTCAGAGAGATTAGAAAATTTGCTAAGGTCATAGAAGTTAAAAGTGCCAAATTCAGTATTCCAACCTAGTTTTCTACCCACCAGGATAAATGTTCGGCAAATTAAATTTTGAAGTTCAGTCTATCCACAATATCCATAGGTGTTTTGAAATGAGCATGGGAGCTGCCAGCATCTTAAGATAGCCACAGAAACAGGAGTTCCCTTCGTGGCTCAGTGGTTAACGAATCCGACTAAGAACGATGAGGTTGCGGGTTCAATCCCTGGCCTTGCTCAGTGGGTTAAAGATCCGGCGTTGCCGTGAGCTGTGGTGTAGGTTGCAGATGTGGCTCGGATCCCGCGTTGCTGTGGCTGTGGTGTAGGCCGGCAGCTACAGCTCCTGTTAGACCCCTAGTCTGGGAACCTCCATATGCCACGGGTGTGGCTCTAGATAAGGCAAAAAGACAAAAAAAAAAAAAAGATAGCCACAGAAACAAATATCTCCATAAAAGGACATTTGTAGAACCTTTGAAACAGCCCTGTCATCAAAACTTCTTATATGTAATGCCACACAAGTGAAATTTGCATGTTTTAATACTTGGCAAAACATCAAAGTTTGCTTTTTATTGTGATGTATTCTTCAGTTGGTCATGACAGATTTATTACAACTGGATGTTTTCCAGAAGTCATTATGTTTCCTGATTTATTTAGTTGTTTCAGTCTTGGAGAGATTTGAATTGAACTCTAAATTTGTGTAACTAAAACATTAAAATTGAGTTCTGCCTAAAAAGGGATCGAAAGAAAAACTGCTTTGGCTAACAGCAATCATTGGAATGATTCACTTGGTATTTTTGGTTTTGATTGGATTGTTGTCATTTCCAATAAGTATGTCAGTGGAAGCCGTGTCTGGACCTTGACCTGCATTGTCAATACAAGTATGATCAAAACATTTGGGGGAAAAAACATGGGGTTGGAGTCAGATGGAGTTAGTCTCATGTTTTCCACAGCTTCGGACTTACTTTCTCTTTGCATCAGTTTCCTCATCTTAAATGCTGGGGAAATAACTACTTCACAGGGTTTCTTAAATAAGATTTTAATTAAGTCATACACACAATTGTCACTGAAAATTGTCATAGAGATTTCACTCAATAAAAGAAAACTATTTCTGCTAGTATTGTCTTAAGTAATAAACCTTGTTAAATAATCAGCAGAGATTTATATTACTCCTGTCTTTTTCACCTGTTGCTAGACGGTAATTCCATTCTGATAAGTTAGAACCAAGGAGAGACACTAAAAAGATTAGGAGATAGGTTAAACTGTCTACGATGTTCACTTTACTTCAGAGACTTAGACCATCTTCAGTCCCCCTAATCCTAGTTGCATCCATTAGTATCTGTACCCTCTTCAGCCTTGCTTTCTCAGACAGTGTCAAAAATTCAAGACTTCTGTCTCCACCCAGGTCTATTCCTGTTCCTGTTTTTTCACATTTTTCTAATAATCTTGTTTTTGTTTGTTTTGTTTTGTTTCATTTTGTTTTTAGGGCCCCACCTGTTGCATATGGAGGTTCCCAGGCTAGGGGTCAAATCAGAGCTGTAGCCTCTGGTCTACACCACAGCCACAGAAACTCAAGATCCAAGCCGTGTCTGCGACCTACACCATAGCTTATGGCAACGCTGGATCCTTAACCCACTGAGCGAAGCCAGGGATCAAACCTACATCCTCATGGTTGCTGGTCAGATTCCTTTCCATTGAGCTACGATGGGAACTCCCCCATTTTTCTAATAATCTAATTTTCCAAGATAGTTATGTCTGTCTTATAAAATTGGAGTCCAATATTGTTTTGTCTTATTTTTGTTTGTAAGAAGCAGAATTGAGTCTTTCAGAAAACACCTGCATAAAAGTTCATCTGTGAGCTAATACTTCTCATTAAAAGGGAATTTACTGTATGATTTGAGCTACCCTAGCCAGTAGATTGAACCAGAGATAACTGCTATTAGATTGAAAGCGTATTCAACCCCTGTGTAATAATAACATGGAAACTACTTCACTTCAAGTAGACATAACTAAAAATTCTGTATTTTCAGAATAGAGAAACCTCATGTGGTCCCTTCCTGTCATTTTTTCCTTCAGCTCTTAGGAGAGGAAAAGACAGAGAAAATACTAAGAAAGTAGTACAGATTTTCTAAAGATCAGAAACTGGAAGTTCAAACAAATATCATCTATTTGAATAACTTAGTCCAAGAAGGGGAAAAAAGCAGCTTATAGTAGCTAAGGAGAGTGGTCTGAAGGAAGTTTGATGTTAATTCTCTCTAAAGACTTGGGAGCTAAATGTTAATCATGGCAAAGAGTTGGCTCAAAGACACATTTCAGGGTAAGTTAGTAAACATGCTAATGGACAGTAAGAAACTAAGATCATGGTTAACTCTTATTCTTAAGCAAGGAAGTAATGACCAGTCTCCAAATACTGCCTACATACTTATTCCTTTAAATATTTGTTTTATAAGATGGCATTCTACGCTGTTTAGTATTTTCTCTGTTCAGATGTTTAAATAAGGTTTTTTTTTTCCAATTTTTATAAGCAGAAGACAATTTACTGTTATGTTTTCTATCTGGAAAAAAATCCCACTCCTTGTATTGTGGGTCTCAAAACATGCACAGTGTGGGTACTGAGAATTCAGAATAAAATTCTAGGATGATAAGGAAAATTTCCATCTAAAAATTATTTAATATCAGCCTTTGTAGCAATTTTCTTCAGAGTTCCCTGACAGTGGAATTCTCGACATCAGCCATGCAGGCCAGAATTTTCCAAATATTATTTATATGGTAAAACGTTGTCCCCTCATCACAGCCTAGCCAAGCCATCCACTCTTTAAGGTGGGCACTGACCAAAGGCACCAAATCTGTGATTGGACATGGTTCCCCACCACAGGTGAGAAGAAAAGATACAAATAGAACCTTTAAGATCTAAAAATCCAGGAGTTCCCTTCATGGCTCAGTGGTTAACGAACCCAACTGTGATCCAAGAGGTTGCATGTTTGATCCCTGACCTTTCTCGGTGGGTTAAGGACCCAATGTTGCCATGAGCTGTGGTTTAGGTTGCAGATGTGGCTCGGATCCTGTGTTGCTGTGCCTGTGGTATAGGCCGGCAGCAGCAGTTCCAATTAGACCCCCAGCCTGGGAACCTCCATATGCCGTGGGTGCGGCCCTAAAAAGCCAAAAAAAAAAAAAAAAACCAAAGGAAAAATTTCAAATATAGGACATAACAAAAGAGCTCTCAGAGTTCCCATCGTGGCTCAGTGGTTAACGAATCGGACTAGGAACCATGAGGTTGCAGGTTCGATCCCTGGCCTTGCTCAGTGGGTTAAGGATCTGGTGTTGCCGTGAGCTGTGGTGTAGGTTGCAGACGTGGCCCGAATCCCACGTTGCTATGGCTGTGGCAAAGGCCAGCAGCTACAGCTCCTGTTAGACCCCTAGCCTGGGAACCTCCATCTGCCACGGGTGCAGCCCTAGATAAGGCAAAAAGACAAAAAGAAGAGAAAAGAAAGGAGCTCTCAAATATGAGGATATTTGGCATCATGTAAATTGATCACCTTGGGGATGGATTTACACTTTTCAACAGCACGTTTTAGTGAGTAGTCAAAGAATACACAGAATTAGGCCTGGAAGTAGGTCTCATTTAACCCAAATTCCATAGCTAACTCTAAGCATTAACTTGCAAGCAAGGTTTTCCCAGATAAGAAATTATTGCCCCAAAGAACGTGGTCTGTACTCCAATCTACAGTAGAGAGAACAAGATGCTAAAGAAAACAGGTAAAGAAGTGGTTTTTAATTAGAAACGCTTACATAAATACTTACAATGTGAACAGACATTCAAAAGGTTCTTTAATATATAAATGACTGTATGAATGACAAGAATGCATGAATTGCGTTCAGTTCAACAAGAATTTTATCATGAGTTTAAGTGTCAAGAAAAATAATGGTTATATGGAAGAAAAGTTGCAAATAAAAAGGTAGCAAACCATCCGTCCCTCAGATATGAGATGTATTTAAAATCTAACAAAACACCATCACTACTGCATCGCCTGCCCCCCGCACCCCTCACCTCAATCAGGGCAACCCAGCATCAAAAAATAAAACTGTATTAAGAAAACCTTCTCTCTAATAACAAAGAAATTTTTTTGGTCTTTTTTTTTTTTTTTAGGGCTACACCTGTGACATATGGAAGTTCCCAGGCTAGGTAGAGGTCAAATCAGAGCTGTAGCTGCCAGACTATGCCATATCCACAGCAACGCCAGATCTGAGCCACATCTGCAACCCACACCACAGCTCATTGCAACACCGGATCCTTAATCCGCTGAACGAGACCAGGGATCAAACCCACGTCCTCATGGATACTAGTTGGGTTCATTACCGCTAAGCCACAATGGGAACTCCCTAACAAAGTAATGTGAGCATTCATTTCTAAAGAGCAAAGTCATTGTCTCATAATGGAAGTTTCCCTAAATCATTATAAAGCAAATTCTTTTCTGGTAATAGATACATTGCCATCATTTACCAAATGTCTCTTCACCTCTCCCACGTCAGGATCACTGGCCAGTTAACTGGTCATGTAAGCCAGTTGAAGAAGTTTGCCCAAAGTCCTTCTATGTAGCCAGTAAGCACTTACCTGTAATTAGGTGGATTTTTCTGAATGTAACCAAATACCTTCTTAATGAGAAAACAAACATTAATACATAGTTTTTTTATTCTCCACTATAATTCAGACTTCAGTTTACATTTGAATTTGAACAATCTAATTTCTTTCTTCCTTTTTTTTTTTTAGGGCCGCACTCATGGCATATGGAGGTTTCCAAGTTAGGGGTCCAATAGGAGCTACAGCTGCCGGTCTGTACTACAGCCACAGCAATGCCAGATCTGAGCCACATGTGACCTACACCACAGCTCATGGCAATGCCATATCCTTAACCCACTAAAAAAGGCCAAGGATCGAACCTGCATCCTCACGGATCCTAGTGGGGTTCACTAACCACTAAGCCATGAAGGGAACTCCTAAACAATCTATATAACAGCATATCAAATATGTGTGTTTATGTGTGTACACATATAGATGGCATCTGAGTATATATGTTATAAATATTTATATATGGCTATATAAAAAATAACCCACTTTACAAAAAGGAGTGGCTTTCCTTTGCATCTAAATCATAATCACTTCAATTTTATAAACAATAGTCTACAACAATTTTTCTAACCCTTTCAAGTATGATATTAATACTTCCAATGTCAACGTATTTCTTCAACACTCCTTCTATATGGAAGCAGTTTTACTTTCTGTATCTTATTGAGACCACACATAGTGACATAGAAGTGCTATGACTTCAGTGGTTTTTTAAAATGCTTTCTCATTCTTTGTATACAGTTATATATTTTTTCAAATCAAAGTTAATTCAGTTATTCATGCAGTAAATACTTAACTGCATTAGGTATCTATTTCTATGAAACAAATTGCCCCCAAAGTTTAGTAGCTTCAAGTATCAAACATTTAACATTCAAGTAGCAGACAAAGCACATAAGTCTCTCGTGACCCAGAATCCAGGAGTGGTATAGCTGGACAGTTCTGGCCCCAAAATCTCATTGGGTTGTAGTCAAGCTGCTGACCGGGAACGCAGTCATCTGAAGATGATGACAGCACCTGCAAGATCCACTCCCAAACTCAAGCTCATAGCTGGTAATAGACCTCAGTTCGTCATCGGCTATTGCACAGAGGCCTCATTTTCTTTATAGGAATAACATCTCTACATGAATGCTTGTAACATGGCAACTGGCTTTCCACAGATCAAGTAAGAAGAGAGACAAGAGTGCATGTGTGTGTGTGACACAGACAAAGAGGGGGAGAGAGAGAAACAGAGCAGAGAGAGAAAAGACCAAATTTAGAGTCTTTTATAACCTAATCTTGGAAATCACATACTATGTCTTTGATCACATTCTGTTGATAACGCAGATCAGCAGATCAACCCTGGTACAGTGTAGGAAAGGACCGCACACAGATTTGATACCAGGAGGCAGAGGTCATGGTGGATCATCTTGGAGACTGGCTGCCACTGTAACTGTGTAATAATTAAAATATATTCTGGAGTTCCCATGGTAACTCAGTGGAAACTAATCCGACTAAGAACCATGAGGATGCAGGTTCGATCCCTGGCCTTGCTCAGTGGGTTAAGGATCTGGTGTTGCCCTGAGCTGCGGTGTAGGTCGCAGACGCGGCTCAGATCTGGCATCGCTGTGACTGTAGTGTAGGCCAGCGGCTATGGCTCTGATTCAGTCCCTAGCCTGGGAACCTCCTTATGCCGCATGTGCGGCCCTAAAGAGACAAAAAATATAATAATAATATAAAGATAGTAATAATAATATATATATATTTTCTAAGCACATCCTTCTAAAACTAAAAAATGAGAGTTCTTCTTACACTTTCTACACACTTCACAACCACAATATAGCTTTTATAAGTGATTTGTTGTCCACAGTTTTGAATTTCTCTTTATGTTTCTACATATATGCATGTATGTGTGTTTGTGCATGCACATGTGTGTATATAATTCATAAAAATAATCTGGAGCTACACATTCTATTCTGAAGCATACTCTTCCACATAGCAATCTATCGTGAACATCTTTCCATATAGATGTACTTTATCCAATCATCAGTGATTAAATAATATTTCCTATTATGGATATGCTAAAATTATGTAACCAATTTTTTTTGCTTAGTAAATTTTATTTCAATTATAGATGTACAAAAATCATCACAAGTCAATTTGATAGCATTTGCATCCCAAACCCTTAGTGCATCCCCCCACCCCCCAGATTGTCTTATTTGAAAAACCAAAGGTTTTCCAAAGTCTGTGAGTCATTGTCTGTTCTGCAAAGAAGTTCATTGTGTCTTTTTAGTTTCCACATATAAGCAGTAGCATTGGGTGTTGCTGTCGAATTGTCTGACTGGTTTCACTTCGCATGATAATTTCTAGGTCCATCCATGTTGCTATAAATGTTGTTATTTCGTTCCTTTTAATGGCTGAGTAATATTCCATTGTGTGTATGTACCATATCTTCCCTATCCACTCTTCTGTCCATGGGCATTTAGGTTGTTTCCATGACCTGGCTATTGCATGGCTATTGCATTTTAATGTTTACATGTACATTGCTTCTAAACTCCATTGCAGTTTACTTCAATAAATTTTTTTTTCTTTTTTTTTAGGGCCGCACTTGAGGCATTATGGAAGTTCCCAGGCCAGGGGTCAAATAGGAACTACTGCTGCCAGCCTACACCACAGCCACAGCAACACCAGATCTGAACTATGTCTGTGACCTACATCACAGCTCACGGCAACTCCGGATCCTTAACCCACTGAGCGAGGCCAGGGATCCAACCTGCGTCTTCATGGATACTAGTCAGGTTTGTTAACCACTGAACCACCACGGAAACTCCAAATTCAATGAATTTGTATTGCATTAATCACAATAGCATTTACATACACTTGAAATAGAATTTCATGGAAGGGTCTTTCAGTTAAGTTTTGGAGCTATTAGCCATATATTTCTATCCTAATCTCGATACACACCTAATCATATTTGTTCAAAAACTACCCAGTTTGTTTGCATACACATAGCCCCTGATCTCAAGGGACCTACAGTCTTTGGTGGTGGTGGTGGTGGTGATGATAATGGTGGTGGTGGCAGTATTAGAAATAGAACTGTTGAATGCAGTAAGGCAGACAAGCAAACCAGCAAACTCAATATAATGTAATAAGTACTATGACAAGAAAGCACTTAGACGACCTCATCTGGGGCTTCAGGAAGTCTTCCTCCTATTAGCAAAATTTCATATTAGCAAAGACATAAAGGATGTAGGTTAGCCAGGCCATCTGAGTCAGCCGCCATTAATTGAAAAACTAATTTCTGTTTCTAGTCCTCTTATTTATCAGTTCATACACACAGATTCATTCTTCCATCCCCTAATATTTGACTAAGACAGGCAACTCCTCCCTGCCCCCAGAAAAGAAATACACTGATGGGTATCATCTTTAAATTGTGATAATTTTTTTGCTTACCAGTATTTGCTGAAAGCCTACCATGTGTCTGTCACTGTTTAGGCACAGTGAATGTGGAAATGAATATGAAATTGTCTTTGTAGGCTAATATCCTAGGGAGGTGAGATGGACAACTGTCAAATAGAAAAGTGCTTGACCTGTCAGAATAAGAGGGGGCAAGTTATGGAATAGAATTTACTTCTGTATCAGTTAATGATTTTGATTACTTCCTGAAAGATACCCTACTGAACACAATTTGGCAAAAGAAAGTTTCTTAGAGGAGTTCCCGTTGTGGCTCAGTGGTTAACGAATTCAAATAGGAACCATGAGGTTGTGGGTTCAATCCCTGGCATCGCTCAGTGGGTTAAGCATCCGGCGTTTCCATGAGCTGTGGTGTAGGTAGCAGACATGGCTCAGATCTGGCGGTGCTGTGGCTCTGGTGTAGGCCGGTGGCTACAGCTCCAATTAGACCCTTAGCCTGGGAACCTCCACATGCCACATGTGTGGCCCTAGAAAAGACAAAAAAAAAATTTTTTTAGATATTCAACTGTTTTAACCCTAAGGAAAGGGAGCGGTAGAACTAGGCCTCTAAAAATCTAGATAAGGAGGTCCTGCTGTGGCACAGTGGGTTAAGAATCCGAACACAGCAGCTCAGGTTACTGCGGAGTCATGGGTTCAATCCCTGACCTGGCACAGTGGGTTAAAGGATCTGGCATTGCCTCAACCGTGATGTAGGTCAGAGCTGCAGCTTGGATTCAGTTCCTGGCCCGGGAATGTCCATATGCTGCAGATACAGCCATAAAATTAAAAAACAAACAAACCCCTCCAAAAATTAAAAGCTAGATGAAAGGATTTTTTTTTATGTCTTTTAGGGCCACACCAGTGTCTTATGGAGAGAGGTTCCCAGGCTGGGGGTCGAATTGGAGCTGTAGCTGCCAGCCTATGCCACAGCCACCACAATGCCAGATCAGAGCTACATCTGTGAACCACACCACAGCTCATGGCAACACCTGATCCTTAACCCACTGAGAGAGGCCAGGGATAGAACCTGTGTCCTCATGGATGCTTGTCAGATTCATTTTCATTGAGCCACTACGGAACTCCCTTTTTTTCCCTTTTTTTTTTTAGATAAAAGGATTTAAAGTCAATAGAGCTCTTCCCTACCCATTTTGGTAGTGCATGAAATTATCCTAATTTCACACTGACCCCAGCCGTTTGCTACCACTAATATCTCCTGTGAAAAATTATTTCCCAGATCTACTTTAAAACAAAACAAACCAAAAAAAACTATGAAAAGGACATTGATAGGGCAGACAGCTTGGGTAGGGTACCTCCCTACCAATCGGCTGTGACTAGCAAGGCTGTCAAACACGGTCTCTTGGGGGTAACACCCTGTAAAACCAAGACAGAGGAAGAAACCTTGAAGTATCAGGAAGCTTCTCCAAATGTACCATTTCTAAGCAGGTTGATTACAAGTTGTTTAATGTGATTTGTTTATATAAAATTTGATAGATTCCTCAACGATATGAGGAAAGGCAAATTCAAGGGCATGACTTTGAACATAAACTCTAATAAAACCAAGCCACTTCATTAATGTAATGTCTTTACAATTCTCACAATCTCATTTTCTTTTCATCTCCATTATCCATGTATTTTAGATGCTGTATTAAAAAAAAAAAAACAGAAACCTGAAGTTCCTATTGCGGCGCAGTGGAAACAAATCCAACTAGGAACCACGAGGTTGTGTGTTCGATCCCTGGCCTTGCTCAGTAGGTTAAGGATCTGGCGTTGCTGTGACTGTGGTATAGGCTGGCAGCTGTGACTGTGGTGTAGGCTGGCGGCTGCAGCTCCGATTGGACCCCTAGCCTGGGAACCTCCATATGTGTCGGGTGTGGCCCTAAAAAGCAAAAAAAAAAAAAAAAAAAAAAAAGAGAGAGATCTGGCTTTATATAATGGCTTTAGGAAAACAGGCTGAAACTATCTTAGTCCACAACATTATCATGACATTGGGCAGCAACTATTTGGAGGCTGCTTTTCGAAAACAGCATCTGAAGACTGAATTTCTCTTTCTCTTTGGCTTGCCAAAAAAAGAAAAAAAATCAGTGTTTTGCTGCTAAATATAGGCCTATGTATTTAGAGTTTGGGTCTTTACCTTATAAGGTAAAGATAGGTGTGAAAAAGTCATAAAATAGATAGTGCTCCAAATTCCTCTGGCACCAATAACAAGACACAGCTGTGCATGTTAAAATCCTCCAAAGTTAAACTGTAGGCACCAAATGCATTTAGCCAACTCTCATTATGTCTTAGAACATCTCAGAATGGCTAAAAGTGGAGTTCCTATTGTGGCTCAGCAGTAACGAACCCGACTGGTAACCATGAGGAGTCAGGTTTGATCCCTGGCCTTGCCCAATGGGTTAAGGATCCGACGTTGCCATGAGCTGCATTGTAGTTCACAGACGTGGCTCCAATACTGCATTGCTGTGGCTGTGGCATAGGCCGGTAGCTGCAGCTCCAGTTCAACCTGGGAACTTGCATATGCTGCAGATGCAGCCCTAAAAAGATAAAAAAAAAAAAAAAGAATGGCTAATTTGTTTTGGCACATAACAGATGTATCAATAAATCCTGGATTTTTATTTTATTTTACTTTAATTTAAAAAAATTGTTTTGCCCTGCCTGGGGCTCGAGGAAGTTCCCAGGCTGGGGGTTGAACCTGAGCCACTGCAGTGACCCGAGCCATTGCAGTGACAATACTGGCTCCTTAACCTGATGAGCCACTCAGGAATTCCTGGATTTTTTTTTAAATAGCCTGCTGCATGTACTTTTGAAAAGTTAATACATTACAAACTATCAAAATTTCTGATATAATTTTGGTCTCAGATATGCCCTAATGGATGGTACAAGTCCATCCAGTAACCATTTCTCCATCAAGAAGCTATTGTCTTCCAGGGAGCAAACATCCAAATAATGAAGAAACCATTGATGCTAATTTGTGGTGCCATGTTACAGATGCTTGATAATATTAAATATAAAATGTAAAGTAAAAATTAAGACTGACACCACCATGGATCACACTCCTCTCCAAAAGTAGCTTACTGGAGCACACTTCTTGTATGAAAGTACATTTTAAGAATTTACTGAAATAAACAAGTCATTTGAATCTTTGCCTTTCTTTGTTAATGCAAAATCTGCTATCTATATAATTAATTTTCATGCTTTTCCATTTTCTTGGCTGGTTTTCAAGTGGTTATTGTTGATTTGGTCATAAAGACAATGACCATGTCTTCAAAGCCATTGGTCTTTAAAGGCCATTTAAAGTGAGACAATCACTGAGGTGGTTAGCCTTGCTCATATCTAGATTATCAAAAGAAGGCAATCTGGTACAACAGAGTGCATAAACTCAACCATCAATCCATTCATACATGCGTAGATTCAATCCTATTAGAAGTGAACCCTGGCCAAAGAGTCTCCATCATGCAGTGTCCCCCTCCCAATATTCAACCATCAAGCAACCAGAAAATGTATTCATAATAAAAATGATCTCTGCTATTTCTAGGTATTCAGTATTCACTTTATTCCAAGCACTGTACTAAATGCTTTACAAACTGTAGATTTAAAATTTTACAGTGGAGTCACTATTCTTATTCTCCCTTTCTTTTTCTTTTCTAGAGGAATCACTATTCTTATTCTCACTTTCTTTTTCTTTTCTAGAGGAGTCACTATTCTTATTCTCCCTTTCTTTTTCTTTTCTATATTCTCCCAGAAGGAATATGGAGGTAAAGTGATTCACCTAAGTCTTCTCAACTAAATAAATGACCAGGATTCAGAGCAGCCAAGGTCCATGCTCTTTTCTCTTTTCCAGGCCACCTCCCTTGTTATGGGACATGATTCTCTCCTTTTGCTAAGTCAGGGTTTTAAAAAGAAGGTTGTTATCAAGAAGGTATTGAGGAGTTCCCATCGTGGTGCAGTGGTAGCCAACCCAACTAGTAACCGTGAGGATGTGGGTTCAATCCCTGGCCCTGCTCAGGGGGTTATGGATCCGGTGTTGCT
>PVHT021183727.1:12766500-12801995 GCA_004024745.2 Catagonus wagneri | reverse complement strand
GGGGGGGGGGAAGGGGGGGAGAAAAAAAGAAGGTATTGAAAAGTTTACCTGCCATGTATAAATCCGTTTTCGGGGCTTGAGAAACATCTAGACTGCGTAAGAACTTAGAGTTGATATCTCATTGCTCTAAGATACATAGAAAGATCTCAGCCAAAAAATAATAGCAAAGAAGCCACCGAAGAAGTCTTATAATGTCCTTTCTAAAAAGTAAAAGCTACCTAAAGAGAACAGTAGCTATGTCACAAGACCAAATTGAAGCCAATCTAATATTGCTAAGTATCAAAGAATATTCACACATATGAATATATGTACATTTACCATGACCAGGTCTTAGGTATTCATCTCACCCCTTTTCCCCTACATCATATTTGTGACTGTTTAGGAACCTAGAGCCCTATGTATTTTGATCGTCTCACTCATATTCTCTCTGGATTTCTAATAATCAAAACAATTCACGGTATTAGGTCCACATTATGCTTGCCCATGCAAGACAAACAGTCCCTTTCTATGATTGTCTCCATTGTCAGTCACTTCCAGAAATGTGTTGTAACAAGCTGCATCGTGACAAGCACAGGAAATGAATCACTCACCTTTTGACCTTCATCTGTGTCTGCACCTAAAATTTAAACCTGATATGCATTTGAATTCAACTGAAAATGCTTCGGTTATTATAGCCTTAGGTCATCTGCTAATGGTCTGAGCAGTAAATTTGATACTTAAAGAAATTAATTTAACAGTTGGTGATGGGAAGATGATTGTTGTTAAATTAAGCATTGGAAATATTTTGAGAGATACTTAGGCGATTCCTCTTAAATAATTTGGTGACAGTGTTACCAAGGCAATGACAGTTTGCCTTTGCTTCTTATCTCTTGAACAAATTGAGCTTTTCCCTAGAGTAAAGGTAAGGATCCCATTGTTCTCAGACTTGATCTTCTCTCAGCTTCCGAGAAGCTGTATTATGTCTGGAATTCCAAGGAAAAACAGCCAGTTTTGTTTTTCAGGCAAATCTATTTGCACTTATATATTTCAGGTTGAATAACATAAATATGTATTTTTAGTGCTCATTTTAAGCCAAACACATTGTTGATGTTTTCAGTGGTAAACATTTTCAGGAAAAGACATTCTTGGAAACAAAGCTCCTTAAAATATCATGTACTCTGGCTAATTTTACACCAAAATAAAACACTACCGTGAAAAAGTATAAAATGTTTGGTAACAATACCAAAACCACCCTGCGGTAAATAAGGGTGATGAAATATTTCCTCAAAATATTTTTTGGTGGTAAAGGAGGACCACCAAAGATCAGGTCACTTGGTTCTTGAAATAAGATAATGGTTAACATTATAGCTCTGAAAATATAATGATATAGTACAGTCATATACAGTATTAAATCCACACATGTATGTATATATAATAAAAGTGGTAGCCCCAAATTTTTATAAAAGATTAATTTATTTGACTTCATGCTTAAATATAAAAAATTACATGGGGAGTTCCCGTCGTGGCACAGCAGAAACAAATCCGACTAGGAACCATGAAGTTGCAGGTTCAATCCCTGGCCTCGCTCAGTGGGTTAAGGATCTGGCATTGCTGTGAGCTGTGGTGTAGGTTACAGACATGGCTCAGATCTGACATTTCCGTGGCTGTGTAGTAGGCTGGCAGCTGTGGCTCCAATTCGACCCTTAGCCTGGGAACCTCCATATGCCATCGATGCAGCCCTAAAAAGCAAAAAATAAATAAATGAATGAATAATTATAAGTAGCTGAGTAACAATAATCTTTTTCTACAAATACTTGAGTCCCTCCCAAGATGTGTATTATTCATTGTGAATATCTAGATGAATGGATGGATGGATGTAGATAGAAGAAAAGAAATTATGACAGTCTAAATATGTTATAGCTCTTTCTCAGGATAAATTTTATCCAAAGCACCCCAGTGATGATAACCATTCACATACTTTTTCAACAACCTTAGAATTGGAAACATATCAGGAAAACCTTCTATGAAGTTCCTGATTGCCAAATTCACCTAAATTCCAGGGCTAGTCTCTTACTGAATTGTCAAAAGGGGAAATTTGTTTTAAATTTGTCTTGAGCACGCCCGTGCTTGTTAACCCTTGACCTAGTTTCTAGACCCAGACTTCCCCAATCCTCACACCACCCACATGGATCCGTTAATATCCTTCTTTTGCAATTTCAGGCCTGCCCAGTTCCTACACCAATCAAATGCAAGTTCTGAGCCCAACAGTATAGTTCAAGAGTTCAACCCTCAACCCAACTCAACTTGAAAATTTCTGAAATTACTCAGTCTCCCAGATCTAGGACCTGAGGGCTCAGTGCTCCCATACTGATCCCTGAATCTCTAACTTCTGCCGCCAGGAATCGAGAGCTAGGCAATGAAGAACAAGTGTTCTGGAGCTTCCATTGTGGCTCAGTGGCTTAAGAACCTAACTAGCATCCAGAAGGATGGAGGTTCAAACCCTAGTCTTGCTCAGTGGGTTAAAGATCCAGGGTTGCTGGAAGCTGTGGTGTCGGTCACAGTTGCGGCTTAGATCTGATGTTGCTGTGGCTGTGGCGTAGGCTGGCAGCTGTAGCTCTGATTTGACCCCTAGCCTGGGAACTTCCATATGCCGTGGGTGTGGGCCTAAAAAAAAAAGATAAAAGAGGAAAAAAAGAGCAAGTTTTCTGTTGAAGATGAGAAAAAGATAGATACCTTATATACACTGTCATGTGTGTGTGTGTGTGTGTGTGTGTGTGTGTGTGTGTATGAATGTGTGTGTTTTAACTAGCTCAAAGCCATCAAAGATTTAACAAGGTAATGAATTATTGAGCCAAGTTCCCAGAGAAATGAGAAAACCAGAGAAGTAAGCCTGTCATTTTGAGGCTGCTTTTGCTGCCTCCAGGCATTAGCCAATGCAGCTGTGGAAAGAGGCAGTTTCTTTCCAGCCTTGCAGAGCTAGGAGGACAAAAGTTAGAGTCCAGGACATACCATGAATGGGGACCTTGGTAAATGTCCCCCAGCTGGGACTGCAACTCAAAGGCATTGCCTCAAGACTAAGGGTGGGAAGTAAGTGAGCTTTCACCTGGACAGCTTCAGGTTGTGTGCCAGCAGCATGCATGCATGTCACCAGGAGTTCCCACCTGCTAAAGTTCTGCTAAAACCCCCAGAAAATGTTTCCTGTTCAGTCTTTCTGCTCACCAGTCCTGGGCTGTGTTTTCCCATTTGCCATGACATGAGGATTAGGTTTCAACATTTGAATTCTGGAGGTACTCATTTAGTCTACACGTCTTCACTTCAGTGTTATTCACAATAGCCAAGAGGTGGGAGCAACCCAGTGTCCATGGACAGAAGAACAGATACACAAAATGTGGGAAATACATGCAGTGGAATATAATGGAATATTATTCAGCCCGAAAGAGAGGCTACAACATGGATGAACCTTGAGGATATAATGCTAACTGAATAAATTAGTCACAAAAGATAATTGCTATACGGTATCAAAAGCAGAAAAATTCATAGAAACATTAGGACGGTGGCTACCACAGCCTGGGAGGAGAGGCCAAATGTACAGTTTCAATTTTGCAAGATGAAAACTGGAGATCTGTAACAGCCTCAGTGAACTGTACACTTGCAAATGATTAAGATGGTAAATTTTATGATACGTGCTTTTAATCACAATAAAAAATAAACATTGTAGAGGTTCAAAGGATGAGTCACTCAGTGGATTCCCTATTAATTACTAGGTTCCACCTGCCTCTCTGCCTGCTACCTGGTACCCACTGCCTCTGCAGTGGCCCCTCAAATGTCAGCTTTGCATCAGGACCAACAGCTCTTGAAGGAAGTATGTCTTTTGTGCATTTCCTGTGAGAGCATGCAAGCAATGTTATTTAAATAACCTATAGCTGATAAAACCATTTCAGAACCCCTGTTTCCACAGGTAGAAATAACTGTTCTTCTTCGAAGGCCTGAAAGAAAAGAGACAGTTCTCTGCACATCCATCCTTAAAGGAGTTGACCATAAACAGCCTTACAAAGTTGGGTACAGCTTCAAAAGCCCCTTATGATCCTTCACCTTAACAAAGATGCCATAATTCGGAGCTATTTATTTTCCTTTGGACTGACGGTCAAATTATTTGTCTAATGCAGGGTAAATGAACTTTCAGGAAATTCAGTGTTTCGCTTTACATTTCAGTTCAAGTAGTCCTATTCTCCTATAACTAGATCTCAATGGATAGGAAGCTTTTTAAAGAAGTCAGAAGGTGTTTGTTTGTTTGTGATTTTTGTTTGTTTGTTTTTGGTTTTTTGGTTTTTTGCCATGCCCACAGCATATGGAAGTTCCCTGGGCCAAGGATTAAACCTGTGCCACAGCAGTAACAGGAACCACAGCAGTGACAATGCCTTAACTTGCTGAGTCATCAGGGAGCCCCAAGTTATCAGAAGATTTTGATTGAAAAGGTTTTCATTAAAACCCAGACCTCAATTATTATCATAAATGAAATAAAAATATCTCATTGATTAAATGCAATTTTTTAAAAAAGCCTACTGCAGAAATTCTTTTTCTGGTCTCCTAGAACACTATTTTGTACTACAAAGTATTTTCCTTTTCTTTAAGAAAGCGGCAATTCTCCTTTATTCAACAGTGAAGTGTTATATTCCCAACTTTCTCTTTCTCCTCTCTTTCTAACTTCCATTGACTATTTCACATCCTTTTGGACATATCATTAGGATATTAAAAGAATGGAAATAAGGGAAAGTGAAAATTGAATAGTTGAAGTTAGAGGAAATGATCCATAAACTCATAATAAATGATATCCCAATTAAATAACAGCACCCCAAAAGGCATGCCTTATACATGATGAAATTATTCTAATATCAAGGATATTAGATGTACGGCCTAAGAATAATTTCCACAAATGGCAAGGGTGCACTGGCAAAGCCAGAAAAACCAAGGCTGAACTGCCTGCTTACAGGGAATTTCTAATACATTTTTATGTTGTGCCAAATAGTTCTCGTGAACAGTTTAAGGATTTTGTAGGGACCAAGTTATACTCATTTTTTCTTTTACTGACAATGGGTCAAAAAAATACATCAAAGAATGGAATATAAAATTTACTTAAGCCATAAGCAGCAGAGTAAATCCTTTAATTCAGTCCTTTAATTAAAGTAGACTATAGCTTGAAGTAGCTGAGCTATGCTACTTTTCTCATACAGAAAAAAAAAAAAAGGAAATGTAGCCTTCCCATTTTTCATATTTTCTATAAGTGGAAAAGAAATAATTATGCCTTATTTCTAGTTACTCTTAGCCTATCAAATTTTCATTACTTTAAAAGGATTATCAAGCAATCATCGATGAAGTTTCAAATTTTAGATTCTCTCAATTATAAGCACACCTCTAATTTATGAATCATGTTTCAATTGCAGAAACTGATATCACATATAAAACAAGTTAATGAAGCACAAATAACATCTAAATAAAAATGTCAGTAGGAATCTAAAATATTCAAAATTTTACTACTTTAAAAGAATAAAGGCATTTTCAAAAATCCCTATTAAGTGTGGGTCACATGGAGGTATGCACTTGTTAAAACTATTTAGAAAGTGCCTACTGTGTACTTACACCTTTTCTGTTGAGCTATATATACATTATACCTTAATTTTAAAAGAATTTAAAAAGCATCCTTAACCGTAAGGCCCAAAGAGCTACAGCCACTTAATATAAGAGAAAAAATCCCAAAATAGAAATGTTCAGGCTGTTTGCTATTGATTTGTGCAGTCACTTTAAACCTTCTACCTGCTCTTACTTCAACCACTATTTGATCATTGGCTCTGCTCCTAGGGGAAATGTGTGGCGAAGCAATTGAACCAACAATTTCTGCGTTTTTCACGTACTGTATTCCCCGGCATTCATGATTCAGAGAATGCAAGGTAGCTTTCGAAAGGTACAATCATATCAAGAGGATTACATGAAAGTATTAGCTTTTTTTTTGTGACTAAAAGGGCTTTTCTTTGTTCTCTTACCAGGGGACAAGGTTTGCTCTGGGCAAGCTTCCCATGGCAAAAGTCTTTGAGAAATGAATTCAGAAGTGCATCCAACCATGTCTTCAAGACCTTCTAGTTAACACATTTTAAAGAGAGAGTGGGGCATTGTTCTTCACCATCCTTTCTGTCTTTGATGGGTGATCTGAGACAATCTAGGATTTTGATATACTTCCTAAGACGCTTCAAAAAGTGTCTTCATAAAAGCAGCTTTGTAAAAGATTCCACATTTACTAGGTCCAGAAAAAAAAAATTTCCTTCATAATGCTAACTGCAAAATTAGTTCAAACCCAAAAGTTTTCAGAAAAGGATTATTAAAACTTGATCCAACTTTTTGCTCCTAGTTCCAAATGAAGTTTACACAGCACCACTTTACCTCCTGGTGAATTTACAAATAAAGTTTATTAGGAAAGGCTTTTAAGTCATCAGGTGAAAAAAACAAAAAAACAAAAAACAAACAAACAAACAAACAAAAAGGCTTGTATAGTATAGCCCAAGGCATGAGCAGAGAAAGTACAAAGAAGAAAAATAAGGTCTGGCATAAGATCTCTCCTCACTTTTCTGCTTTTCAGGCCACTCTTAGAGGATCAGTTAATTTGTCTGTCCAACTGATATATTAAAAAGAGGCAGTTTCAGAATCATTCTGTCCTTTCCCTCCACTTCACAAAAGTGGAAACTGAGACTCAATTTCTTGTGACTTGATTAAAGTCATTCATGAGGATCAAATAATAAATCTTTCACGTGATTAGCTTTACATTTTCACTCAATTTAATGTTAAACTGCACTTAATTATTCTGATGTCTCAAATACTGCTTTCTCAAAATAAGGAAAAAAGATCTGTTTAGACCCTATGGAATTAATCAAAAGCACCATGTGTATAACAATATCAGCTTGGATTAAAATCCTAACTCCAAGTCATAGTCCCACAGCGAACCAGCCCTGTGATGTTGAATGCATTTCTAAAGTTCCATTTCACTATGCATAAAATTGTGAAAAAATTCCTAACCCAAAGACTGCTGTGAGGGAGTAAATGAGATCCTGTGAACAAGGTGCCTAATACAGGTAGTAAGTCCTGTAATAGGTAGCCTATATTGTATTTTAAATTCCAGATAAGGAATGTGTATGTTTACCTTAAAATTATTTGGCAAATATTATTTCTTGAGCTCAGCTTGTCGCAGGTATATTGTGTTGGTCCAGAAAGACTATCACTATGTCCCTGTCCTGAAAAAGAAATGAATACACATGAAATCAACATTGAGCCTTAAAAGCCTCAATGTGATCAAGTGCTCTATTGCGATGAACAGTCTTAAGGTGCTGAGAGAAAAGAGGTCTTGGTGAGGCTTAGAATGGACATCTAGGACCTGTGGCAGAAATAGGATTGGAGGCAATAGTGAAATGGGAGAGTGATTGAGAGGAAAGAAAAAGCGGCCCCGCCCCACCTATAGGGCTCTCCATATGATGGGAAAAAGGGCAGTTTCAAAACTGGGCAAAATATTCATACTCCAAATGCATCCATATAATTCCTCATTCAGATCCTGTTGTATAGCCCAGGGAACTATATCTACTCACTAATGATGGAACATGATGAAGGATAATGTGAGAAAAAGAATGTGTGTGTGTGTGTGTGTGTGTGTGTGTGTGTGTGTGTGTGTGTGTATGTGAGACTGGGTCACTTTGCTGTACAGTAGAAATTGACAGAACACTGTAAACCAACTATAAGGGGAAAAAATCATTTTAAAAATTAAAAAAAAAATTCCTCATTCACATAACACTCTGTGTTGTGACTTGGCTTAGCTTTGAGGCAATTGTATGTTGACCTTGTTTTTACCAAGAGGAGGCTGAGTACTACGCTCAAAATAACCAGATCTGGAATTAGCACTCCCAACCCTAGACCATATTTCTCATTCCTTTAGCATTATTCCTTAATCATGTTCTTTAGACCATATTTCACACTTAAAGTTCACCTTTTTAAATAGCAATTGATTTTGTACTTTTACTTTCCCAGAAAGCATCGCATAGAAGCCAAAAAAAAAAAAATCCAAGATTCTTGTCCCACCTATGCCATTAACCAACTGTGAAGCTCAGAATGAACCACCTAGACTTCTAGGGTCAGTTGCTACAATGAGTGGCTCCTCCTGGATCTGAAATGGTGCAGCTCCAACAGGGATTTAGCTGACTGGAAGACAGCAGAGTAATAGCCAGGGTACATCACACAGCCTGAATTTCTGGCTTTTGTTTTATACAATCTTTGGATAAAACTGACAGTCACTATGATTTCTTTCTATCCCCTAAAAACTGAGTTCAAGAATGGATAGGGTAGTTCCCATTGTCACTCAGCAGAAAGCAATCTGACTAGTAACCATGCGGTTGCATTTGATCCCTGACCTCACTCAGTGGGTTAAGGATCCGTGGTGTAGGTGGCAGATGAGGCTGGGATCATGCCTTGTTGTGGCCGAGGCCCCAATTCGACCCTAGCCTGGGAACCTCCATATGCCCCAGGTGTGGCTCTAAAAAGACAAAACAAACAAACAAACAAAAAGAATGGATAGGAAGAGTCTACTTTATGGCGTGCCTGATAAATATATATTCTACATTTGAAAGGCAGCTCTCCGATTATTTTCATGCCCTCCTAGGTATCAGGTCCCTTGACAGTAATAAAATCCTGAGATAGACTGCCAACAACACTCCAAGACAGATCAGGAAGGAAGAATAGCTGCTGCTAGAGAAAACGAGGGAGGAATTTTAGTCCCCCCCTAGGGCAGCGACAGGGCTTAAAACGAAAGGGTCGCGCTCATTCCTGTGGAGGGGCCCCCATGCGGACCTGAATCTTAAGGGCAAAACAAAAACAGAGCAAAGAGCACCTCCCCGCACCCGCCCCGACTAATCAAGACGGGTATCAAGGCGGGATGCTTAACTTTTCTTTGAAAAGTCTGAATCAAACTCTTTTTTGATTCAGAATTTGGTACTAGTCCGGAGAGTGCTGCGAGGTGTGTAAAAAACTTGCCCTTGGTTTGGGCTTCTCATTTTTAGAACTTAGAGCCGTGACAACTTCCCAGCCTCTGAGGACCCGTCTCTGGCGAGGAGTGCCCTCTGCAGCAGCCGGCGGGTCCTGCTGATGCTTTCCAGGCGTCGCCCAAGGGGAAAGGTTGCCGCGCGGTCGCAAGGGGCGGGAGGAGTCTGGCGGTGATTGATGGGGAAGGGACGAATGAATAAAAGTACTTGTCTAGGGACAGCAAGGATTCTGAGCAAGCTGCGGAGGCTACGTGGTCAGGCATTCCCTCAGTGTTTCGTCAGAGCCTGCAGCTCAAGGGAGGCGTGCTCTGCTCCCGGGCAGCCTGGAACCCAGCTACCAGCCGAGCGCGTCCAGGGAAGGAGGTCCCCGCCTGTCGCTCTGCGTCTAGCGCGCCCGGTCCTCGAGGTAAACGTTCTGGCTTGGTGTCGAATTTAAATCAGTGATGGAATCTTTTTGTGGGGCTTCAGCTTGGATTACTAGTTGGGGGATTTTTTTTATATATAAAGACAGCGAATTAAAATGGGTTTTAAGTGAAGGAGTTGGCGTTAGCGTTGAAAGCCACTTGGAGGGGACAGAAGCTTCCGAGTTAATGCAGATACTCTCCCAGTCGGACCTAGTGGAAAAGTTTCTGAGATTTTCCGAGTCACCTGCGCACTTTTGGGGCTGGAGAAGGAACCTGAGCTTAGGCAGCGGGGAAGTAGCGGCTTTCACCCCCCCGGGAGAAAGGAGTCTTAGCGTCCAGACACCGGCGTTCCTGCAGAGTCAAAGGCAGAGATTGGCACATGCCCTTGACCTCTGGGTGCCTTGACTTCCCCGTCCCCCAGCGCCCTTAGAACCTACACATCTCCCTCCGGCCACACCAGGAGCTCAAAGCTTTGCTTTGGATCCTTTGCTCTCTGGCACACCCCTTCCAGAATACCCCGTCCCACAGTGAGTCATTTACCCCCTCGGGGGTCTCAGGGGAGAAAAAATCAGCCAGAGCTAGTTCTGGAAGGACAGTCGACGGGCGCAGGCGGGTCACAGGCTCCGGGGTTCCTCACTGGCGCGCAAACTTGAGTTACTTTTGCGCTCACGGGTGGTGGGGGCGCGGCTGCGCACCGCGCGAGTGGTTGGCAGGGGCGTGGCTGGGGTAGCTGACCCGGGTGTCCTGTCTTCCTTCCCTTGCTGGTCTCTAGACTTTGAAAGCTGAGGAGCGGCCACTAACGTCCACCGGAGCAGGCAGCAACATGCAGCCGCTGCGCAGCCTATGCGGACGCGCCCTGGTGGCGCTGATGCTTGCCTGTGGCGTGGCCGGGGTCCAGTCTGAGGAGCGGGCCAGAGCCACTCCACCACTTCTGGGGACCGAAGAGATAATGGCTCCCCCTACTAAGACCTTCTGGCCCAGGGGGTCCAACGCCAGCCTGCCACGGTCGTCCTCACCTCCGCAGATGCCTAAAGGAGGGAGGATGGCGGGACCCCCACCACGCACCCTCACCCCTCCTCCGTGCGAAGGACCCATCGAGATCAAGGAGACTTTCAAGTACATCAACACTGTGGTGTCCTGCCTAGTGTTCGTGCTGGGCATCATCGGAAACTCCACACTGCTGAGAATCATTTACAAGAACAAGTGCATGCGAAACGGCCCTAATATCTTGATAGCCAGCCTGGCTCTGGGAGACCTGCTGCACATCATCATTGATATCCCCATCAATGTCTACAAGGTAAAGGGTGCTTGCTAATATCGCGACGGCAGGGTGCTCAGTTAGGAAGGGAGAGGTGGGAGAGCCTTGGCTGGGGGCTTATTCAAGACAACCCAGAAATTCCCGTCGTGGCTTAGCGAAAACATATCTGACTAGTATCCATGAGGACACAGGTTCCGTCCCTGGTCCCACTCAGTGGGTTAAGGATCCAGCATTGCCGGGAGCTGTGGTAGTTCGCAGAGGCAGCTCGGAACCCATGTTGCTGTGGCATGGGCCCGCTGCTACAGCTCCAGTTAGACCCCTAGCCTGGGAACCTCCATATGCCGTGGATGTGACCCTCAAAAGACAAAAAAAAAAAAAAAACAACAAAAGCGAAAAGGACCCATCCCCTCCTAAAACTCAGTTATCCCCCTGCTAGGTCTGGAACAAGCATTGTCCCCAGACCAGCAGCATCAACATCCCTTGGCAACTTATTAGAAATGACATCTAGTGGCCCCCACCTCAGACCTAGTGATTCAGAAACTCTGGGGTGAAGCACAGAAATTTGTATTTTAATAAGCCCTTCATGTGATTATGATGAACTGTAAAATTTGAGAGAGAGCCACTGGTCCTGAGGAACCTTGTCCCTAAGTCCAGCTCACCAGGTCCATTTTCTCTACTTGGAGACTGATGGTCCATGGGCTGGCAGGATTGATGTCACCTGAGAGCATGGTAGTACTGCAAGTGCACCCCAGATTTGTTAAATCAGAAGCTGCCTCCTAAAATACTCAGGTGATTCATGTGCATACTAACCTCGGAAAGCATTTTCTTTTTTATTTTTTGCAAGCAAGCCAAGTCTTTACTGGAAAACGAACAGCTCCCAGGACAGCTGGGAGGGGGAAGAAAAGCCCCCTTCTCTATTGTCTTATAGGGGTTTTTATCCCTTAAAGATGTGGGGGTTCCAACATGGGGTCCAGAAAGATGTGGTTTTCTCCCATTGGCCTTGCCCAGTTATCTATGTCAGTCCTTGTCCAATGGGGGCCTTAGGAATGGAAATGTCCCGTAAGTCTCATGGTTTCTTTGCCCTTTTCTTCCTGTAAACTGAGTCACAGGTGGTTAGCGATAATGCCCATCTGGGCATAGGGAGGGTACAAACAAGGCCTGTGGGAAGCATTTTCTTTTTTTTGTGTTTTTGCCTTACCTAGGGCTGCACCTGCGGCCCATGGAGGTTCCCAGGCTAGGGTCTAACAGGAGCTTTAGCTGCCGGCCTTTGCCACAGCCACAGCAACGTGGGATCTGAGCCGCGTCTGCAACCTACACCACAGCTCACGGCAATGCTGGATCCTTAACCCACTGAGCAAGGCCAGGGATCGAACCTGCAACCTCATGGTTCCTAGTCGAATTCGTTAACTACTGAGCCACGAAGGGAACTCCAGCATTTTCTTAAAGGACCTTGGAAATAGAGAGGCTCGAATAGGTTCCTTGGAAACAAAAGTCCTAGAAGAAAGAGACCCAGACAGGTGAGTAGGAAAACACACTTCACCTGCTGTGAATGACTGTGCTGGACCCAGATGTTCAAGGTCTCACAACGACTAAGTGATGGAGATGAGAATCAGACTCGGTATGTCGGGTTCCAAAGTATAAACTGCACCCCACTGATACTCAGTAATAAGAGTAAGACCCGTCGACTTAAAGTCTCTAGTGGTTTCAGTTGCTGACATCATTGTCCTTCAGAGGAGGCAGGCATGAAGAGCTAGGACAGGACATAAACCCCTACACTCTTTGACTCCATCTTGCATTGGAACTCTGGACATATCCCAGTCTCTTATCCCCAGTGTCCTCAGCTCTACAATGAGGCTGCCAGTGACCACCTACTGGGGTTTTGTGGTGTCAAGAAAAATAGCCTAAGGGAAAGGGCTGGAAAATTCTAGAGGACTCTGCACATATGTAAAACTCTGCCTCCCCATCATGATCAGCAATAGAAAGTCACACATAAAAACAGAAACCAAAGGTAAGGGAATAGGAATGCACTTTGAGGATTTGCCTAAAGCTAGTTCTGGGCTCAGTACAAGGGGGGAGGGGAGGAAGAGCCACGTAGGGTTGGGAAAGTGTTGTGGGGGATACTTTGAACTTTGTGGCAGGAGAAAACAGCATTTGGCATGCCTTTAAATGGCCCTTCAGGAATCTCCAGAAATCTTAATCCAAATAGCCATGCATGGAGTTCCCATCATGGCGCAGTGGAAACGAATCTGACTAGGAACCATGAGGTTGCGGGTTCGATCCCTGGCCTCGCTTAGTGGGTTAAGGATCTGGCATGGCCATGAGCTGTGGTGTAGTTCGCAGACGTGGCTCGGATCTGGCATTGTTGTGGCTCTGGTGTAGGCCAGCTGCAACAGCTCTGATTAGATCCCTAGCCTGGGAACCTCCATAGGCCACGGGTGTGGCCCTAAAAGGACAAAAGACCAAAAAAAAAAGAGCCATGTATTAAGGAATTCTAGAGATTTCTGAGGTTTCACAATAGGATTTAGGTTAGGATCCAGGTCCTAGAAGGAAACACTCCCAGAAATGGCGGATAAAGAGAAGAAACCCTAAACTGTTGCATGGCTACTGGTTCTTATGAACTCTGGGGGTTTCCTGGTAGAGGCACAGGCTTAGATGGGTCCCTTAAATGGGACCCATCACAGCTTCATTAGGGCCAGAAGTGACCCATTTTAGGAGACCAAGTCTAACCATTCCAATGTGGCAGAGGAATTTCAATTCGGTTCTTCTAACCCGACTTTGAGAAACCTTAGAGTACAAAGCATTGTGAGGAATTTTAAAATAAGTGATAAGATCCTTCTGAAAAGGGAGATTATATCAGGTTTTGTTAGGCTTGCAGTTTGGTGAAAGGTTTGTTTAGGGAAGGTCCTGGGAAGCCGCATGTGGTCAGCCCTCTTAGAAATCCTCCTAAATCAGCCAACAGATGAAGGGCTGAATGGAGGATGGGATTAGGGCATTTTGCCTCCGGATCAGATGTAAATCAACTCTTTCAGGACCGTCTTTCTCTGTCTGGCCCAATTATTACATTCGATCAGTCAGAGAATATCCTATTCCCAAAGGGACAGACAGTTTTCCTTTCACTTCAGATTTGTCTATGATTTCCCTAGGAAGTTACATCCTTTTGCCTGAAACCATTCAGTCCATTAAAGCTGTGTTTCTATTTCTGAAATGAAAGAGCAATTAGTCATTACAGATCTGGCCATGTGGTCATTTGCATTGGTCATGAACAAATCCATCACATAGAATTAGATCCTATCACTAGGTCCTATTCACTGATGAGTGACTCCTACATAGTGGCCTTTGGTTTATTTTATTTTATTTTATTTTATTGTATTTGGCCAAACCTGCAGCACATGGAGGCTCCCAGGCTAGGGGTCTAATCAGAGCTACAGCTGCCAGCCTATACCACAGCCACAGCAACGCAGGATCTGAGCCGTGTCGGCGACCTACACCGCAGCTCACAGCAATGCCGGATCCTTAACCCACTGAGCAAGGCCAGGGATCGAACCCACAACCTCATGGTTCCTAGTCAGATTCATTTACGCTGCACCATGATGGGAACTACCGTTTTATTTTATAATGTGCATAAATATGTGTCACTTGAGACATATGACGAGTGGCCACTCTTTGTTATGCACTAGGTACTTAGTTAATTCATTAAATCACTGCAACAAGCCTGGGAAGTATTGTTATCATTCCTGTTTTATGGGGAAACTACATTTTGGGGAGGTGAAGAAGCGACTTGCACTGTGTCACACCACCAGAAAGTGATAAAACTAGGGCTTGAACACAGGCCATCTGGCACTAGGAAACACCCCCCGCCCATCCCCCACGTAGAGCTCAGCACAGTGTGCCCTTCTCCAGCCCGAAGTATTGTCAGGACCTCATTTAAGAGCAGTGGTGCAATTATGTGACACACCACTGCACAGTAGGATATTTGGTAAGCATTTTCAGTTTTAAAGATTTATATCTTTATAAGATTTATATCTTTTGAAATTCCCTTCAGGTGATCTGCAATGTATAATATTGATCTTATTACTGTTTATTACTATTTGTTATTCTAAAGGCTTTATTTACAAAAACACCCAATCCAGGACTAGTTCAAAGCCATTTATTCCTGTAAATGATTATGACACCATATAAGCAAGTTTTAAAACACATTTAGAATTTCAGAGTTGTCAGGTATTATGCTTCCCAGAAAGTAATTTAAGTGAAGTATGAGTGCCATTCAAATGTATCCTAAAGTCGGGGAACTAGAATTTCTAAACGAGTGATTTCTAATTTTGTTTTTGTAGAGATGTCACAATTCCCTTGAGAATCTAGTTAATGATGTATGTTGTTATATATAATTAATATGTAAATAGATAATTTATATTATAAATTGTAATTTAGGAGTTGCCATCGTGGCTCAGTGGAAACAAATCTGACTAGCATCCATCAGGATGCAGATTCGACCCCTGGCCTGGCTCAGTGGGTTAAAGGATCCGGCTTTGCCAGGAGCTGTGGTGTAGTTTGCAGAGACGCAGCTTGGATCCCATGTTGCTGTGGCTGTGGTGTAGGCCAGTGGCTACAGCTCTGATTCAACCCTCAGCCTGGGAACCTCCATATGCCACGAATACAGCCCTAAAAAGACAAAAAAGATGAAAAAATTGTCATTTATATTATAATATGTAATATGCATACATACATACATGCACGCATTCACAATTTCTGAGGTTTTATGGAATCCCCCAACTGCTCTGTAGGCTTACCCGGGGGCCCAGAAATGTCATCATGAATCTACTACATTAATCTGGAGTTCAGTCCATTGAGAGTTCAGTGAAGTTGACAAACCACAAAATGTCACAGATCTTACTGGAAGCCAAGGTCCTTGGTGAGGCTGTAGGATGGGATGGAGCTTCACAGGGAGGGGCTGCCATGAGGGTTGACAAACCCTAGGGAGTATGTCTGCTTGGCCTTGACTCCCTCAAGGAAGTGGTTCTCTGGAAATGTCTCAGCAGTGTTCCCTGACAGAGAGGTGTGTGGAGACTCAGCAAATCGAAGCTCTTGAAGAGCTTCAAATAATCACGTGAACACGCTGGAAATAAAAGGCTTGTTTCTCCTTAGCAGCACACACGAGGGCTGTTACCCACTCCATTACATAAGACTGTCCAGATGAAAGATGAAAATACGATCATCCAAGGAGGATATTTAAAGACATATATGTATACATGTGTCTACATGTGCGTATGTAAATATATTAATGTTGTAAGAATGTATAGATATATAAGTAGATAGGTGAATATAACTGATCACAGTGCCTGGCACAGAGTTAGCAAATCACAATGTTATTAGAATGTGTGTGAGAATAAGAATGAAAAATTTTTTTTTCAGCTTTCACCATTACAAACTACAACATCTTTGCACATAGAGCCTTGCACACACGTGTGATTATATCTGAGTGGTAAATTTCTAGAATTAGAATGATTGAATCTGGAGTTCCCTTCGTAGCTCAGTGGTTAACGAATCCGACTAAGAACCATGAGGTTGTGGGTTCGATCCCTGGCCTTGCTCAGTGGGTTAAGGATCCGGCATTGCCATGAGCTGTGGTGAAGGTTGCAGATGCAGCTCGGATCCCGCGTTGCTGTGGCTGTGGCGAAGGCCGGCAGCTACTGCTCCTGTTAGACCCCTAGCCTGGGAACTTCCATATGCCGTGGGTGTGGCTCTACATAAAAGGCAAAAAGACAAAAAAAAAAAAATGATTGAATCTAAGGATATGTGCGTTTGTAATTTTGATAGATATTGCCATACTGTACCCCAAAGTTATTATAGCCTTAGTCTGAATCATTATTTTATGTAATCTCGTGTGTGTGTGTGTGTGTGTGTGTTAATGTCTATACTATATACATGGGTCACCATGCTGGTATTTACAAGGTCTATGTATGTACCTGACCCAAAAACCAGTGTTTAAGCATCTGATGGTGAGGATCAATCTATCCTTATTCACAAACTACTTATTGTGTCCTTCCTGTGTAGGCTAAAATGAATGGAATAACCTAGACGTTTGTTGCTTGTGAGAGCCTGTTTACTAAATTCTAGTAGCATCAATGTCAAAGCTGTGTAGGAAGCAAGAGCTGTGCATTTGTGGATGGTGTGAAGGTTTTCATGTTGCCACTGGTTGGTTGGTTAGTTGGTTTGTCTTTGCTTTGTGTGGTAGTGATTTTTAACAAGCCTTGATTGCAGATTGAAGTTAAAATTTCTTTAGCTTCTCTTATCATCTCAAGAAGTTAGAAATGCTTGAATAAATAGTGAGTTTTTAAATGATAACAAGTTCACTTTCTTTGTTTTATATTTACTTGGATAACTGAGTTAATATATATAGCTGATACATATATAATATAAATGAGTATAATAAATACAAAAATATAGCTTCTTTATGTGTAAGCAAATTGCATTTGAAAACAAATCCCCTTGTAAACTAAGACAGATATCTATACGGGCATTAGTTTGGTAAGGATCTAAGTATAATCAGAAATCCAGCGGTGGTGGAGAGCTTTCTAAAAATTAGTCTCATGATCTGTTGGAGTGCCTGTAGATGGTTTTGCTGTTAAGACTTTGTAGGCTACTATTAGAGGCAAAGAGGCTGGCTTCCTAGCTCAGAGGCGCAAAACTACTGATCTTTAACGTTTAACTACTTAACGTGGGGGTACATGTAACATTAAAATGCTGGTATGTCAAAATGGGAATTGCTCCACTGAACCCTCAAATGAGTTTTGAGTGAAATGACCTCAACAGGCAGTCAGACATTCCTGCTAGTGACACAGTCAAAGCTATCCTTCTGGGCAAAATTGCCTTGCTTACTATCCAATCTTAGACTACTTCTAGTACTTAACACGTCAGTGTATAATTAACTGGTTTCATAGATAGAAGTAAAAGTTAATAGAACACCATCAAATTTAACTTTTGAAGTTATTTTCTGATCAGTAAATGGAAGTTTTGGCATATAGAGCAATAGAAGAAGTAAAGGTATCATTGGGTAAGGGAATCTGATTTTGCCCAAAATAATAGCACTGTTCATATTTCCAGTTAAGTAACTGAGATATTGTAGTGATATTTTAGTAATGTTTAGAGATATCTTAGTAGCAGAAGCATTTTGCACCCAAAATAGGACCTATATATACCTTTGAGATTCATTTATTTAAAGCAAAAAAAAAAAAAAATTAAGGAGCAGCAATTATGCGCATTTGGAGTACTAACATTTTAAAAGTATTAATGAAGAATAAGACTATTATCTTTGAATAGCCTTGAATCAATTAATAAGTAAAACTAACACCCCAGCACCCACCTAGCATAGAACCTGCAGCAGTCAATTCGAGACAAATACTTATTGACAAAAGATGTTATACTCATATTTTTATAACTGTCCAAATGAAAAAGAAGGGGGAAATTTTGTTCTGTTTTCTCCAAGTATGAAGATATTTGTCATTACTGAATAATAAGTCAATAGCAGATGTCAAATAACCCAGAAACTCAAGACTTCCTGTTTCTGATTCGCTGCTTTGAATGTTGGCCATGGATCCCTGTGACAAAGTTGTTGGCAAACTCTTGGCCTGGGGCAACGAAAGGTTCCCCAGGTTAACTGTATGGTGCTTCTTCTGTTTGCCTTTGATCCACCACTCGGTCACTCCATAAATCCAAGGCTCTTTAAATGTCAGGGCAGTGTTTCTTTCAATATGGTAAGGCTTATTATCTATCAAAGGCTTTCCATTTTTTTCTTTGTTCCCTTAAATGAATCATTCAAGATTGAAGGTATTTTCATAGCTGTACACTAGGATGACACAGCCGAGACCATATTGTTTCAAGACCAAGGACTCATGGTCTTCAGTTTCCAAAGAAAACCATATAAGGTTATCGCTGTGTCGCTAATATGCTTTAGTTGATTATTTTTAGAGGAACATGCCAAATGCTAATCAATGATTAAATGCTTTCAAGGGTGTTGACAGATAAAGCCTGAGCTTAAATAAGATTCTAGATGTAATTTATGATGTGAAACATTCCCTTTCAGGACTTTGCAAAGTTAAGAAGAGGTTGATTATGTTGGGGAGATCACTGAGTGTGGTATATGGATACACCTTAGCCTGCATTTTCTCTAAGACTTTTATTTTCTTTCCAGTGCTTCTATTTTAGAGATTTATTATTTTTCGTTCCCTATAGATTCTCTGGTGAAAATGTAAAACAACAAGAAAATGGCCAAAAGGTGGTGGTAGAAGCTAGAAAGAGTATCATTCTTGAGTCAGAAACATATTAGCCAAGTTGCCCAAAGCCATTTCTCAAGGATTTTCTGCCCCTGAGACTCCCAGCCATACTCATGCCTCCTGAATTCTGTCTGCTCTGCTTCTCTCCTCCTTGGCTTCATCGTAGTTTCCAGAAAGGAGAAAAACTATCCTCTGATGTTTACATTGTACCTATCTTCTTCCCCCTCACAGAGTATTTTCAAATTATATTAAAGAGATTTTGAATTCCATAGTCATCAAACATTTTCTCATAATAACTTATCCCATAAGACATTCTCTGGATAGGTTTAGGTTTAAGTAAGACATGAAATTACTTAATAAGATTTGTTGAATTCACTAAGTTTGAGAGTCACTTTCTGAACTGTGAGGTCATCAGGTTACAATTCTTTAGTTTCTTCAGGTATCACCGTGATCTTAGAAGATCCAAGTCAGATAAGCGAATCAGACAAGAAAGCTAGGTTTGTTACTAGCATTTCTTAATGGTCTTAGCTCAATCTTTTCAAAATACGTAACATGGCTATGAAAGCTTTTAAACACAAATTGTAGATATATTTTTCCATTGAAATAATAGGAGAGTAGCTATCCATTTATTTATTGGCCTGTTATAGACTTGGAAATAAATTGCATTCTAACACAAGTAAGGATATATATTTAAGGTGAACTCTAAGTTTCTTTTAGAACATTTTTTAATGATTTTGATTTTTTTCTATCACAGCTGGTTTATAGTAGGACACAATTTTTTTAATCGTTTTTCTGTCTTTGCTTCTCTTAGAGATTTTTGTTTCCAGAAACTTAATTCATTTAAATGGAGTCATTGTCCTATTTGTGCAAGTTGTAGAAATTTTCCAGAGCAGTGGAAAGCCCTTTGTGGGTGTGCACACAACAGATTCCTAGGACAGGGCCTCTGCCTTGCACAGCTCTAGGAAGCACTGTTCACATTGTGTTCTATTTAAATGGCACCCCTGGGGGATAAACTGACATTACTTCTGACCCACGTATTTCTGATCCACATGGTCTAATCATTTTATTTTATTTTATTATTTTACTTTGTGGCTTTTTAGGTCCACACACTCAGCATACGGAGGTTCCCAGGGTAAGGATCGAATTGGAGCTACAGTTGCCAGCTTACACCACAGACACAGCAACCCTGGATCCGAGCCTTATCTGCAGCCCACACCACAGTTTTCAGCAATGCTGGATCCTTAACACATTGAGTGAGGCCAGGTTCAAACTCACATCCTCTTGCATACTAGTTGGGTTCCTCACCACTGAGCCACAACAGGAATTCCCACATGGTCTAATCTAAGTGATCAAGTGCATTTTAATGGATGCAGGATGAAACTTGTAACTGATATTTGTCCCCAAAGGCATGGGTACAGTGTCTATCAAGAAAGTATTTTCTCAGCACTTGACCAGCAGCTTACTTTAAATTCTCACTGTACATTTGAATAAAAAAAAAGGCGAGGAGTTCCCTTTGTGGCTCAGTGGTTAACGAATCCGACTAAGAACCATGAGGTTGCGTGTTCGATCCGTGGCCTTGCTCAGTGGGTTAAGGATCCGGCGTTGCCGTGAGCTGTGGTGTAGGTTGCAGACGCGGCTCAGATCCCGCGTTGCTGTGGCTGTGGCGAAGGCCGGCAGCTACAGCTCCTGTTAGACCCCTAGCCTGGGAACCTCCATATGCCGCGGGTGCGGCTCTACATAAAGGCAAAAAGACAAAAAAAAAGGCGAAAGAAAGTGAGAGAGAGAGAAGAAAGAAAGAAAGAGAGAGAGAGAGAGAGGGAGGAAGGAAGGAAGGAAGGAAGGAAGGAAGGAGAGAAAGAAAGGGAGAGAAAGAAAGAAAAAGGGAAATCTGAGATGGGAATCCTTGAATGAGGGTGTCCTATCTTGTTTTAAAACACCAGTTCCAATGCAGAGAAACTCTTATCTGCTACAGGAAACAGAGATAAAATCAGAAGAATACACCCTTCCCCAAACTTGTGAAATACAACCACCCCATTATTTCCTTCTCTGACTCTTACTGTAAAAACATTTCTATAATACCAGTTATTTGAAAGAAATGTTCACAGTTCATTACAAGAGGGAACAGACGGCCATGTGGCAATGTGACCCCCTTGTCATTTTTATTGTGTTGCTCACCTCCTCTATTAAATGACTATCTCTTCCAGCATATCTATGCTTCCTGCATCCATCTCCTCCAAACTTACAATGAAAGCTCCTCAGAGAATCCCTTCAGATGCTGAGAAACGTAGGTCCTGTTTTCTATCAGACACTTTCCTGACAGGTTTGAGAGAGAGGGTAGGGGAGGAATTTTGCTTTCCACATTTTCTGGGCTGCTAGGAAGGCAGACCTGCAGCAAGAGAAGGCCAGCCCCTCAATTCAGGACCTGATCATCTGGAAGGGAGGAGGACATGGACTAGGCAATAATACAAAAGTAAATAGATAAATAGAACACACGGTCATCTCAGTTCGCTAAAGAATGTGTTTCAGATATGAGAACTGAAAAGCTCATGACAAAAGTTCTATCACAAGATCTCTGCCTTATGATCAAACTCATTCCTTCCTCCATTAACTTGTTCATTTGCTGTTATTCAACAGTGTTTCCAAGTGGTCGCTGTGCACCAGGCACTGTGCTAGGCATTAAACATGTTGTAGAATATTCTGGAACAAATAAACTGTTAAAGCTCAGTGTATACTGCTAATAAAAAAAAAGTAGGGAGAGAAAATGGTGTAGGCGGTTAAGGAGGCAATTGAACGTTTGTTAGTGCAAGATGGTTAACTTTGGCATTTCCTGATTTTATGGGGCGAGATGCCTTTGGGCATTAAGAGTGGTGTGTATTAACAGGATTTTCTCCATTTAATTTCCCAAGAATGTAATTTTTAATTAAAAAGAGAATTGAAAAATGTAAATCCCCCAGTTGGTGAGATTTTTTGTGGCATTCACTGAACAATGCCTTTCAAGAAAGGATATTTATTTTCTGTTCATGCTGTTTATCCTTTTAGAAATTTTTTTTAAGTCTCCAGAATATAAAGACAATTTAAAAATTATTTATAGATACAATTATTTTATATTTAAATATAGAATTGTTTTATATGTCTATATTGTTTATGATATCAAAATAATTTATTTGGATTCTATTGCCTTTTTTTCTTTCTTTCTCAAGCAGCGGCTCCAATATAAAGTTATGAAATCATGACCATCCTTAAGTAGAAACCTTATCGTCAGTATGGTCAGGTCTTTTTTTTTAATTCTAGTGTTTACTTGTTTGGCTTTATTCGTACAAAGGAAAAGTGCTAAGGAAGCAGTATTAGCCTTTGGGGAAAGAGGCCAGCACAAGAATAGGCTGTCACTTGTCAAATGGACACCCCGTTGCTCTTCAGACCAACACTAACAAAACCTCTTCCTTTCGTGAACCATTCACGGAGTGAAAATCAGTGTCAGTTTATGGGAATCTTTTCTGACTCCCATAAATGGTGGGTAATATATATTCAAACGGAATTTTTAAACAGGACCTAAAATTGTAATTCATGCGGCAGGACCCGGAAATATATCGTACTTAAAAATTCTTTTGGTGATCAGAGAGATTTGATTGCATGCATGATTTGTCATCAGTATTCAGACCTCACCTTTAATTTGGGGTGAAGTCCAAAGAGAAGTCCCTGATTGAATGGGGTGAAGTCCAAAGAAAAAACTACAAATAAGGAATAAGAATGTGTTATTGCTGGGTTTAAAGTTAGAGTTGCTTCCTCTTTCAAAAAGAGAATCAATTTCCTCTACAAAGAGGAAAGCTGTATTGTTGGGCTTCAAATTCTAGATGGTGGGTGCCATTAATTTTGTCGACAAATGGTGAAATAACTAATTTCCAGGAATTATAAAAATCTATAAGAACATCTTTCATCAAATTTTTGAGATGGCATCCTGGTTGAGAATGATTTCTTTTTTATATTTTTGATAAACGTTCACAGCTTTTCCCCCATCCAGGGCTTTATTATTAAATGAGAGGTTGTCATCTTTGCATTTTGAATAAGCTGCAAGCCCTAAATTGCCAAGAGAGTCCAGCTGGAGGCCATTCAGCCAGAGATGAGCATCAGTAGCGGGCATGGTCTCTGTCCCAGGGTGTCAGGCTTCTCAGTGTCTCCACAAAGCCTTCTGATCAGAGAAGCGGAGGTTGCCAGAGTCATCTTTCTGACAACAAAAGAATAGAAGTGACAGTGGGTACCCTGTCCCCCACTTTCCGTGGGCCCTCAGGGCTGGCAGCATTTAGTTCTGAGTTGAATGCTTGGTATAATGAATGGATTTTTTTTTTCTTTCTTTCTTTTTGGCAGTCTGTTTCCCTTTGGAAGGGTAGATCAGAAAACTGTAATCTCTTGGTTGCGATTAGATGTCTGACTATCACTGGGTAGAACTTGAAGAGAACTGCGACAATTTTCAGTTTGTGTTTCCCTGGCCTCTGTGATAACTTGGGTCAGAGGTTGGGTTGCAGGCCTCCCAGTGGTATGAGAAGCAATCATCCGATTCCTAGGCTGAGCCAAGGACAATAGTAACCTCAGAACAGGGCCTGGATTCGGTGCAGAGCTCATTTTCATTGGCCAGACTTCTCTCCCTTCAGTGACCTGGAGACTTATTCATCTTAGCTCATCTGATGGCCGTGCCTCTGTGATACTAATATTTGCAGATCTGGAAATCATTTGAGACAATAAAATACTTGAAACTATCTGAATATTTGGGCATTAGATGAATAAAATGGGGAGGGAGTTAGAAGAAAATTGTACTACTCATCTAATATATGACCACGATTTGACATATAGGTATGGGTTTTAAACTACTAATGTTGATGTAATTCTAAACATTTTTCTTCTAAGATCAGGTTTTTCAAAACATTATAGAGTCTGGAATCAGACCATGTGGGTTCAAATGTGGATCTATTACCTAAATGAGTGACCAAGGACAAATATATTAATTTCCTAATGCTGAGTAGCAAATCACCCTCAAACTGAGTGACCTGAACAATAACATGTATTACTTCATACTGTGTCTGTGGGTCAGAAATTCAGAAGCTGCTTGGCTGGTGGTTTGGTCTCAGCGTCTCTCATGAGGTTCAAGATGCTGGTGGGGCTGCAGTCATCACAAAGTTTGCCCGAGGGAAGTTCCCATGGTGGCTCAGTGGAAACAAATCTGACTAGCATCCATTAGGACACAGGTTCGATCCCTGGCCTTGTTCAGTTAAGGATCCAGCATTAAGGATCCAGCGTTGCTGTGAGCTGTGGTGTAGGTTGCAGACGTGACTCGGATCCTGTGTTGCTGTGGCTGTGGTGTAGGCTGGAGGCTACAGCTCCAGTTCGACCCCTAGCCTGAGAATTTCCACAGGGTCACTTCATTTACACACCTGGCAAATTAGTGCCAGCTGTTAGGTGGCCTCAGTTCCTTGCCATGTTGGCCTCTTCATAGGGTTGTCTGAGTCTCCTCTTCACATGGCAGCTGGTTTCCCCCAGAATGAGTGATCCAAGAGAGAGCAAGGATTAAGCCATATGCTTTCCAAGAATTAGTCTCAGATGTCACCCATCATCACTCCCACCACGTTTCTATTCACTAAAAGCAGATCATTAAGTCCAACCCACGTTTGAGGGGAGGGAATAAGGCTTCATCTTTTCTCTCTCTCTCTCTTTCTTTCTTTCTTTTTTTTTCTTTCTTTTCTTTTTTTTTTTTTTTTTTTTTTTTTTTTTAGGGCTGCCCCTGCAGCATATGAAAGTTCCTGGGCTAAAGGTCAAATTGGAGCTGGAGCTACAGCTTCCAGCCTATACCACAGCCACAGCAATGCAGGATCCAAGCCGTGTCTACGAACTACACCACAGCTCAAGGCATTGCCGGATCTTTAACCCACTGAGTGAGGCCAGGGATCGAACCTGCATCCTTATGGATACTGGTCGGGTTTGTTTCCACTGTACCACAACGGGAACTCCCTCACTAGGCTCATTTTAGCTTCAAGGCCTTTGCATTTTTTTCCTCTGCCTAGAATGCTCTTTGCATGGCTTATTTATTTTTTTTTATTTTAGCCGGGTCCCTATTCAAGGCTGCCTCTTTAGAGAGACCTTGCTGAGAAGCCTATCAAGAAAGCACCCCAAATTCCACCATACTCTCTCAATATGATGACCCTGCCTGTGTAACACCATATTAAGTGTTTGTGGTTTTTTTGTCTCCCTCTCTCACTAGACGATCAGCTTCACGAGAGTCGGGAGTTTGCCCTGTTCATTGATACGCACCCTGTACTCAGAATGGTGTATGGAACAGAGTGGGTACTGAATAAATGTTGAATGAATGAATGAACAAGCCGGGGGATGAGTCAGCTGATTAATCCAGAGGTCACAAGTTAGAGGCTGATCTAACCTATAAAAAATATTTTATTAATAAAGCGTTATCTGACTTTTTAAAAACTGTGAATTAGTTGACAATTTTCATAAGTTGTAAGAATTCATATAAAAATTTCAAATTTTTGAAGAGTTTTTGTGTTTGGGATCTTTTGGCAAAAGTCACATCATGTTTATTAACACCTGCTCCTTTTAGACAGGATTTACCCCAGACCCCACTGCTCCCTATTATTTCCTGACACCAATAACTTTCTAACACCTGGCTTCCTCCACTCTTTGTTTCATTTTGTTTCTGTTTTTTTTTTGTTATTTTTTTTGCTTTTTAGGGCCGCATTCCCAGCATATGGAAGTTCCCGTGCCAAGAGTCAAATTGGAAGTACAGCTGCTGGCTGACATCACAGCCACAGAAAAGCCAGATCTGGGCTGAGTCTGCGACCTGCTGCAGACGGCAACACCGGATCCCCGACCCACTGGGGGAGGGCAGGGATCAAACCCCCATCCTCATGGATACTAGTCAGATTCGTTTCCACTGAGCCACAATAGGAACTCCCCTCCACTCTTGTTATCTGCCTGGACTTGTAGGCTTTCAGACCCTAGAATAAGCCTATTTGTGGTACATTTGGCAACTTTTGTTCTACATGTCAGTGTAATTTTTCATGTCTAACTTAGAAATGAAGTGTGTCCCCTATTGGAGCTCCAAGTCATATTTATTCTGAGACACACACACACCAGCTTTTAGTGCCTTTCTAGTTCTAGAACAATCTTCCGGCATGACAAACTCCACTGAGAACCTTCAGGAGTGAAAGCACGGAAAGACTCAATTGTGTTTCAAAATAGTTTTCACTTTTGGAAGTTTATTTTTTTGAACATGTAAACACCCACACATCGATTGGAAATTCTTTTCTTTATTTTTGAAACCTCACAAACATTCGATCCAGATGTTTACCTAAAGTGATTCATTTACCAGTGTGGGGCACACCCAGTCATCCTAAAAAAGAAAAATCACTGAGTATAACAATAGATGGTTGCACAGTCTGAAGTAAGATAAAGGGAGATATATGTAAAATAGCAAGAATGGTGACATGTCACTCACTGGATAGCCAGTGCCTATATATTTTAGGGGCTGCATTTTTTAGTAAGCATCTCTTGTGTGTACAGAACTGTACTAGGCAATTGCAGAAGCTGTAGTCTGTCTGACAAGCTATGGGCTTCAGATCTCGAAAACTAAACAAAACCAGCAAGTATGTTATAATGGATGCAATAGGAGTTGATGAGTGCTCTGCATGAAGAGGGGTGTAGAGAAGAATAAGGGAGATGGGGAGCATTGGCCAGTTCCTGTACTTAACAGTGTGGTCAGGGTGGCTCATGATGAAAAGATGCAATTCGAGGAGGACCTGAGGGAGGTAAGGGGGTTAGCCAAGTGGCTCTGCATGGAAAGAGCCTTCCAGGATGAGGCAAGAGCTCAAGGAAAGCCCTGAGGAAGGAGTGTGCCCAGTGTGTTCAAGGAGCTGTGTGCTGAGTGGCAGTGCAGCCAGGTTGACTACAGTGAAGAATAAATACTTGAACCCACACTGTTCTTCACGGGAGTCATCATCCAATCTCTCTAGCTAAGGAACAGTTATCACTTTTTTTTTTTACACTAGCTGTAAAAGATTTGTTTTGAACTTTTTTAAATTAAAATATATTTGATTATTTACATTGTTGTGTCAATTATTGCGTATAGCAAAGTGACCCAGTCATACATGTATATACATTCCTTTATTTATATTATCTTCCATCATGTTCTGTCCCAAGAGACTGGACACAGCTCCCTGTGCTATACAGTAGGACCTCATTGCTTATCCGTTCCAAATGTATTAGTTTGTATCTATTAAACCCAAACTCCCAGTCCATCCCACTCCCTCCCCCAGCTCCGTTGGCAACTGTGAGTCTGTTCTCTGTGTCTGTGAGTCTATTTCTGTTCTGTAGATAGATTCATTGTGCCACATTTTAGATTCCACATATAAGTGATAGCATGTGGTATTTTTATTTCTCTTTCTGGTTTACTTAGTATGCGAATCTCTAGTTACATCCAGGTTGCTGCAAATGGCATTATTTTGTTCTTTTTTATGGCTGGGTGTGGAGAAAAGGGAACATTCCTATACCCTTGGTGGGAATGTAAACTGGTACAATCATTGCGGAAAACAGTATGGAGGTTCCTCAGAAGACTAAATATAGGACTATCTTATGATCCAGAAATCCCACTCCTGAGCATTTATCAGGACAAAATTATAATTCAAGAAGATACGTGCACCCCCATGTTCACTGCAGCACTATTCATAATAGTCAAGACATGGAAACAATCTAAATGTCCATGATGAATGGATTAAGAAGATGTGGTACATATCACTTATTTTAAAGTATCCTTTCTTTGAATTTGGTCACTACCTGAGCCTTTGAGACTCCATGGCAGGGTCAGAGGCATTTTCAGCACTGTGGGTTCAGTTTTGTAAGGAGAGCTTACACCCTAGTTGGCTCTGCAGTGGAGGAGACCTCAACCCCAGGCACCTGTCCCTGCATAATGAATTCTCCGGACCTGGCTGCCCTTGCCTTATTCCCAAGCCACTGTCCTGTTCCAGATAGCAAATGCAGGTGCTTTTCAAAAGAGTAGCTGGATTTCCAGTTGTGGCTCAGCGGTAACAAACACGACTAGTATCCATGAGGATGCAGGTTCCATCCCTGGCTTCGCCCAGTGGGTTAGAGATTTGGCATTGCCGTGAGCTGCGGTGTAGGTCCAAGATGCAGCTTGGATCTGGCATTGCAGTGGCTGTGGCGCAGGACCCCTAACCTGGGAACTTCCATATGCTGCAGGCTCAGCCCTAAAAGGCAAAAACAAAACCAAACAAAAAATCCTCCAAAACAAAGGGGAAGTCCCCAAGGAAAAGAATAAGAACTGGAAGTTGTTATTTTACTCTGCGTGTGCATTTCTCTCCATGAAGCAATACCTGCAGTTTAGAGGGTGCCTTGTGAGCCTCTCCCTAACAGAGCTTCGTGTCTCCTTAATACAGCTGCTCGCTGAGGACTGGCCCTTTGGAGCTGAGATGTGTAAGCTGGTGCCTTTCATACAGAAGGCCTCCGTGGGAATCACTGTGCTCAGTCTATGTGCTCTAAGTATTGACAGGTAAGAGCATATCTCTAAGCCAGGTATATCCTGACCACTCTCCTAGTGATTGCTATGTTACTTAGAAAATAAACTCCATAATGCAATAAAACCCAGCTCTGCCAGCCTGGCAAACACTTCTGTTCTGCTCTTCAGATATCGAGCCGTTGCTTCTTGGAGTCGAATTAAAGGAATTGGGGTTCCAAAATGGACAGCGGTGGAAATTGTTTTAATTTGGGTGGTCTCCGTGGTCCTGGCCGTCCCCGAAGCCTTGGGTTTTGACATGATTACCACTGACTATAAAGGAAATCATCTGCGAATCTGCTTGCTCCATCCTGCTCAGAAAACAGCCTTCATGCAGGTAAATTTTCCTTTTTTTTTCCCCCTTTCTGTTCTTGCCTTATAAATATTTAGCTATTTTTACCCTGATCTCCTCTCCTTGGGAAGCTATTGATTTATGACTGTTCTTGGCATAAATTCAGAGTGTAGGTCCCAGGACAGCAAGGTTAACCATGACTAATGACCTAAGCTGCAAGAAGCTGGGCCACTGCTCCTCCAAGAATCCCCTGGTGCTCAGGGATACAGATAAACCAAGTTTACATAAGAGAATTGATCTAAATTTATAGCTTTTCTACTCAAATTCCCATAAGGACCAGCAGCTACCACATATTTTGCATTAAACAACACAGTAGCCATCAGAAGGAGTGGGAGGTTCAGGCAATGATCCAAGTAGATGTTGCCCCGGTATGGATGGATTGGTAGGCGGCTGTGGGGATCCGTGAGTATTGGGATAAATGACAAGCCTGTCTTCTCTCTAAAGGGAAAGCTGCCGTTGCAAAGAACGTCTTGGCCATTTATTCAGGGACATCTAATCAGGAACTAGGAAAAGGATGGCTATACTGGTCATCAAAAGAAGAGATCCTAAATGTAAAAGACGCTTCCCAGGAGTTCCCTTCCTAGCTCAGTGGTTAATGAACCCAACTAGGATCCACGAGGATGTGGGTTCCATCCCTGGCTCCATTCAGTGTGTTAGAGATCCATTGTTGCTGTGAGCTGTGGTGTAGGTCTCAGACATGGCTCGGATCCCACATAGCTGTGGCGTAGGCTGACAACTGTAGCTCCAATGCAACCCCTAGCCTGGGAACCCACGGGGTGTGGCCCTAAAGAGGAAAAAAAAAAAAAAAAAGACACTTCCCCGCAGAATGGGTTAGGAGGAATTAATGTAAGGGTAAGCTAGTCCAAGTGTCACCAATGATATTTCTATTTTACATATAAGGAGACTACATAAGTCTTACGAATATATGTATAGATCATAGTAATTAAAAGAATAATGAGGCATTAATGTGACACTGAGAATAAGGTTGCTGTTTTCTTGTATCTATTTAGTTAAAAGAAAAAGTATTGCCTAGATTACATAAGTTCTGCTCCAACACAGACGTATCTGGAACAAGAATTTAAAGGAAAAAGAACAGCAAAAGAAAAAGAAAAGGCATGTCATAAACTGCTTTGATTTTTAATTGATAGGTTAGATGTATACATTACTGAGCTAAATGATTACTACAGAATCTTCATATCTGTTTTCCCATGAAATAAACTTGTTAAAAAGTGAAAACTAGACTTCCTGTCGTGGTGCAGCAGAAACGAATCTGGCTAGGAACCATGAGGTTGCGGGTTCGATCCCTAGCCTTGTTCAGTGGGTTAAGGATTAGGCGTTGCCGTGGGCTGTGGTGTAGGTTGCAGACTTGGCTCAGATCTGGCGTTGTTGTGGCTGTGGTGTAGAACAGAAGCTCTAGCTCCAATTAGACCCTTAGCCTGGAAACCTCCATAAGCGAGGGCGCAACCCTAAAAAGCAAAAAAAAAAAAAAAAAAGTGAAAACCTGGAGTTCCCATTGTGACTCAGTGGGTTACGAACCCTACTAGTATCCTTGAGGATGCCGGTTCAATCCCTGACCTTGCTCAGTGGGTTAAGGACTCAGCGTTGCCATGAGCTGTGGTGTAGGTCAAGGACTCTTCTCTGACCTTGTGTTGCTGTGGCTGTGGTGTCGGCCAGCAGCTGCAGCTCTAATTCCACCTCCAGGCTGGGAATTTCCATATGCCAAGGCTATGGCCCTGAAAAGCAAAACGGAGGGGGGAAGAAAAGTGAAAACCTCCCTTAAACACTAGGATATCTTTACACATTCAGATGTGGTCTTTCACACAAAGAATCCCTTAAGGCTAACCTGGTCACATGAAGACAAAAATATTTGAATTACCAATTATTTTAAATTTTGCCTACCTGCTTAAATTTTTATGTGTCATGATAGCACACTGCCTTAGAGAATTGAAATGCTTTTCAGGAAGAGTTTACTTCATTTAATTTAATTATTTAATTACTTATTCAGTAGATGTGGCTTGAAAGATTCTACATAGTATTTATAAAATTGATCTACTTTAGGAGATAATTATGAATGAGTTTCTAATTTAACCTTTAGTGTGTAAGATTTTCTTACGGAGGAATATTAATGACAACATTTTCTCTTCCTCATAGTTTTACAAGACAGCTAAAGATTGGTGGCTATTTAGTTTCTATTTCTGCTTGCCACTAGCCATCACTGCATTTTTTTATACCCTAATGACCTGTGAAATGCTGAGAAAGAAGAGTGGCATGCAAATTGCTTTAAATGATCACTTAAAGCAGGTAAGGCAATAGAAGTATTTGCTGACTCATTATTACAGTCCTGATTATGAATATGAAAATTACTATGATGATAAACTAAAATTAGCATAAAACAGAATATTCTGGTATTATGATATACAAACACTATTTTCTGTATCATGTAACTGGAGATGTTCTGTGTAATCTGAAAGGATATAAAGAGAGATAATACCTTTCAAAGATGAATCTCGGTTCATTTTGGTTCTAAGATTGACTATTCAATTTAAAAATCAGTGTCCTGAAGTTTTACAAATGACATTGACTTTTTGTAAAAAATCTGAGGTCTTTTATTTGGGAAGAGAAAGCCGTGTGATGATAATGACCTACGCAGTCAAGTGTCTGATATGATTTTGTTTCAGAGACGGGAAGTGGCCAAAACAGTGTTTTGCCTGGTCCTTGTCTTTGCCCTGTGCTGGCTTCCCCTTCATCTCAGCAGGGTTTTGAAGCTCACTCTTTATGATCAAAACGATTCCAATAGATGTGAGCTTTTGAGGTAAGAAAGGTAAAATAGCAATAGTTGTGTAAATAAACGCCATTCAGAAGCTTTTTTTTCATTGATTTCTTTCACTGGCGGGAAGAGAGGGTACCGTTTTGCTCATCCTTAGGAAGCAATTAAGATGCTCATTTCTGGAGTTCCCGTCGTGGCGCAGTGGTTAACGAATCCGACTAGGAACCATGAGGTTGCGGGTTCGACCCCTGGCCTTGCTCAGTGGGTTAACGGTCCGGCGTTGCCGTGAGCTGTGGTGTAGTGTAGGTCGCAGACGCTGCTCGGATCCTGCGTTGCTGTGGCTGCGGCACAGGCCAGTGGCCACAGCTCCGATTAGACCCCTAGCCTGGGAACCTCCACATGCCGCGGGTGCGGCCATAAACCCGCGGCCATAAAATGACAAAAGGCAAAAAAAAATAAATAAATAAATAAAAGATGCTCATTTTTACCTGTACTCCTATTTCTGAGGGAGAAATAAAGGGGACTTATGAAAACACTGGGAATGGAGAGCCAGCATTGTCCAAATGATGAGTGAGTGGCATGCTTGAAAATAGCAGGTCTCCTTTGCACTTTGTGAATCCTTTCTTTTCAGCCAGTCTCAGCACTTCCAAAAGAGATTTTATTTAAAAAGGGAAAATTGGGCATGGGCGCATAAATGGGGGTGGGGCCGTGACAGGGACAGAGAATAAGAGAGACAAAAAGACAGAGCAAGCCATTATCAGCAAACACTAGTGATAAAGCCAGAACCATTGTGTAGGAGTAATTTTTTTTTCCTCACAAAAACACAAAAGTCTGCAAAGAATACATGCTCAAAGCAGTATTTCTTTTATAGACATGCCTTTTATTATTTTTTTTACAGCTTTTTGTTGGTATTGGACTACATTGGCATCAACATGGCCTCCCTGAATTCCTGTATTAATCCAATAGCTTTGTATTTGGTGAGCAAAAGATTCAAAAACTGCTTTAAGGTAAGAGTGTATTCAAAAATAAAAGCCCTTTTTAATCTGACATCAAACATAACCTTTCCAAACTATTAACATTTCTGTCTGGAGAGATCTAGTAAATTGCTTTATAGTTTTCCCTTGTATTACATAACAGGTGAACTTTAAAAAATACTTTTGCTAGGAGGAGTTCCCGTCGTGACTAGGAACCATGAGGTTGCGGGTTTGATCCCTGGCCTCGCTCAGTGGGTTAACGATCTGCCCGTGAGCTGTGGTGAAGGCTGCAGACGCGGCTCGGATCCCGCGTTGCTGTGGCTGTGGCGAAGGCCGGCAGCTACAGCTCCTGTTAGACCCCTAGCCTGGGAACCTCCGTATGCCGCCGAGTGCAGCTCTAGATAAAGGCAAAAAGCCAAAAAAAAAAAAAAAAAGGAATTAGCATATGCTACTTATATAACTATATGTTTTTAAGGGGAAAAAAATAAGAGGGCATGGAGAGAAAGTGGTCCAAGAACTGCAGATCATGAAAAGAAAGAACCCTGGAGAGTAGGAAGGGCTGTGACAGTGTAACTGGTATAACCTTATAATGAGAGTTACTTGTTTTATACAGTCATGCTTATGCTGCTGGTGCCAGTCATTTGAAGAAAAACAGTCCTTGGAGGAAAAGCAGTCATGCTTAAAGTTCAAAGCTAATGATCACGGATATGACAACTTCCGTTCCAGTAATAAATACAGCTCATCTTGAAAGGAGGAATATTCATTTTCTTTCTTTTGGACGGACATCATTAAAACAACGAGGCGTTTGCCAAAACAAAACAACTGTGTGTTTGCACAAAACAATATAAAAATGTAAGCGTGAATATTTTCTCAACGCTCGGAGTTATACACATGACAATTTACGAGCTGTTTACTGCATAAGAAGAAAACCGTGAGAATTAAGAAAGCCTCATTGTGAAAGCACTTAATTCTTTACAGTCAGCACTTCAATGTAGCTCTTCACAACTTCCAGTATATTCATAACCACTTACATTTAAATTGAGCTCACTCAGAATTCTTATTAAAGATTTTTTTTTACATTAAGGTGAATCTGATATAAAGGAAAAATGTGTCAATAAGCGACAGCATTTTAAAATGATATTTAAATCACTCCATTTAAAATTTTTTAAAAATCCTTTTTTTTTTTTTTGATTGTGCCAAAGTTCCCCAGCCAGGGACTAAATCAAACCACAGCAGTAACCCAAGCCACAGCCATGACAATGTCAGGTCCTTAAGCACTAGGCCACAAGGGAACTCCTAAAAGTTTTTCAGAATAACTTTTTCATTAACATTGTCACACATTGGTTAGACTCTAGTTGGAGGCAGCCTGTGAGAGCAGTTTAGCTGGTATATTTTTTTGACATCAGAGACGTAGTTAGACGAGTGGGACGGAGTATCCGAGAGATGGAGGTTTTTGAGAATCATTAAACTTTACATTCAGATAAAATCAAATGTCACAAAGGGAGAGAGAGAGGAGGTTTGGAATGCCAGCCAAAAAGACTGTTTTGAAATCACCCGCTCACGTACTCTGCAAAGAAGATAAGAGAATACAACCTACAATTTTGGGATGATTATTCACACATTCTTCTTTCACTCTTGTAGTTTAAATGCTGTTTGTTTAGTTTTGTCATCTGTAAATACGTGTAGATGATTAAACGCAGGGCAGGCCCCCATGTTCATACCTTTACCGTGAAGCGACGCCTGTAACCCCATCATGGACGGGTTGTGAGTTGCCTGGAGCAGTGTCCACATGGCAAAGGAGCAGGCAGCATCTTCTCTTACTCCTGCTGCAAGTAGAAGGGTCTCTGGCATATGTACAATATGATAGTTAAAATACTGACTATTGTTAAGACCACAGAATTTAGAGTCAAGGTAACGGTTTCCTGTAAAGATTATTACTAATTTTTATATTATTTTTGTAAATAACTAATATAAAAGAGTTCTGGATGTGGTGCTTTCCTGTCACTTATAGGCAAAACTGCTTTTTTTTTTTTTTCCCTGTCTTTTCTTAGGACTGCACCCAGGGCATGTGGAGGTTCCCAGGCTAAGGGTCCAATCGGAGCTGTAGCTGCCGGCCTGCGCCACAGCCACAGCAATGCAAGATCTGAGCTACATCTGTGACCTACACCACAGCTCCCAGCAACGCTGGATCCTTAACCCACTGAGTGAGGCCAGGGATTGAACCTGCATCCTCATGGATGCCAGTCAGATTCGTTTCTGCTGAGCCACGATGGGAACTCCCAAAACTGCTTTCTGAGACTATTAAGAACCTCTTGCTTTGTGCCTTCTCGCCTCCTTTCATCTCCCCGGCAAAGTGCCTTAGGTTAATGTGGATGAGATGTGTGTGAAAGTATGTACAAGAGAAAACGGAAGGCAGAGGAAATGAGACGGGGTGGGAGGAAACCCACGGGACGGATTCCCATTCTCAGCCCGATGTTCGTCATTGCCCGTCACATCAATGCAAAAGGTCCTGATTCTGTTCCAGCAAAACACAGTGCAATGTTCTCAGAGTGACTTCAGGAACTAATTGGGCCCAAGAGCTTTGACTCTGTCTTAAAATATAACAGAATTTCTACTATTTTTTTTTTTTAACCCAGGGCCACATGTTGGGAATAAGCTAGCAATGTTGTTTTCCGCCAGCATCTCATGTGATGACACAGTTAAACCAAACCCCAACGATGTGGCCTAAGAGAAAGAATGATAATTCCACATGCGACATGAATCTATTTACAAATTGCTCAGTCTTATTTATTAATTTCTTCCCAACCACTTCTTCTGATGCTTATCATCATGAAAGACATTTCCAACTTCAGATTTTA
>PVHT021183727.1:12704279-12747954 GCA_004024745.2 Catagonus wagneri | reverse complement strand
GACGCGGCTCGGATCCCGCATTGCTGTGGCTGTGGCGAGGGCCGGCAGCTACAGCTCCTATAGATCCCTAGCCTGGGAACCTCCATATGCCGCGGGTGTGGCCCTAGATAAGGCAAAAAGACAAAAGAAAAAAGAAAAAAAAAAAAAGAAAAGGGCTTTGTAGTTAATAGATACCGTTTAATAATCATTAGGTCCAAGTGGCCTCTGTGATCTGTTACTCTCCAAACAATGATGAAGACCTTCACTGATGTATTCCTGGGACCCACCATGAGACCAGTTACCCATTCATAACTCTTGACTTAGGAACACACTTCCTGTTTCCAAGCACTTCTGTACCCACCCCCCATACCCTAGGTTAACTGTCAGATTGTCCCAATGGCCCCTCAGTGGTGCAGAATACAGCTACCAGTGCTTCCAGATTGTCATCAAATCCACCCAGTCCCACCTTATGAGCAAATTACCCTCCGATAAACCAATCCATTGCTCACATGGAGCTGTCTGCCTTATTTTTAGGTCTCAAGATACCTTCTCAGTTCAGTGGGCACTTTTCATTCCCTCCATCCTCCAATACCAACACTCATAGGTAATTCTTCAAACGCATCCACTAGAATGGATATATTCAAAAAGACAAATAATGGGGAGTTCCCTTCATGGCTCAGTGGTTAACGAATCCGACTAAGAACCATGAGGTTGCGGGTTCGATCCGTGGCCTTGCTCAGTGGGTTAAGGATCCGGCGTTGCCGTGAGCTATGGTGAAAGTTGCAGACGCGGCTCGGATCCCGCGTTGCTGTGGCTGTGGCGAAGGCCGGCAGCTACAGCTCCTGTTAGACCCCTATCCTGGGAACCTCCATGTGCCACGGGTGCGGCTCTACATAAAGGCAAAAAGACAAAAAAAAAAAAGACAAATAATAACAAGTGTTAGTGAAGATGTGGAGAAATTAGAACTCTTGTACATTGTAGGTCGAATGCAAAATCATGCATTCACATTGGAAAATATTTGGCAGTTTCTTGAAAAGCTGTACATTAATGTATCTTAGTTATAAATAAGTAATTCTATTCTTAAGTATCTACACAAGAGAAATGAACACAGGTGTCCACATAAAGACTTGTATGCAACATTCCCAGCCGCTGTATTCATTATATCCCCACACTGGTAACAACCCAAATGTCGGTCGCTTGGTGAATGAATAAACAGAATGTGATGTGTCCATACAATGGAATTCTATCCACCAATAAAAGGCAACAAAAAGTCCTGATAGGTGCCACACCACGGATAAACCTCAAAAACATTATGCTAAGTCAAAACCTAGATCTAAAGACCCCTGATTGTACAATTCCATTTATATGAAATGTCCAGAAAAGGCTAGTCTATACAGACAAAAACAGATCAGTGGTTGATGAGGGCTGGGGTTGGGGAAGGAGGTTGGTGGCAAATGGACCCAGATATCTTTCTGGGGGGTGATGAGAATGTTCTAAAAATGGACTGTGGCAATGGTTACAAAATTCTTTAAATTTAGTAAAAAAAAATCTAGTTTTACTAAAAAAATTTAAATGGTATACTTAAATCAGATAAAATTTTATGCTGCTTAATTAGACCTCAATGTAGTATTTTTTAAGAAAAAAGAAGCAGCAGACATTCATGTGGATTAATAAAATCTGCAGAGGAATATAGACTACAGAAACTCTCAGAATTTTCAAATGAGAATCTAAATTAATTATGAAATATCTTATTTCCTATGGAACCATTGTGTACAAACAGGAATTTGATCCTCAGAAATCATCTTCTGTTCTGGAACTTTAGTAATAGCACATCTTCTCACGCATGTGCTGTACACTGCAAGCCCTGTCAAGCCCAAGAACAATGCTGGGCACAGATATAGTACAGCTTGTTTTTTTTTGTTTTGTTTTGTTTTTAATGTTATCATGACCTAGTTTTGAGGTCCTGACTAGTTAGAGGCCAATCAGTTCTCTTTCTTGAACAGCTGATTAAATCCATACCCCCAATGACTTCCCTTTCAGGCTCTCACACTCTAGGCTACAATAAGATTGCCCTGATCACCCCAAGGCCAGGTACCCAGCAACCAGGAACAGCCCCTCTATCCTGGACCTGAAACCATTCAAATTAGCCAATCCACAGGGAGCCCAGAAACCTAGATAATCCCACCCTTCTGCCCTAATAAGCTCCCCCTCCAGCTCCAGCTAGCTGTTACCTTGGCCTTGGCTGCAACCCCTTGGGGAGCCATACACAGCAGCCTCCTCTCCTTTGGAGCTGCAGATAACACTTGAGTTCTGCCTTTCGTCCATTTAAATGTCAATGCTTTCTGTCCTTGCATCAAAAGAATCTTGATATCTTACAAAACAACAGAGCAGATGCTTGATGATGTAAGAGATCCATGTGGAACTGTGTATCCATCAGACTTTCAAGTGTGTTTTTCCAAAATCTTCTCATTTGCTAAGCCCTTCTTGAAGTCAGTCTAATTGGTCTGGAAGTTTCTGCCCTTTACTTTCTCTGGAAATCTCCAAAGTTAATGTATATAACAATCCTCTCAATCAAGTATTTTTTGATTATTTATTTGCAAACAGGACAAGAAATCACAGAATTGGTTTTGACAAAGAGCCTAACAAATGAACTTTAAAAAAAAAAATCGAAGTTCCCATTGTGGCTCAGTGGAAACGAACCCAACTAGGAACCCTGAGGTTGCGGGTTCGATCCCTGGTCTCGCTCAGTGGGTTAAGAATCTGGCATGGCCATGAGCTGTGGTGTAGTTCGCAGACGCGGCTTGGATCTGGCGTTGCTGTGGCTCTGGCATAGGCTGGCAGCTACAGCTCCGATTAGACTCCCTAGCCTGGGAACCTCCATATGCCGCGGGTGTGGTCCTAAAAAAAAAAAATCATAGTCACTACTTTTCCAGGATTTTCATTCTATCCTAGGAGGTCTTTGAGAAAATGAGAAATGTCTGATACTGAGAGTGTTCAGCTTATATCCTCTCTCATACGACTGGGAACACATAGCATTTTCATGCTTATAAAACTTAACTGAATTATAAACTTAACAACTGACAAACATCATTGACTTCAGGACTGAATGGTGCATCTGCTATTTAGAGGGACTTCGGCTAATTTAAAGTATTCCTCATCTTGCTTCCTTATTCCTTCCAAGGCGCTCAATGTTATGGTTACAGGGGACTGGTTGAGCAAGTAGCATTTAGTGGTTCCAGATTTTCTTTCGTAAACTCTTCTGTGCAAAAAATCAACCGTGTGACGTACTTTAATGAAGAGGAATGCGTTGTTTATTCTCTTTTCAAGTTTGGCTGGGAGATAACATCACTCTCCTCTTCCAGAAGGCTGGCTCCCCAGAGTGTTCACTGTTGTGGGAGATTAAACACACACACAGCATATAGGCAGTCAGATGTCCAACAGAAGGTGGCCTCTTCCTCCACCCACTATTCCTTCCCGTCTCCATTAATTGACTTGGAGCTGTTATTTTATTTTTTTTTAGGGCTGCACCCTCGGCATGTGTAAGTTCTCAGGCTAGAGGTCAAATCGGAGCTCCAGCTGCCGGACTACGCCACAGCCACAGTATCCTAGCTTCATCTGCAAACTGCACCACAGCCCACGGCAACGCCGGATCCTTAACCCACTGAGCGAGGCCAGGGATCAAAACCACGTGCTCATGGATCCTAGTCGGGTTTGTTAACAGCTGAGCTATGAAAGGAACTCCAACTCAGACCTGTTCTTAACTACTCTCAGACTAACTTTTCCAACATTCACCTTGACTCCAGGAGGTATGAGTTGAGACTGGTTATTAAGACTTCTCAAATAGAAAAGAGGGCCCAGGAGAAGTTTAGAAAGATGCTAAAACCCATTCAAATGGAATCAGATTTAGAGAGATTTATTTCCTCTGCTATTTGTGACAAGATAAACCCACTTGCATTGCCATAAATAGGGATGATGTGCATTGCTATAAACCTCTGAAGACCCATTTAGTTAAGTCATCAAATAAAAGCATCTAAGAGAAAACTGCCTGTAAAGATAACTTGAGAAATAAAATAAAGCTCCTGAATCCTAAAATATCCTCTTCGCTAGTCTACCAAGCGCTGGAGGTATTGATGCTGGAGTACAGTTATTGTCTCCAGAATTTCTTTGCAAAAGACACCACTGTCAGGTAGAAAGAACATGATGATTAGCATAGGTGGGTTTATTGAATTTCCTTGTGACAGAGAGCAGGTCTTGTAAAAATGTGGCCTGGTTATCCTAACAACTTCTCTGAGGACAGAAAACATTAAAAGGCTCTATTCCTGTATCTACTCATTCATTTACCTGCCCAAACACTAGAGTTTTACTATGACTTGGTCAAGTAGAATCAAAAATTTGGTAGAAGCCAGCATGGACCCTGAAAAAGTCATAAGTATTCTACTTATGTCATCTTTATTTCCACATGAGATTTGAGGCTGTGCAGTCCACAACAAGGAATATAAGTTAAAGAGGTCAATCATTTAGAAGTAAGAATAGGAGTTCCTGTTGTGGCTCAGCAGGTTACGAACCCAGCATAGTGTCCATGAGGATGCAGGTTCGATCCCTGGCCATGCGCAGTGGGATATGGCACTGCCACAAGCCAAGGCATAGGTTGCAGATGGGGCTGGGATCCGATGTTGTTATACCTGAGGCATAGGCCAGCAACTGCAACTCTGATTTGACCCATAGCTGGGAATTTGCATACACCATGGGTGCAACCTTAAAAGAAAGAGAGAGGGAGAGAGAAAGGAAGGAAGGAAGGAAGGAAGAAAGGAAGGAAGGGAGAGAGAAAGAGAGAGAGAAAGGAAGAAAGAAAATATCAAAACTCTAAAAAATACAAACAGGCATTCCCGTTGTGGCTCAATGGTTAACAAATCTGACTAGGAACCATGAAGTTGCGGGTTCGATCCCTGGCCTTGCTCAGTGGGTTAAGGATCCGGCGTTGCCATGAGCTGTGGTGTAGGTCGCAGACGCAGCTCAGATCCCGCGTTGCTGTGGCTGTGGCGAAGGCCGGCGGCCACAGCTCCTGTGAGACCCCTAGCCTGGGAACCTCCATATGCCGCAGGTGTGGCCCAAATAAGGCAAAAAGACAAAACATAAATAAATAAATAATACAAACAAAAAATAAATCCAATCCAAACCTATATCTTTTCTGGAAATGGTCATAATAATTGATTATGAGTAGGCTAACATGCCCAAATATCATTTTTCAGAATCAGGAAACTAAAAGATTTTATCAAGCAAGAAAAAAGTTTTCATGGGTCCTAAATTATAGGAAAATTTTCACATGGAACCTGTTTAGGAGACACTGACTAACACAGGGGACAAATAGGATTTGTCCATCCTAGAACAAGTGCAGAGCAGAGGCTCAAATGATGATTTTACACACAGATCCTTAAGATCATGTCCTTCCAACATCTGTAAAAGGACAGTTCCCACAGAGACCCACCAACATTCTGAACGAAAAGAGACAATGACCCTAACTATCCAACTACATTCCCTCAGCCCCAAGAGATAAGTGCATAAACTCACACAGGAATTTTTTAAAATTATACTTTGAAAAAGTAAAACATTTTAAAGTATTTCGATTAACTACAAATTCTACATGAGCCTGCTCTCACAGCACCACGGCTCTAAGTCCACCCTTCACCCAGTAATGAATGGAAATACATCAATTTATTCTGCAATGATAAGCATCAGTGTCATTGGTTTAAGAATTATATTTCATTGCTCAGCATGACTAATCTGTCATAGCCTGATTCAAAGAAATAAAATTACAGTCTGTTTGACTAGCCTGCATCAAACTGAAAATATGAAAAGAAGAATGATATCAGAGGAAGGCATCAGCAGGCTCTCATGGCAGTGACTCAGTGAGCAATATCCTGAAAATGAAGTAAAACCAAAGTTTCCTTGCAACATCCCCTTCCCTGTAAAATGATTGTTATTGTTTTATCATGTTTCAGTGTATTCTGATTTGGGATGAAATTATTAGTTGTATGTTTCATATTAGGAGACCCACGCTTTAAGCTTGAGGCTATAAAGAGTTCATGTTTTGTCTAGCCACCTTAAGTACACTTGAGCCAAAATTGCTTACCTGTTTCATTTCAGACGTTCATTGCAATCCTCTAGTATCACAGGATGTTATTCATTTTCTTTTCAGTTAAAACAGAAAATCTTAATAGAAGTCAGAATTTGTCTCTGTGATATTGTGGACTTTAATTTTCTCTCCACACAGTTTTAGAAAAACTATGAAACTTTAGTCCATTTTATGTACCTATTTCATTTTTAAAAGTTTTAACCTTTTTGTTACTAGATTCTATTGAAAATATAAGGGGGGAAATGTAACTTGAATGCTTATATGTGTATCTTCAGTATATACGTATTATATACGCATATATGTACTTAGAGTAGATATTCACATAATTCATATTCTGATGCCATAGGCAACTAAAATGGTAGCTAATTTGAACAGCAGGGCTCAAAAGAGGCAAATAGGTCCTGTGAGCAGCCTCCTGCCACATCAGTGTTTTTCAAACACTATATCATGTATGAGTTCAAGCGCTTTTTTTTTTTTTTTTTTTTTTTGCTTTTTAGGGCCACACCCAAGGCATATGGAAGTTCCCAGGCCAGACCAGAGCTACAGCTGCCAGCCTAAACCACAGTCACAGCAACACTGGATCCTTAACCCACTGAGCGAGCCCAGGGATTGAACCTGCACACTCATGGACCCTAGTTGAGTTCTTAACCCACTGAGCCACGACGGGGACTCCCTCAAGTGCTTCAGAAGTGCAATCTCTGATAAAAATTCTGGCTCCACCTGTAAGCTCCACTTCTACTCAAACACGGCAGGAATGAGATCCTCCTGTGAGTCACAACAAAAGGATGAAAGTTGGTGTCCACTCAAGATGGCTCTCCTTCAGTCTACACAGAACACCTACTCTACCAAATTAAGTAAAATTCAACGCTACCAAGTATTTGATAAAGGTTCCAAATATCTGAGAGTTGAGAGAGAATCTCAGAGATGGCTAATTATGGTTTCACTTGCCCCTTCGAGTTCTTCCCTAAGCCCCCTTGTCTTGGACACCAACACTTGTTGCCTACTTACTATTGACTCTCTTTCATTGGGTTCAAGGGTCCCCTCTGAATTCCCAGGCATTCAGTCCCACGGGGATGCACCGCGGACGCTTTTAGTCCCTCTTCTCGATGATGATTAAGAAAAAATCATCACTTCCCAGAAATCCCAACTTAACTTTTCCTACTGAACTTTTTCCTACTTCTCTCCCTTGGGCACGACTGTGCCTGCACACACGCATACGCATGCTCCCCAACACGGACACACACACATACTTCTCCCCTCCAGTGGCTCATGCTTAGGTAACAGAGAGGTGTGGAGAATCCCAGAAGGAAAATCTCTCAGGACTAATCCCATCTGCTGGTTCTCGTAACAGCTCTGGTCAACAACAGCTGCTGCCCTCGCAGTCTGCGCCAGGGACTGGTGGTTTCTTCCTTTCTCCAACCCTTCTTAGGAAGACAGAGCTTCAGCAGCTTTCTCCATACAGCAGATGTTGCCAACATACAGAGTTTTATGTGCGTGCCCAGTTTGTTCATCTCTCTCTGAGTTCACTACACCAAGTACCACATCATCATCGCCATTCCCTGGGAATTCACACTGCAGTAAATATTCCAGCGGGAACCACAGTGATTCTCAGTTCTACGGGAAAGAGCTATTTAAGTTGCAATTGATCCTAGAGTTCTACCACACCATCATACTCCCCAAAATTTCCAGAAAAATTCCACTGACGGCAGAGGAGGAGGTGTGACCTCTGAGGTCTTGAGGCTTAACATGAAGTTGCACAGATTTATGAAACATTACAAGCATAACTTACTCATATTTTAGCCTAAATATCCATGGGATTTTTTTTCTTAGCCCAGGAATCTTTTTTTTTTTTTTTGCAATTATAGGTATATAAAAATCATCACAACTCAATTTGATAGCATTTCCGTCCCAAACCCTCAGTGCACCCCTCCACCCCCCAACTTGTCTCATTTGGAAACCATAGGTTTTCCAAAGTCTGTGAGTCATTCTCTGTTCTGCAAAGAAGTTCATTGTGTCTTTTTAGTTTCCACATGTAAGTGGAAGCATTGGATGTTGCTGTCCAATTGTCTGACTGGTTTCACTTTGCATGATAATTTCTAGGTCCATCCATGTTGCTATAAATGTTGTTATTTCATTCCTTTTAATGGCTGAGTAATATTCCATTGTGTGTATGTACCATATCTTCCCTATCCGCTCTTCTGTTGATGGGCATTTAGGCTGTTTCTATGACCTGGCTATTGCACAGAGTGCTGCAATGAACACTGGAGTACATGTGTCTTTTCGAGTCATGGTTTCCTCTGGATAGATGCCCAGGAGTGGGATTGCTGGGTATCCATAGGATTTTTGAAATTTATTTCCAAATACACTTAGGTTTGTTTTATTTTATTTTATTTTATTTTTTGTCTTTTTGTCTTTATGTAGAGCTGCACCCACGGCATATGGAGGTTCCCAGGCTAGGGGTCTAACAGGAGGTATAGCTGCCGGCCTTCGCCATAGCCACAGCAACACGGGATCCGAGCCGCATCTGCAACCCTCACCACAGCTGACGGCAACGCCGGATCCTTAACCCACTGAGCAAGGCCAGGGATTGAACCCGCAACCTCATGGTTCTTAGTCGGATTCGTTAACCACTGAGCCACGAAGGGAACTCCTTAGGTTTGTTTTAATAAAAAATGCTTCTCTCTCCAGCCCAACTCTTCAATTTTTTGGTAAAATTGACCCTCCAGAGACAGATGTTTATCTTACTGTTTTGCCCATGTGGGAAAACTTTGCATGTCACCCCTCAGATGATAATGATGATGGCAATAATGAAGACCTTAACGATGACCATAAAATAGTTTTTAGTGAATGATTACCATGTGTCAGGAATTGTGCATGCCCCTTGTTAGGTTTGCCAAGGGAGAAACACTCAAGGCCAAGTTAGTAAAGCAAAAGAGATTTATTAAGGCATCAGAGGGGCATGGGCTGAGCTCAAGATAGCGCCAACTTTAACTGTGAGGAGGTGCCAGGCTTATAAAGGATCTGTGGCAGGAACCTGTGGCTGGAGTTCACGGCAGGAACTTGTGGCAGAAGGAGGGGGGGAAGGTCAAGGGAGGGGAGAGGGTTGAGTCCCATGACAGAGGGCAGTTAATCTTTGTAGGTGGCTAATCTATGCAGGCAGTCGTTTTTGGCAGGCCATTGTTTCTTGCTGCCCAACTTGAGTCTCCGCATTCTGGGAGAGGGTGTCCATAGCAGGTCTCCAAGGTGAACAGCCACATTTGAGGGTTGAGGGAGTCTGTCTCCATCCTCCTGGGAATCTATCACCTCTGGCAAACATTATCTCATTTAATTCTTACAACAACCTTACCAGTTAGGACAATTACTACCCTCATTTTGTAGATGAGTTAAGTGAGGCACAAAGGAATCAAATAATTTACCTGTTACAAACTTTTAGCTAGAAAGATGAGGGCTCAGAATTTGAATCCCCACAGTGAAGGAAATCATTCATTTCTTATTCTTGGTCTTCATTAACAGTTTCTTGCCATGAATCTCAGTAGGGTTAAGTGCCCCTAAATTCAAGGAGGACTCAAACTGATTGCCAGTGATGAGCCAGCAGTAACTAGGCAACCAGAATGTGTTCAAGAGAGATGCTTAGGGACTGGGTTTGAGGAACTTAATGATGTCAAAGTAAACTTGACTTTGATTTTTCCTCAACTTGGATAATTTGAACATTTATCAAGTGCTGGTGTTGGTAACTCTTTCATGACGGACTTCTCTTTCTGGTACCTACGGAGCAGACACCCTATACTGGCTACAAGAGCCATGGGCTCTGGGGCACCTGTGCTGCAGAAAGGTTTAGTGTCATATTCCTGGATGGCCTCTTAGCTTCCTCTTATTTATGTTTTTAGGCAGAACTCAGATCCTTACCTCTCAAGTCTCAGACATAGCCTTTTCTCTTAAAGTTGCTTGCTCAATTTTCATCAGATGTCCCCCAGTCAAGTGACCTCAGGTAACTAAGGAACTTGGCCAAAGCTGGGATAGACAGATATTTATATTACCTTTTCAGGGAAGTCTGAGGTACCTGTGCAAATCAGCTTTCAGGAATATTTCTGGCCACTCAGATTCCCCAAGCCAGAGATGCAAACCAATTCAAATGGGGTAACTGGGTTAAATCCAAACTAAGCTAATAATAAAAGACCTTCCTCTCTCAGGTTTTCTTGCTTCTTTACACAGCCAAAATTTTCTTCACAGACCCATTTTAAGGAAATAACTTCCACATCCATAACACGTCTCTATAAGAGGTATTTGTTTGAGCAACACGGCAGGGCAGTGTCTACAGCAAGGATTTGGATGAAGCCATTAGTCACTACTCCAGACCTTACATGAAGGTCAGTCCATGAAAATTCAGCCTTAAAGTTTATGCCAGAAATACATCATTTCTTTTTTCTTTTCTTCCTTTTTTTTTTTTTTTTTTAAGGATGCACCCACAGCATATGGAAGTGTCCAGGCTAGGTCAAATCAGAGCTACAGCTGCTGGCCTACACCACAGCCACAGCAAAGTAGGATCTGAGCTGCATCTGCAATCTACATCACAGCTCACAGCAACACCGAATCCCCCATCCACTGAGCAAGTCTAGGGATCGAACCTGCATCCTCATGGATACTAGAAGGATTCGTTTCTGCTGGGCCACAGTGGGAACACTCAGAAATATGTCGTTTCTAAAGAAGAGCTTTGTATACTTCATCCAGAAAATGGAAACCATGTAATGTGTTTTCCCTTTGACTTTGATGCCAGGAACCACTCAAATTAATGTCTGAATGAGGTAATGTATTTATTTCAGGTGCTTCTTAGCGTCTATCTGAATACTGCAGTTTTTTGTAGCAGTTCTCAAGCCTAGGTGCTATGATAGAAATAGAGAAGGCACAGGTGGTTGTGGGAATCCCAGTAGGGGATCATTGATAAGGGGGGAAACCTGGGGGACGTCAGGAGACCACTGTAATTTCCAGAAAACTGTTAGAACAAGGCAGGCTTGCTTGACTAGTGGAGGTGTGAGAATTGCCTCAGGTCCTTGGGTGGGGGATGGGATGAGGCCTGCATTCAGATTCAAACTAAGGGCAAGACTTTGAGGACCAAACTTCAGCTGATTTGAATACACACCTTACCGGATACCAAGGAGGAGCTACTGCTCCCTGAACGGAAGAGGCGGGCCTTTCCAAGCCCCACGCCCCTTGGATGATAAAACTGTGGCCCACCGGAGCTTCAGGCAGAGCTTTCTCGTCTGCCTGCTTACGTCTCTCATAGGCGTCCTATCCTACTAAATCTGTTTCTTGCTTATCACCTTGTCTCTTGCTGAATTCCTTCTGCACGTAGGCATAAAGAACCTGAGCAAAGATGCGTCCAGACACAGGGTGAGTAATTCTAATTTAAAATCGTTGTTTAAGTCCTAATCTGGGTGTTGGCTGGGTTTGAATCCCAGCACGTGGGCTCAAGGCCCAATCTGTCTCCTGGCTAGGTTCAGAGCATAAGGGCTATCGGTTTCAATTAGAATCTTGTGTTTCAACAGTATTGAATATCTGGGACAGAGTCAGCCCAGATCTAAGTGTTACGGCCAGGTACTAGAATATTTTAAATGCCCTCTGAGATGATTCAAATATAGAGGTGGAGTTGAGAGTTGTTTCTACAGATGCTTTAAGTTTTTTGGGGGTTGTATTTTGTGTTAATTCCAGTGGTCTAATTTGTAAACCAACTTACCCTAACTCAAGCTCTTTCAAAAGAAAAGAATTGTCATACATAAACACATAAACTATCAACCTCAAAATATTAAACAGGTCTACATCTAAGCAGTCTTTCTCAATCTTGGCTGTCCATCAGTATCACTTGGGAAGCTGTTAAAATGCTGGTGCCCAGACCATACCAATTTAAACCGTAATTTCTGAGAATGCTATTGAGGCATTGAGGGTTTGGTTTTGTTGTTTTTTTTTTTTTTCCTGAAGGATATGAAGTTCCCAGGCTAGTGGTCGAATCAGAGCTGCAGCTGCCAGCCTAGGCCACAGCCAAAGCAACACTGGATCCTTAACTCCCCAAGCGAGGCCAGGGATGGAACCCGCGTTCTCATAGATACTCGTCAGGTTCATAACCCTCTGAGTCACAACGGGAAGTCTCAGCATAGGTCATTTTTAAAGCTCCTCAGGTGATTCTACTGTGCACAAAGGCTGAAAATAACAGGCTTATACTCTTTCTCCCTTAACCATGTCTTAAAATATGCATTGTTCATGGACAAATTTATTAAAGTCAGTTTAAGCTTTCTGTGGCTTTCTTCTGCCCTAGCTGTTGAGCACCTGTGTCGTGTTTTCTGATATTTCAAACCTGCCCCAGAGGGACTTGCCTGCCTCATCCTCGACCCCCTCCCCCTCACTGTGTTCCAGACCCATAGAAACTGCATTCTTGCAGTGGATCAGGGTGACTAGCTAAGTGCAAGGACACCCATACACAAAGGGACCCTGTTTGTTCTAGTAAATAAAAAATGACTCATTCCTCCTCTGCTTTTCAATTTTCTTTTTTCCACATTTGTAATCCCTCCTAATACTTTCTGGGAGAGTTTCTTGACAATGTCTTCAAGCCACATAAGCTTTAATTGGCTTGATCAATCTTGCTATTTAATTCATCTGTTGACTTCCAAATCAACAGATTAAAAAAAAAAAAAAAACTCAAACTTTCCAGTTTGCTTATAGCTGAATATGCAATACGTATCAAGGATTACCGATATGTTTTGGCATTCCAAAACTAGTACTGACCAATTAATATGATTTCTTTGAAATTTCTAACTGTTGCAAAACATCTGCCTCGAACAATGAATTGCTCTTCAAACTCTCCCGTCTCACTCTGCAAACATTGGCCTTGGCCCTTAGAGAAATGGAGCAGAGACTAGCCTTTGGGAACAAGAAGGAGGTGGTTGCAAGAGGAAAGTGTATGTGGCTATAAAAGGGCAACGTGGGGGGTCTTTTTGGTGCTAGGAAGGTTCTGGATCGTGACTGTATCAACATCTATACTGGTTGCAATGTCGTACTGTAGTTTTGCAAGATAACGCTATTGAGGGAAATCGAGTAAAGCGTACCCTGGTTCTCTTGAGTTATTTTTCACAAATGCAAGTAGGTCCGTAATTGTCTTAAAATGAAAAGTTAAAAAAAAAATCCGTCCTACAGTTTACAAGTCTCCACATAGTCTAACAACCCGCGTTGTTGTTTCTCTTGGGCTGCTCTTCCCTGTCACTCTCTGTGCATGCAGTGCTCCATTCTGTTTCAAAGAAGTTACACATATTCCTCTGCCCTAATTGAGGGGACAAAGGCATTGCCTAACCCCCATTCCCAAGTGTCATTCAGCTCTCCCTTTACATTCACTCAAAGTAAGCCATTTCCCCTTACCAGGGATGGCTGAGTCAGAAGGATTGCCAGCATCAACTACAATGGCCCAGAACTAGCCTTGCCAAGGCAACCTAAGGCCTGATTTGGGGTTCAGAATGTCAGTCTAGGCTTATGTCTTCTCCATCCTCCTCTCCCCTCCTAGTGAAATCAGCCTACAGTTAATATCAAAGTTATTTTGAAGTTCTATGAGATAACATATTAACTAAACAGTGTGGTAAGCATTTTGCAATATAGACAAAAACATTATCTTGGACACCTTGAAGTTCTACATCAATTGTGTAGTAAATAACACTAGACAAAATAAAATGAAAATAAAAACCATACTTCCCTGATGTATTTTGTCTTTGTTCATTTGAAATGGATTTAAAGGATTTGATCTTATGTTGAAAAAAGTATTAGCTATTTTACCCTCTGTTACATGCTCAACTGTTTCTATATCTTCAAATTTTATTGTCAATTATTTTGTCACATGTGGAAAACAAATATAAAGCTATCAGGAAAATGTAATAGAGTATAAGCTTATTTTATCAGAATGGGTTTAAACTCCTTACAAGTTAAGTTTATTTGGGGGAGTAGGAAAAGGATTTTAACTCAAGATGTGTATACTATGCATGAGATTTGTTGAAATTCAGAATAAAATAGGAAAGACAATCAAAAATGTAAATATTAAAGAAGAATTACTGGAGTTCCCATAGTGGCTCAGTGGTTAACGAACCCCACTAGGAACCATGAGGTTGCTAGTTTGATCCCTGGCCTTGCTCAGTGGGTTAAGGATCCAGCGTTGCCGTGAGCTCTGGTGTAGGTTGCAGACGCGGTTCGGATCCCGCGTTGCTGTGACTGACGAAGGCCGGCGGCTACAGCTCCTGTTAGACCCCTAGCCTGGGAACCTCCATATGCCGCAGGTGCAGCCCTAGATGAGGCAAAAAAAGACAAAAAAAAATTACCTAATTAAATCTGATTCTGAGTAGATGTCTTTTTTTTTTTTTTTTTTTGGTTTTTGAGGGCCACAGGTGTGGCATATGGAGGTTCCCAGGCTAGGGGTCAAATCAGAGCTGCAGTTGCCAGCCTACGCCACAGCAAGGTGGGATCCAAGCTGAGTCTGCAACCCACACCTCAGCTCACCAAAATGCTGGATATTTAATCCACTGAGCGAGGCCAGGGTTAAACCTGCATCCTCATGAATCCTAGTTGGGTTCATTACTGCTGAGCCACGATGGAAACTCCCTGTTCTATTTGTTAGGATTGCACATGAAGCCCAAAAATGCCTTGCATGATTTATTAAATTGGAGGTTTTGCATTAATTACAAGCTGTGTATTTGTTTCTCTTAAAATAAAAATGGAAAATTAAGTAATTAAATTCTACAGTGTTGTGGGCAAGGTAACATGCATACCTGGCCTAGTTTATTTAGTGATTGGTAAATTAAATCGTTTAACATTCACATATGAACTATACAAGAAACAGGTGTACACATTCAGCTCAATTAACTAGAGTAAACTGTCAGTCTTCATGTAAAAATTACTAAACTCATGTGGATTATTTTAAGAGAATTGTCACTTAATGATTTCATATGATGAATTCCAACACAACCTGGTTACACACACACACACACACACACGCACACACACACAAATCAAAATGAATCTTGAAAAGGAAAACAATATCCCACAATAGAAGTCTGAGAAGAAAAGGAAAAACTCATCCGTTTTGCTCAGGGAGAGTCCAGGCCTTATGGATCGATCATCCATTTGACAAATTCGGCTGTTTTTAAACCCCAAGCTGGATGAATTGATTTCTTAACGTCATGACTCCTTTCCTGACCCTTATCTCGGGACCCTGAGTTTTGGATTAATCTGAAGTTCTAAAATCCAGATTATTATTACAAGATTTGCTACACCTGAAAGCTGTGTGCAATTCCTCTTCAGAGCCACTTAGTTCTTATTCCACCTGACTAATTTGGGAATAAATAGCCCCATTCTGAGTGTGGCTGCAACACAAATATACCAGCACTGGGTCTGTGTTTTACAACTGTACTTGCTCTTCAGAGAACGTAATACAGATTTTTGCTCGGGATTTATTCCATTGCTTTCTTTATATTGAGATTCTACTCAAATACCCAGAAATCTCATGATATATATACACCAGAAGCATTATACATCATTCCCATACTTTTATATAGTCATGTTTCTGAGCATCTGAAAGGTAGAAATTGGAAACCATAAATGAAAATAATATTAAAATATTAAACCAGCGACATAACATGTATATATTTTTATTACATTTATTCATCTTTAAAAATGTCTAGCTAAAAAAATGAAAGTGAATATCTGCATTGTTCTGCTACCTAATAAAAGGAGAGTAAAGGAAGGAAAACTTTCAAGATAAAAACTTTTAAAGGGAAAGGAGAGACGGAGATCACAAATCAGACATACCTGCTGTGAAATTCCTAGTGTGATGCTCAAAAGACTGGATAAAATTATTCCAATGGTACCTTTTTCTCTAAGGATCTAGAATCCGCTTTCATTTTTCTAAGATATTAAATGTTTTGATTTCTACTCTTATACCAAATCCATGTTCGTGATGCTGAATTAGCTAAAATTTCAGTCAAATTCATTAATGGACTTGATATAGCCAGACGAGATATATTAAACAAATGAGTTCGCGTCGTGACTCAGTGGTTAACAAATCCGACTAGGAACCGTGAGGTTGCGGGTTCAATCCCTGGCCTTGCTGAGTGGGTTAAGGATCTGGCATTGCCGTGAGCTGTGGTGTAGGTTGCAGATGCTTCTCAGATCCTGCGTTGCTGTGGCTGTGGTGTAGGCTGGCAGATCTAGCTCTGATTAGACCCCTAGCCTGGGAACCTTCATATGCCCATGGGTGTGGCCCTAGATAAGGCAAAAAAGACCAAAAAAGAGACTTACCAAAATACTAATTCTAAATTTATAGATGCATTACTAATGTCACCTATTAATGTTAACTTCTAATAAGGAAAGATGAATTTAAAAATTCATAAATAATCTTAGTGTCTATAAAGACTTGCTGGGAGGAAAGTACAATAAAAGTGACATCTGTTTTAGAAACACCACAAATTATAGACAGACTACAAATTACTTCAAGGGAAACAACTAGCAAAGCAGTTCTATCTAAAAAACTGTCTTCATCTCATCTTTTTAGGATTCTGGCATTTAACAAGTCAAATTTTTTTTTATTGCATCCATTGCTTTTAGCTCTAAATTACTAAACAGTATATCCTAAATTGAATTTTCCAATCTATTGTGTTTCTTTATATCCTGAGACAACAAATGACCGAAAAATTAAGTATTACTGAAAACTCCGTTCCAAAAACTTGCTGTGAAGAACCGAAGTTACTTGTCACCACACAGCATACTATTTAACATCAAAATGACTTTACAGTTAAATGCCTGCTCTAGGTCCTTTTGCCCCGTTGCAGCCAAGAGAGCAAGATGGGTCACCAGCAGCTCTGCTGGAGCCCTCCGAGAAAATTCAGCCATGGTTCTTGCTCTTGCCATTGTCTGCTCAAATCGGCAGGGTCTGATCCAGAAATAATGGCCTCAATATGTGCCGCCAGTGCTTCCTCCAGTACGCGGAGGGTACTGGCTTCATTAGGTTGGGCTAAGTGAGCTTCCTTGAATGGGTCCTCCAGGACATCTACCTTTTGCAGAAACAATGCTAGTTCTTCGTATATAAAATAAACATTTAACACCCCCCCCCAAAAAAAAACAAATGCCTGCTCTAACAAGACTTTACTATTCCAGTAAACCCTTGCCCAGGAAGATAAAGTTGCAAATACCTTCATTGCTTTTTTGGAGAAAAAAAATCCATTTGTTCTAATAATAGACCACTCAGTCCATCTGAGTACCTTTTCTCAGGCTTACCCCATTTGGCTCCTCAACTGACCATTCAATCTTCAAGATTTACTTTAAAACCCTCATCCCACTGCGTCCACCAATCCTCAACTCTTTTGTTACAAACTTTCAATCTCCATCAACCCCTTACCCCACATTAAAAGATATGCCTTGGAGTTCCCGTTGTGGCTCAGTAGTTAACGAATCTGACTAGGAACCATGAGGTTGCGGGTCCGATCCCTGGCCTTGCTCAGTGGGTTAAGGATCTGGCGTTGCCCTGAGCTGTTGTGTAGGTTGCAGACGCGGCTTGGATACTGCGTTGCTGTGGCCCTGGTGTAGGCTGGCGGCTACAGCTCCTGTTAGACCCCTAGCCTGGGAATCTCTACATGCCGCGGGTGCGGCCCTAGAAAAGACAAAAAAAAAAAAAAAAAAGATATGCCTTAAACCAGAAAAATCATATAAATGTCCCATCTCTGAAAAGTTACAAAGATACCTAAGATAGAAGTGTGCCATACTGGGATAATAAATAAAATGGTTTTGCTTTAGCAACAGGTTAGTTTGGTAGTCTCTTCAGGGTTCCCTGGAGTCAGTAGTGGGTACTGCACAATTTAAATAACCGTACTTTATATTATAAAAATCAGTGATAGCTGTGTTCATTATTCTCATTTATGTACTGCATGTATTATTGTATCAACTCCCTTATATTAGACAAATCTAACATAGCTTAAAAGTTACTTCATGAGGAGTTCCTTGGTCCTAGTGGTTAAGAATCTGGCATTGTCACAGCTGTGGCTTGGGTTCGATCCCTGGCCCATGAACTTCTGCATGTCATGGGTATGGCCAAAAAAAATGCTACATGAAAAAAACATAATTTTTATAGGATATAACTTCTCATGGTTTTAGCCTTGGGCTGTTTTATCTAGTGGTTTGGGGTTTGTTTTTTGGTTTTGGTTTGTGTTTGTTTTTTTGTCTTTTTAAGGGCTACACTGGTGTGGCATACGGAGGTTCCCAGGCTAGGGGTCAAACTGGAGCTATAGCCGCTGGCCTACGCCACAGCAACACAGGATCCGAGCTGCATCTGCGACCTACACCACAGCTCGCGGCAATGCAGAATCCGTAACCCACTGAGTGGGGTCAGGCAGTGAATCTGCATTCTCACGGATGCTCATCAGATTCGTTTCTGCTGAGCCAGGAAGAGAACTCCTCTAGTGTTCTAATATCTGTTAACTGTATTACAAAAACTACAACTTCTCAAAATTAATTAATTTACCACATTGAGCAAAAAAGTCCCTGTGCTTGCTGAAGGTATAAAGACATGGGCACACCCCACAACTTTCAGTAAAAACTTTTCGACATTTTCTGATGTAATACAGATAGACAAGGTTTTGTCTTTTAAAATTGAATAGCTGACTTACTTAGATATTAAAATAGATATTTCTAGGATCTTTCTAGTTGCTCAGGGGTTAAAGATCTGTCATTGTCACTGCTGTGGCTCCAGTTACTGCTGTGGCATGGGTTCAGTCCCTGACCTAGGAAATTTTTCATGCTGCAGGCACAGCCAAAAAAAAAAAAAAAAAAGATATTTCTATTCCACAAGGTTCCTCTGCCATGTCAATTTATTCTGAAATCACCTCAATTTCTATCAAGGCATTTCTAGAACATGGTAACTGGTATTAAAGCAAGCCAAAAGCAATTTATGTATTTCTATATGGAAGAGTGATAGAGTAGGTCCTTGTCTTGGGTCTAGAGTTTGAGAGACAGAAAGAACTCTCTCCTCATCCATGTTCTAAACTTTTTGAGAGATAGATGTAAGCAATGGGACTCAAAATTGCAGCTTTATTACTGACAATGCTCTTGGGAAATGGAGCTCTAGGTCTCTCAGTTCAGTGGACTTCACTGACAATGTGGATAAGTAGTAAGTAGCTGTCTCATTTGTTGAAAAGTAGCCCATCCTGAAGAGCACCAGGAAAAAGGAATCGAGTTATGTTTCTCCTGAGCTTTGTCTAATTTTTTCTTCCAGTCTCCGCAATCAGATAAGTCACTTCCCTTCCCTTTGTGAGGCTTGAATAAAGGGGTGGAAAAGACAGAAGGGTTTATTCCCAATGAAAAACCTTATGCAAATGATCCCAGAAAGATGTTACCAAAATCTGGGTTCTTGTTCACCTAGTTGAAGAATGAACTCTGAGAACACACAGGCAGCAAGCAAGCAAAGCCCATATTACAGGAAAGCAAATACCTCCCAGGGACGCTGGGAGGGGGGAAAAGAACCCCCGTTCTCTATTGTCCTATAGGGGTTTTTATCCCTTAAAGATGGGGGGGTACCAAAGTGGGATCCAGAAAGATTTGGTTTTCTCCCATTGGCCTGTCCACTTACCTATTATCAGTCCTTGTCCAATAGGAGACTTAAGGGTGGAAATGTCCCATAAGTCTCATGGTTTCTTTGCCCTTTTTTTCCCATAAACTGAGTCACAGGGGGTTAGGGATTAATGTCCGTATGGAGGTAAGTACACTTCCTATAGTAAACAAGGCCTGTTACTCCCTGGAGCCCTTTAGCCACAAATGTTAATCAATAGCCTTATCAAAGAATGCATCGAAGGCCATGTTCCTACATTGACAACCTGAGTTTTTATTCTGCCTCATAAACACAAAGCCAAGGGAAAGGAGTTTGTCCTTAAGCACTTAGTACCTAGAGAGTATGATGGGAGAGGTGACTGTGGGTAACAACTACTTATTGTTTAACAATTTCCCCTGAAGTTCACGGGTGATGCTTATGATAGCCATGATCATACATAGATTTACAGAAAGTTAACCTGGTTCCAGAAATTTACTGTTCACTAGAAAATATAGGTTAAAAGATAATTTTTTTTCCAAAAACTAGACATGCTTAATGAGACTGTTCACATTTAAAATAAATAATATACAATTGAAATGAATATATATATGTTTATATTTTAAATGAATAGGATGAGAACATATACAGTTAAACAATTGGTTTCTTTTTTTTATTTATAGGTGTATAAAAATCATCACAACCAAATTTTATAGCATTACCATCCCAAACCCTCAGTGCGCCCCCCCACCCCCACCCCAACTTGTCTCATTTGGAAACCATAGGTTTTCCAAAGTCTATGAGTCAGTATCTGTTCTGCAAAGAAGTTCATTGTGTCCTTTTTTTAGTTTCCACATATAAGTGGTAGCAGTTGATGTTGGTGTCATTGACTGGTTTCACTTCACGTGATAATTTCTAAGTCCATCCATGTTGCTATAAATGTTATTTCATTCCTTTTAATGCCTGAGTAATATTCCATTGTGTATATGTACCAGATCTTCCCTATCCACCCCTCTGTCAATGCGCATTTAGGTTGTTTCCATGACTTGGCTATTGTATAGAGTGCTGCAATGAACACTGGAATACATGTGTCTTTTTGAGCCATGGTTTTTTTCTGGATAGATGCCCAGGAGTGGGATTGCTGGATCAAATGGTTATTCTATTTTTAATTTTCTAAGGAATCTTCATAGTGGTTTCCACAGTGGTTGCACCAATTTGCATTCCCACCAGCAGTGTAATAGGGATCCTTTTTCTCCACACCCTCTCCAGCACTTCCTGTTTGTAGACTTTTTGATGATGGCAATTCTGGCCAGTGTAAGGAGGTAACTCATAGTGGTTTTGATTTACATTTCTCTAATAATCAGTGATGTTGAACATTTTTCATGTGTTTTTTGGCCATCTGTATGTCTTCTTTGGAGAATTGTCTGTTTAGGTCCTCTGCCCATTTTTTGATGGGGTTGTTTGTTTATTTTGGTATTGAGCCGTAGGAGGTGTTTGTAAATTTTGGAGATTAATCCCTTGTCAGTCGATTCATTTGCAAATATTTTCTCCCATTCTGTGGGTTGTCTTTTCGTTTTGTTTAGGGTTTCCTTTGCTGTGCAGAAACTTCGAAGTTTAATTAAGTCCAATTTGTTTATTTTTCTTTTTATTGTCCTTACTCTGACAGATGGATCTGAGAAGATGTTGCTATCATTTATGTCAGAGAGTGTTTGGCCTATGTTTTCCTCTAAGAGTTTTATAGTATCTGTTCTTATATCTAGGTCTTTAATCCATTTTGAGTTTATTTTTGTGCATGGTGTTAGGAAGTGTTCTAATTTCATTTTTTTACATGTGGTTGTCCAGTTTTCCCAGCACCACTTATTGAACAGGCTTTCTTTTCTCCATTGTATATTCTTGCCTCCTTTGTCATAGATTAGTTGACTATAGGTGTGCGGGTTTAATTCTGGGCTTTCTGTCTTGTTCCACTGATCTCTATTTCTGTCTTTGTGCCAGTACCATACGGTTTTGATGACTGTAGCTTTGTAGTAGAGTCTGAAGTCAGGGAGCCTGATTCCTCCAGCTCCATTTTTCTTTTTCAGGATATCTTTGGCTATTCTGGGTTTTTTGTTTCCAAACAAACTTTAAAGTATTTTGTTCTAGTTCTGAGAAAAAGGTCCTTGGTAATTTGATAGGGATTGCATTGAATGTGTAGATTGCCTTGGGTAGTATAGTCATTTTGATATATTGACTCTTCCAATCCAAGAGCATGGTATATCTTTCCACCTGTTCATGTCATCCTTGATTTCTTTCATCAGCACCTTATAATTTTCAGAGTACAGGTCTTTTGTCTCTTTAGGCAGGTTTATTCCTAAGTATTTGATTCTTTTTGATGTGATGGTAAAAGAGATTGCTTCCCTAATTTCTCTTTCTGATCTTTCATTGTTAGTATATAGAAATGCAGTTGATTTCTGTGTAGTAATTTTGTATCCTGTGACTTTACCAAGTTCATTGATGTGCTCTAACAGTTTTCTGGTAGAGCCTTTAGGATTCTCTAGGTATAGTATCATGTCATCTGCAAACAGAGATAGTTTTACTTCTTCCTTTCCAATTTGGATACATTTTATTTCTTTTTCTTCTCTGATTGATGTGGCTAGGACTTCCAAAACTATGTTGAATAGTAGTGGCGAGAGTGCACATCCCTGTCTTGTTCCTGATCTCAGCGGGAATTCTTTCAGCTTTTCACCACGGAGAATGATGTGAACTCTGGGTTTGTCATAGATGGCCTTGATTATGTTGAGGTAGGTTCCCCCATGCCCACTTTCTGAAGGGTTTTTATCAGAAATGGGTGTTGGATTTTGTCAAAGGCTTTCTCTGCATCTTTTGAGAGGATCATACGTTTTTTTTTTTTTTTCTTCTTCAGTTTGTTAATGTGTATAACACTGATTGATTCGCAGATATTGAAGAATCCTTGCATGCCTGGGATAAATCTCATTTGATCATGATGTACAATCCTTTTAATGTATTGTTGGATTTGGCTTGCTAGTATTTTGTTGAGGATTTTTGCATCTATATTCATCAGTGAAATTGGCCTGTAATTTTCTTTTTTTGTGGTATCTTTGGTTTTGGTATCAGGGTGATAGTTGCTTCATAGAATGAGTTTGACAGTGTCCCTTCCTCTGCAACTTTTTGGAATAGTTTCAGAAGGATATATGTTAGCTCTTCTCTAAATGTTTGATAGAATTCACCTGTGAAGCCACCTGGTCCTGGACTTTTGTTTGTTGGAAGTTTTTTAATCACAGTTTCAATTTCAAAACTTGTTATTTGTTTATTCATATTTTCTATTTCTTCTTGGTTTAGTCTTGGAAGATTGTACTTTTCTGAGAATTTGTCCATTTCTTCTAGATTTTCTATTTTATTGCCATGTACTTATATATAGTAGTCTCCTATGATCCCTTGTATTTCTGTGATGGCCATTGTTACTTCTCCTTTTTCATTTCTAATTTTATTGATTTGTGTCCTCTCTCTTTTTTCCTTGATAAGTCTGGCTAAGGGTTTATCAATTTTGTTGATCTTTTCAAAGAAACAGCTTTTAGTTTCATTGATATTTTCTATGGTTTTCTCTATTTCTATTTCATTGATTTTTGGTCTGATCTTTATGATTTTCTTTCTCCTAACTTTAGGTCTTGTCTGTTCTTCCCTCTTTAGCTGCTTTAGATGTAAAGTTAGGTTGTTTATTTGAGGTTTTTCTTGTTTCTTGAGGTAGGCTTGTATTGCTATAAACTTTCCTCTTGGAACTGCTTTTGCTGCATCCCAGAGGTTTTGGAGTGTCGTGTCTTTGTTGTCATTTGCTTCTAGGTATTTTTCAATTTCCTCTTTGATTTCTTCAGTGATCCATTGGTTATTTAGTAGCATGTTGTTTAGTCTCCACGTGTTTGTATTTTTTGCCGTATTTTTCTTGTTGATTTCCAGTCTTATAGCATTGTGGTCAGAAAAGATGCTTGATATGATTTCAGTTTTGTTAAAGTTACCAAGACTTGATTTGTAGCCCAGGATGTGATCAATCTTAGAGAATGTTCCATGTGCACTTGAGTAGAATGTGTATTCTGTTGCTTTTGGATGTAATGCCCTATAAATATCTGTTAAGTCCATCTGGTCTAATGCTTTGTTCAGGGCCTGTGTTTCATTTTTGATTTTCTGTCTGGATGATCTATCCATTGCTTGTAAGTGGGATGTTCAAGTCCCCCACTACGATTGTGTTATCGTCAATTTCTCCTTTTAAGGTTGTTAGCTGTTGCCTTATATATTGTGGTGATCCTATGTTGGGTGCATAGATATTTAAAATTGTTATATCTTCTTGGATTGCTCCTTTGATCATTATGTAGTGCCCTTCCTTGTCTCTTAAAATGTTCTTCATTTTAAAGTCTATTTTGTCTTATATGAGTGTTGCTACTCTGGCTTTCTTTTGATGCCCGTTTGCATGGAATATTTTCTTCTGTCCTCTCACTTTCCATTTGTATGTGTCTCTAGAAGTGAAGTGGGTCTCTTGAAGAAAGCATGTATATGGGTCTTGTGTTTGTATCCATTTAGCTAGTCTATGTCTTTTGGTTGGGGCATTTAGTCCATTAACATTTAAGGTAATAATTGATATGTATGTTTTTGTTGCCATTTTATTAACTGTTTTGGATTTTTGTTGCTCTTTTTTCTTCCCTTCTTGTTGTCTCCTCTTGTGGCTTGATGACTATCTTTAATGTATTTGAGTTGATTTTTCTTATTTGTTTGTGTATCAATTGTAGATTTTTGGTTTGCAGTTACCCTTAAGTTTTGATACATAAACGAGATTGTTTTAATTTGTTGGTTTCTTTTTTTTTTTTGCCTTTTGTTCTTTTAGGGCCGCACCTGTGGTGTGTGGAGGTTCCCAGGCTAGGGTTCAGATCCGTGCTGTAGCTGCTGGCCTACACCGCAGCCACAGCCATGCAGGATCCGAGCCACGTCTGCAACCTACACCACAGCTCACGTTAACACTGGCTTCTTAACCCACTGAGCAAGGCTTGGGATTGAAACCACAACCTCATGGTTCCTAGTTGGATTCGTTAACTGCTGTACCAAGAAGGGAACTCCTAATTTGTTGGTTTCTTAATTGCAAGTGCGTCACCAGTGTCCTGCATTTGTGCTCTCTTCTCACAATTTCTGATTTTGGTAGCATAATTGTGCATGGATGATTTAGTATCTTTACTGGTGACCCTTGTCATTTGTGGTGTTTTTGTTTCTGTTTGTGGCCTTTTCTTTTCTGCCTTGAGAAGTTCCTTGGTATTTGATGTAAAGCTGGTCTAGTGTTGCAGATATCTCTTAGCTTTTGCTTCTCTGTAAAGGTTTTGATTTCTCTTTCAAATCTGAATGAGAACCTTCCTGGGTAAAGTAATCTTGGTTGGAAGTGTTTTCCTTTCATCACGTTAAGTATATCATGCCACTCCCTTCTGGCCTGCAGAGTTTCAGATGAAAAATCTGCTGATAACCTTATCGGGGTTCCCTTGTGTGTTATTTGTTTCTTTTCCCTAGCTGCTTTCAATATTTTTTCTTTGTCTTTAATTTTGGTCATTTTGATTAATATGTGTCTTGGGGTGTTCCTTCTTGAGTTTATTTTATATGGTACTTGTTGCGCTTCCTGGATTTGAGTGAGTGGTTCCTTTCCCATGTTAGGGAAGTTTTTGGCTATTACCTCTTTGAATATTTTTCTGTCACCTCTCTCTCTTCTCCCTCTGGCACCCCTATAATATGGACGTTTGGTGTATTTAACATTATCCCAGAGTTCTCTGAGACACTCATTTCCCTTCAATCTTTTAATCTCTTTTCTCTTCTGCATTAGTGATTTCCACTAATCTGTCCTCCACCTCGCTGATTCATTCTTCTGCCTCCTGTATTCTACTGTTGGCTGCTTCCAATGAATTTTTTATTTCAGTTATTGTATTTTGCATCTCTTCTTGTTTAATTTTTACAGCTTGTATTTCTCTGCTCAGTGTTTCCTGTAAATTATCAATCTTTGCCTCCAGTTTATTTCCAATGTGTTGCATCATCTTCAGCATCAGTGGTCTAAAGTCTCTTTCTGGGAGTCTGATAATCTACTCATCACTGAGCTGTTTTTCTGTGGATTGTTCTTTCTCCCTTATTTGAGTTTTAGTCTTTTCATTTTTATAGGTTTTTGGTGTGGTTTCCTTTTTGTAGACAATAGAGTTGTAGCCTCTCTTCTGGTGTTTGCCTCCCTTGTGGCTAAAATTGTTGGGGGGGGGGGCTTGCTGTAGATTCCTGATGGGAGGGACTGGTGTCTGCCCACTGGTAGGTGGGGCTGATTCATATCCCTCTGGTGGATGGGGCTTTGTCTCTGGATGAGATTAAAGGCTGGCTGTGTGACTGAGGGGTCTTTAGGCAGCCTGTTTGCTGATGGGTGGGACTGTGATTCCCTCTTGGATTATTGTTTGGCCTGAGGCTTCTCAGCTCTGATGGGAGGGCCAACTTTTCCCAGAAATGGCCACCTCCAGCGAAATGCAGGATGATGAATGTTCCCAAGAATTTCACCTTCAATGCCCTTCCCCCATAACAAGCCACAATCACCCCTGTTTTCCCAGGAGATCCTCCAAGAATTGCAGTCCGGTTTGACCCAGATTCCTGTGGAGACCTTGCTTTGCCCTGGGATCCAGTACATATGAAAGTCTGTGTGCACCTTTCAAGAATGGGGTCTCTGCTTCCTCTAGTCCTCTGGAGCTCCTGCACACAAGCCCCACTGCCCTTTAATGCCAGATGCTCTGGGGGCTCTTTCTCCCAGTGCCAGATCCCCAGGCATAGGGATTTGATGTTGGCCTCAGAATTCTCAGTCCTGTAGGTGAGTCTCTGTGATACAGTTACTTTCCAGTCTGTGGGGCTTCCCACCCAGGAGGTTGCTTATACCACGTAATTGCCCCGCCTACCTCCTGATGTGATGATCTCTTTGTCTTCTGGAGTAGAATATCTTTTTGAAAGTTTCCAGCCCATTTGGTTGAAGTTTCCTCAACATTTGGTTGTAATTTTGTTGTTTTTAAGAGAGAAGTTGAGCTCCAGTCCTTCTATTCTGCCATCTTGATCAAATCTCCAAATGATTATTTATAAAGGTTAAAAGTATGACTCTTATACAAACATAAATTTAGAACATGTCAAGGATTTATTTAACTCAATAAATGAGGAAACTTGTAAGATGTTACAACTATGAGGAATGCTGAAATGAATGTGCAAGTAGATTCTAAATTGGCTAATAACCACAGAAATTAACAAATTACATTTCTACTGATAAAACTGACTTGCATTTCTATGCACAAAAGTTATGTACATCTGGATACAATTTAGATGGCAAATTTGCTTAAAGTCAATGAAAGGCATAGTAGGTAATACAGAATAGTGCACTAGACAGGCTGCCCAGAAATTGTTTTGTACAATTCAAAATCTTTCAGTTTTTTCCCCACATATTCTATGAATAGTAAAAACTATTCAACTGTTCTCTCTTAATCTACATTATCACATTAATGTAATCGAGCAGGCCCTTTGAGGCTCCTGGGCACAAATGCCTTTCTGTGTCCTCCATTTCTTATTTTTAGAGAATAAGGTTCAGCCTCCATGACCTTCCCTGAGTTCCAAAGGAGAGTTGCTAATCAGGAAAGTGAGAGGATGCAGAGACCAGGGAGAGGCAGTCAAGAGACAATAGTGCAGCCTCGGGGCAGTGTCCTGGTTCCTCCTTAAGGAATATACATAGCAATATCTGAGCCTTTCTGCAGAACTAAATCCCTCAAGAAATGGAAGAACTACTTGATGTAGCAGTCTTCATTCCTGGAATAAGGACCACCAGAACCTGTCCTGAGGTCACTAAACACTAGTTTTGAAAGTCAATCCAAGCCTGCCTCTCTCCTGATCCTTATCTGTGGCACCATTTCCCACTCCCCAAACTATAAAACTACCTCCTAAACCTTTCCAAAGAGGCACAGTCTTTAGGGCATCAGCCTGATGTGGTCCGCTTTGCCTGGCAAAGTGTTGCTGGAATTCAACCTCTGTCTACCAGTACTGAATTGAAATGCAATGACAGAGTTTGGGGTAAAGGAAAAAAAAATAGCTTTATTGGTTTGCCAGGCAGAGAAGGGCCATTACAGGTTAATGCCTTAAAGACTGTGCCCCTCCTTTAGAAAAAATTGCAAGGAGTTTTATAGTAAAAAGGAGAAAAAAACATTTTCAGATAGGAATCAGAATAGAGAGAAAAATACATTCTTCTTTCTTTGGGGAAATCTTAGTTATCAAAACTCTAGAGTCAGGAGATCTCAGTCTGATCATGATGGTGGTCTTCTGGGTTATTGCCTAGAATAATAGTACTTGTGAAAAGGGCATATTGATCAGAGATTAGAACAAACTAGGAAAGTTCCTGAAAAACATCACGTGCTAATAATCTTTAACCCACAGGCAATTATGCTCAGGGTGCCTAATCTTTAGATTATGGGTGATTGTGTTTAGACTGGAAATGAGAGAAGGACAAGGAAGGACTGTTCAGTTTCAAAGTATTCACTTCAAAAAGAAGCATAAGGAGTATAACTTTCCTCTCAGGGCTATAAGGCCCCTGCATCAAAAGAAGAAATAAAGCTTTCTTTCTCCTTCACCCAAAACTCTCCACATTTTTTTCTTTTCTTTGAAACATTAGTCTTTATTTAAATAAACAGAATTTACATTTTCAGAAGAAAGCATACCATTTTCTCTCAGATTTATTTATTTTCTTTAACAATTTGTACTCATCTCTCAGAAATGATTCTCAAGTTATTAAGTTTAAAAAATTTAGAAACATTCAGAGGCCCATTAGCTTGAAATATTTATTTTTAAATACATGCTTAATTGCATTGAATGCTGGAACTTGAGAGTGAGACATGTGGAGGGGTGTTTCACCCTACTCCAACCAACAGTGCCTTCTCTTAACAGTTTCCCATAGTATTTCAGGTTTAGCACTGGGAAACACTTGTGGCCTTAGAAAAGTTTATTGAACTGCCTTTAATACATGAAATAAGCGACATATGTTGTCAAACACAGTGACAATTCCACAGTTCACTAATGGATTAAAGTAATTTTTTGTCAAGGTAAAAAGTCAAGAAATATAATGAGTATCTTTTCAAGGAAAGATTAATCACCATTATATCCAAATGCACTCCCAAACTCTCTATGATACACGTAATAGTTCCCTAAAGAAATCCTGATCATAAACCTCCTTTTCTCAATCAAGGTATTAGTTATCTATCTCTAAAATCCAAGGACTGTCCCCCACACCCATTGTTGCACCCAATTCACTATATAGTGAATTAAGAATTGAGAATAGTTCATTAAGAATGATTTTTCTAGACAGCCATTCTTAGTAAAAATCATCAGTATGCCCATCATCTACATAGCCTACAAAATAAAATAATCAAATGTAATAGAATTAAACCATGAAAAAGCCCAATGTTGCAAGTCAAAGGGGCACACAAATCACTAGAAAAATAATGAAACCAAGGGCATGTGAAATAAAAAATTTAGTTTCAAAATTGAACGTATCCCTCCTCCTCCACATTTACCTAAGGCTAAACTGTTCCCTCAGTCTCTGCATCCTCATGTCTTCACATCTTCCTAAGAACCTCAGGAACCGTGAGATGGGAAAGGGAGAAGAGAATGACCATAGCGGTCCTAATTGTTTTCTCATCTCAAGAAGCCAACAGAGTAGTCTGTCTCCAAAATTACAGTGTATCTGTTGTACTCAGGTTATCAAAGACATCTTATAACTAAGTTCAAACTTGCCAATTGCCTCTTGACCTCTCAGCTTCATTGTACGTGTCAATTACCACTCTGTCCATGAAATATCTGCTTCCTCGCTATGAACTTCCAAGACACAATCATACAGTCTTCTAGTGATTTTCTTTGTTTTTCCAGCAGTTCTGTTAAATGTTCTCTCATGGGCTTTTTTTTCTTGGCAATTTCTTCAGTATTGGTGGTGGTGATGGTAGTGGTGATGGTGGTAGCTGGCTCCACATTTCTATTCGGCAGCAGCGGACAGAGGCCAAGTTTCAGCAACATTAACATACACTATATTACAGTAAAAAAATGAGATGTGAAAAAAATACTTAATAACTTTCATCATTTTCTAGAAACCACCATGATGTCCACATTTCCTCTACAATTAGGTTGTCAATATCCGTATTTCCTAGTATCAGCTGGGGGTATTTTCTGGCCTGCAGGAAGGGGAATGGGATGAAATATGGGCTTCCTCCCTAGCTCTTATCTCTCCAGAGGCAATTCTGGGAGCTATTATCTGGCTCTTTATCTGTTGTCTTCTAAAGATAGTCCTGAACCCATAAACTTTATTTCCTGGTTCCTTCAGAGATTTGCTCTTGATACTCAAAACCAAACTTTTACTACTTAAAATCTTTGTGTCTATGTAAGAGCCCACTTATTGCAAATCAAAAGCCTTGGCATTCAACCTTGTTTTCTTCTCTTGTCGTTTAAATCACGCTTTTAAAACTGAAATGATGGGTCTCAATTATTTTTGTCATCACTGCTATAATACTTGAAATGCACATAGGGCATCAGATATCTCTGTCAGAAAAGGAAGTTACTATGTACAACAAAGTATAAGACCTTGTCTTAAGTGCAAGATTGGATCTAAACAATACATACCACTTGAAAATCTGTAGGAAGTTATTTTATAATGACACAAAATCAAGCCAAAAATATTTAGAACATGACTAATCAATGTATAAGCTATTAAAATAATTACAGAGGGAATAATAAACACTATGCTAATAATTTTTGGAAAAACCCTAAAATGAAGTATGCCTACATTACTTCTTGTGATGCATTTGATGTAGACAAATTATGTCTGCTAACATGGAAGGGAAATTAATTTTATAGATTCAAGTACATAGTAGCTGTTAGTCTGCTAAGTTGCTCTCAGAAGAGAAAATTATTTGATTCTTCTCTGAAAAATATGTTTTCTGGACTGGTCTCATTTTTTTTTTCCCCCCTTAGGGCCACACCTGTGGCATATGGAGGTTCCCAGGCTAGGGGTCCAATTGGAGCTACAGCTGCTGGCTGACTCCACAGCCATATCAACGCCAGATCTGAGCCATGTCTGCGACCTACACCACAGTTCATGGCAACGCCAGATCCTTGACCCACTGAATGTGGCCAGGAATTGAACCCTCAACCTCATGGTTCCTAGTCGGATTCGTTTCCACTGCACCATGACGAGAACTCTGAGTCTCTTTTTTTTTGTTTGTTTTTTATTAAAAAAATTTTTTTTGCCATGCCCATGGCATGCAGAATTTCCCAGGTCAGGAACCAAACCCACACCATAGCAGTGACCCTATCCATAGAATTGGACAAGACCAGATCCCTAACCTGCTAGGCCTCCAGGGATCTCCTCAGTTTTATTTTATTTGGGGTAGCACATGGAGGTTCCCAGGCTAGGGGTCTAATCGGAGCTACAGCTGCTGGCCTCAGCCACAGTCACAGCAACACCAGATCCGAGCCATGTCTGCAACCTACACCACAGCTCATGGTAATGCCGGATCCTTAACCCACTGAACAAGGTGAGATCAAACCTACATCCTCATGGTTATTAGTCAGCTTCGTTAACCACTGAGCCATGAAGGGAACTCCATTTTTTTTTGTTGTTGTTGTTTTTAAATGGCTTGTTTGGAGACACTACCTGAATTAATTATGTTCACAGTAGTAGAGCTGACTCTGATTCCTAATATCACCTAGCCATCTCTCAAAATGGTAAATGCTGTGATCTACAAAATATTTTCAGATTTTTAAAAAAATTTGACGTACAATTATCTTGTATTAGTTTCAGGTGCACAACAGAGTAATCTGATTCTTTTACACATTACAAAATACACAATAAGTATATTTACAATATGTTATCAAAGTTATTATATTATTGACTATATTGCCTGTGCTACATTACATCTTTGTGACATTTATTTAGTAATTGAACATTTGTACCTCAATGTCTCTCACCTATTTTCTCATCTCCCCATCCTCTTCTCCTCTGGCAGCCATCAGTTTGTTCTCTGTATCTATGAATCTGTTTGTTTTATTGTATTTGTTCATTTGTTTTGATTTTTGGATTCTACTTATAGGGGAAATCACATGATATTCATCTTTCTCTAACTTATTTCACTTAGCATAAAACCCTCTAGTTCCATTTATGTTGTTGCAAATGGCAAGGTTTCATTTTTTAATAACTAATATTCCATTCCACATCTTCTTCTTTATCTGTCTTTTTATGGACACTTAGTTTGCTTTCATATCTTTGCTATTATATATAACTCTGCAATAAACATAACTCTGCATATACCCTTTGAATTAGTGTTTTTGTTTTCTTTGGGGAAAAATTCCCAGAAATGGAATTGGTAGATCATATGGTAATTCTATTTTTAATTCCTTGAGGAACTTCTGTACTATTTTCTATAGTGGCTTCACCAATATAAACGTTTCTCAACATGCATGAGTGTTTCCTTTCTTTTTCCCCACAGCCTCACCAATACTTATTACTTGTTGTCTTTTTTATAATTGTAATTCTGACGGGCGTGAGGTGATAGCCCATTGCGGTTTTGATTTGCATTTCCCCGATAACTAGTTATGCTGAGTGTTTTTTCATGTGTCTGTTTTTCATCTCTATGTCTTTGAAAAAATATCTGTTCAGATCTTCTACCTACTTTTTAATCAGGTTGTTTCTCTGGTGTCAGGTTGTTTGAGTTCTTTTGTGTATTTGGGGTATCAATCCCTCATCAGATATAGTGTTGGACAAACATCTTCTCCCTTTCAGTAGACTGCATTTTCACTTTGTTGATGTTGTCCCAGAAGTCTCTTAAACCATCCTCGTTTTTTTTCTTTTTTCTCTTCTCTGTTTGGCTTGAGTTATTTTCACTGCTCTGCTTTCCATTTTACTGATCTGTTCCTTTGAATCATCTAATCTGTTGATTCCTTTTAGTGTATTTATTTTACATTTCCTATTCTTCAGCTATATTTGATTCTTCTTCATATCATCTAACTCTGCTAAACTTCTCACTATGTTCATCTAGTCTTCTACCAAGTTTGTTAAGCATCTCTATGACTATTACCTTGAACTCTTTATTGCATAGGTCTGCTTATCATTGCTCCACTTTGTTCTTCTGTTTTTTTTTTCTTGTTCCTTCATTTGGAGCCTATTCCTCTGTCATCTCATTTTGCCCCATCCTCTGTGTTTATTAATACATATTTGGTAGGTCAGTTACATTTCTCAATCTTGGAGTAGTGCCTCATGTACGAGATGTACTGTGGGACATAGCAACACACTCTCGTCTGGTCACCAGAGCTGTATGCTCTAGGGGTGCCCACTATGTGGGCTGTATGTGTTCTTCTGATGTAGTGGGGCCAGGACTGGTCCCCCAGCCTGGTTGGCTGTCAGACCCTGCTTTATGTGGTGGCTGTAAGCCCACAGATGGGTAGGACTGCATCCCAGGAAGGCTGGCTGGGTGATGCAGTGGGTCCCAGGACTGGTGTTAGCCAGATGGTGGGCAGGGCCAACACAGAATAGCTGAATATGGAGGATGGGGGACCCAGGGTCGGTGCCAGGCCACCAGTGGGCAGCTAAGCCTCTGGCATTAATAGGTTAGAGGGAGAACTCTAAAGTGGCACTGTGAGCACCATTGTCCTAACGGTATAACAAGTTCTCAAACATGGCTTCTGCCAGAGTTCCCATCGTGGCTCAGCAGAAATGAATCTGACTAGGAGCCCTGAGGTTATGGGTTCGACCCCTGGCCTCGCTCAGTGGGTTAAGGATCTGGAGTTGCCGTGAGCTGTGGTGTAGTTTGCAGGCATGGCTCAGATCCCGCGCTGCTGTGGCTGTGGCATAGGCCGGCAGCTGTAGCTCAGATTAGACCCCTAGCCTGGGAACCTCCACTTGCCACTGGTGTGGCCCTAAAATGACAAAAGACAAAAAAAAAAAAAAAATGGCTGCTGCCATCTTCTGTGTCCACAGGGGGAGTCCTAGTTGCTTCCTGCTTCTTTAGGAGTCTCTCCAAGATCAGCAAGTAGGTCAGAGTCAGGATCCTTTCAAATTACTGCCTCTGTTTTAGGACTCAGAGTGTGAGATTTTGCATACATCCTTTAGCAGGTAGTCTCTATTTCCTATAGCCCTTCAGTGCTCCCAAATTTTTGCCCTGCTGGTTTTCAAAGCCCAGCATTCTGGGAACTATCTTCCTGGTGCAGAACCCCAATCTGGGAAGTCAGATGTGGGGCTTGGATCCTTCATTCCTTGGGGAGAGACTCTGCCATTGTGATTATCTTCCTCTTTGTGGGTAGCCCACCCAGGAGTGTGGGTCTTGATTATCCTGTGTCTTGTTCCTCCTACGCATCTCATTGTGGTTCCTTCTTTATATCTGTAGTTGTGGAAAATCTTTTCTGCCAGTTTTGGGGTCATTTTTATAGGTAGTTGCTCTGTAAGTAACTATAATTTTGATGTGCTGGAGGGAGGTGGTGAGCTCAGGATGTTTCTGCTCAGCCATCTTGGCCACACCAAAATTTTTTTAGATTTTTGAATCACCGTTAAAGCTAAGGCAGTTTGGGCAAAAGAGTTAAGGTAAAACAGGAAGACAGAGTTTACAGTTTGAGGGAAAGAACAGCTGTTGGATAGCCGAGGAAAGGAACAGAGGACAAAACACAAACTTCTGTTGATCATGCATACAAGCAAAAGAGAGAGCAATTGACTCAATGAAATGACTCACTTCATTTTCAAGTAAACATTGTAACCGTGGCTCCTCTATTACTGTGATAATATTTAAATATATATTTAGTTACAGTCAAAGACTAGACATCAAAACCTGAATTCTTTCAGCCTGATGCAGAGAAGACATTAAATGCTTTCTTCCAAAAATGACTTTGTTAATTGCTTTTGTAAGCTATAGATATGACAGCAGATCCCTTGAAAATAAATAATAAATCATCTAATTATTTTAGACAAGTCCTAAATGTGTTTTAATGGGTCAAAACTGTAAATTCATTGGAGGTACTGTGTATTTTGGGGGGAGGATTAAATTGCTTCAGTTATTTTTTTGCTATTAATATATGTAGTCAGAGAAGACTTGGAATTGTACACAATATATAGTCTAGGAACTCTCAATTTTATTTTATTTATTTTTATTTTTTTGTCTTTTTGCCTTTTTCTTGGGCTGCACCAGCAGCATATGGAGGTTCCCAGGCTAGGGGTCTAACAGGAGCTGTAGCTGCCAGCCTATGCCACAGCAACGCCAGATCCGAGCCGCGTCTGCAACCTACACCACAGCTCACAGCAACGCTGGATCCTTAACCCACTGAGTGAGTCCAGGGCCAGGGACTGAACCTGCAACCTCATGGTTCCTAGTCAGATTCATTAACCACTGAGCCACGATGGGAACTCCTGGAACTCTCAATTTTAAATTGGAAAGGAAAATAAAGCAGTCATGATTAAACACCTTCAAAAATTTTTGCTTTTCTATTTTTGTATTAGCTTTTCTCCTTCTTCATTCATCCTTGAAAACTTTCAAACAAGAGAAAGAAAAACATGAGAATACCAAGAAAGGAGGGGAGAAGGCTGAAAGAGGAGGGGAGAAAGGATGTAGATGAGTAGTAGATCAGTTGCGGTCATGGGTTGTAAGCAACAGTAACTGACTCCAGCTAATTAAACACAAAGGGGATTTAGTGGAAGTATACGAATACTTCATTTAATAGTGAGTAAAACTTAGTGTCCAAGACTTGGAAAGGATAGGAATGAGCACAGTCAATGGCCACATTCTTCCAGATGGAATCAAATCAGTTCCAGTGAATTTCTATCTTTCTAGTGCTGTGCCCTGGGTAGAAATATCAGAGCTAAAGGCTCTGTCTGACTTTGTTTGGGTTAATGTCTATCACTTGGCTAAAGCAGATCCAGGAGGCTTGTCATCCACCAAGGCAGCACATATTCGGATAATGGAACGAGAGTAGAAGATGTTGCCAAAAGAAGTAGAGAGAGTGAGAAACAAGTAAACAATGAGAACCTGGGAGTGGGGAAGGGGGATTCATGAATTTAAAAAATGTGTACACATCCATTAAGGTATACTTTTTGAGGTTTTTACCTGTTTTTTTGGAGATAGGATTGGGAAGGGGTTAATGAAGATGATCAAAGAGTAGGTAGAGGTTGATATTTCCTAGGCAACATAGCAGTAAATCATTTTATCAGAATTTCTGAAGAGTAGTATGAATAAGAGATATAGCTTCTCATTGAAAATTCTGTCTGGAAATTGATTTCTATGTCATGACTAACAGAATAAGCTATAAAATCAGTCTGAATTATAAAATGTTTTAAAGAAAAGCATTTCTGTTTTGTTCAGTTAAACACAGTAACTGAACAAAATGCCAAAAAATCTGGAACTCTGCCAGGAATAGTTTTATTAATAGACCATTTAATAACATACAAATAAATTGTATTGAACATAACTCAAATAATTCATTCTCTCAAAAAGACTCTGTCATAATTTTGTTCCATTATTTATTTATTCATTTATTTTAGGAATTCTGCAAAGGTAAACTCCCACTCAAACTGGATGAAATTCCTACTAATTAAAGTTAGTAGGATCCAGCATATGTTATCTTAATATACTAAGAAGTATACTGAAATTACATTATTACTTCGCTTTAAGATAGGTTTTAAATATTTTAGGAACAGTTTCTAATTTGCATTTCTTTTAAAAAATTTAGCTTCTAACATTTGAATCTTAGAAAAGAAAGTTTGTTAACACAGGACCAGAATAAGAAATGAAAATAATGACAGGACATAAAAAAGGAAAATAATTTTGAAGTAACTCACATAACATCGTTCAAATAATAGTCACTTCAACAAAGGATCTCTGAGTATTTAATTACATGATATTATTAAGTCACAATTTCTGTGAGCCTCAGTTTACTTACCAGTAAAATTGGAGTAAAAATATCGCTAACTTCTAAGCTTGCTATGACGATAGAATAAGTAACTGTAGAAGTTCTTGTAGTGGGTCAGTGGTAACGAACCCAACTAGGATCCATGAAGACATGGGTTTGATCCCTGGCCCCGCTTAAATGCATTGCCATGAGCTGTGTAGGTCACAGACACGGCTTGGGTCCTGCGTTGCTGTGGCTGTGGCATAGGCGGGCAGCGGCAGTTCCTATTTGACCCGTAGCCTGGGAACTTCCATATGCCGTGGGAGCCACCCTAAAAAGCGAAAACAATAAAAATAAAGTGTAAAGTGCAAGTTGTGATGCCTACCATGTAGTAAGTATTGGCTAGTTATTAAAAGTACTAATCTTGCATCATGTAGATAAAGATCTATAGCCTGAGCAAAAAGAACGGAAAAATGACATCATTCCAGATAGGAGGTAAAGTAGTCCAAACTATGGAATTGCATTTCTTATAATTAGTCAGTTAATATCTATGATTGAGCTTATACAAAATAAATTCAACACATCAAAGCATCAATGTAAACTTCCCATACAGTTCCCTTAATCTTCAACGTAGCAGATGCTGCTAAAATAAACAATGGTTGGTGGCAAAGGCAGGCCTTTCTTTGTACAGCATGACTATTTCCATTTAATCATCTAAATATGAATTGCTTCCTGATGGAAACCAACTGCCCCCCAACCCCAGCATCCTTCCGATTCATTCTCTCCATGCTCAGCAATTACTTTATGTCTCTCTGGTAACGGTCTGTCTCCATTCTCATTCCTGACTGCTATCTGTTCGAAAACCTCCAGTTTCAAATACACTGCAGAGAGAAGTCCCAACATCAAACACTTTGCTCAAAAGCAATAATTACACGTGAGAGCTCTGCCTGGTGGGCACCTATTTAATGACTCCATTGTCCATTACGGTTGAGTATCCATTGTCAGTCTCTTCTATACATTAGGCATCCTGGCCTTAGTGTCTATGGTCAGTGAACTTTCCAGGGGCCTATGGAAATGTTTGAAACCTGAGAAAAAATTATGAACTCCGAAATACAAAAAGGAAAAACCAAAGTTGAAGTAAGAAATGTTTAAGTAAATACTTTTTTCAATTTCCATTTCTATTCTATTTCATTCATTGTTCAGGTAAGCTGATATGCATGAAAATGTCATTATATTTGCAAAAAATTTGCAGACTAGGTTTGTTCACTTTTTCATATCACTTTCTGACAGTTCATAATGATTGCCAAGAAATATCAATCACACATTAAATGTTACTTATAGCCAAGTAATTTTAAACGCAAAACATTTTCACAGCAAAAATGATCATTTTGATATGGGATGTGAGTGCACTGAAGTGCATTTGTAATGGTATGGCAAGGTGGATCCAAAAGTAAAATACTTACAAGCCACTGAGGTCTGCTCTTTCAGGCTGGTAGGCTTCAGGAATATAAGAAAAATGACACAATTCCTGCCCCTCAAGTCTAACAAAAGAGACCAACAATGAAACATGAAAAAATCCAAGACACTAAGTGCAGGTCCTATGGCTGTGTTTAAGTATCAGACACACACACACACAAACACACACCTTGGTGGACGATGGTGTTAGGTAGGATAGGGTAGGGATTTGGACCTGGAAATGATCCAAAACAGGCCATTTACCATTACTAAATACAGGAGACCTGTGATCAAAAAATGAAGTGCAATTTTGAAAAACAATGATAGTCCAAGCTGTTAAGTCCAGTTTTGAAAAACTAGAATTTCGGGAGTTCCCGTCGTGGCAGAGCCGAAACGAATCCGACTAGGAAGTACGAGGGTGTGGGTTTGATCCCTGGCCTTGCTCAGTGGGTTAAGGATCCAGCGTTGCCATGAGCTGTGGTGTAGGTCTCAGATGCAGCTTATGTCTGGCATTGCTGTGGCGTAGGCTGGCTGCTATAGCTCCAATTAGACCGCTAGCCTGGGAACCTCCACATGCTGCAGGCGCAGCCCTGAAAAGACAAAAAAAAAAAAAAAAAAAAAACCTAGAATTTTGGCCTACTTTGAGAATATTATGATATTACTATAAATGCAAGTCAAGTATGATCAGGAAGCAGAATAGAGTAGCAGTTCTCCGTATTTGTTTCTCACCCCCCAAACTCATGAATAATGACTCTCTTGTATTTTATTCTTTCACTGCTTATTATGTATCAAGTACCTACTCCATGAGGAAAGTCTATTTAAGGTATGAGAATACCTATTTAACACTCTGATTTTTGAGAAGTTTTCTTCAAATTCTGGAGAATGAAGCTAGTAGATCTGCAGGCTTCTTTCTTAAATATGATATTCACAGAGCCATGGATTAGTAACTTGCTCTCTAAAGGCTGCAGGTAGAGAAAAGATCAGCTGTGAATAGTGTTCAAGCTCTAGCTCTTTCTCTTCATTCAAGAAACAAGAGAAAGCTAGGGAGTGGCATCGCATTAATAATTTCTTCATTGTAAATAATTTCCAAATATTGATATCAAGCTCCCTGTGGCCACATTAGATTCCAGAACACTTTTTTCTACTGCTCTTAATTCCAAGAATGATAAATGTGAGGTCAGAAGGGAATGTGACAGCTGATTAGACTAAGGGGAAAGAGGGAAATGAACTGTTGGTCCCCAGGTCAGTAGCCAATTGAGTCTTGCGTGTTCCTAAGGTCTAAGCTATACTCACTACTCATGGGCAACATGGTGGTGAGAGAGGGTTCCATTAGGAAGGAAAGAAAGGGAGTGAGAAAATCAGAGGAGTAGAGAGGAAAAACTAGGGGAAAGGAAGGAGAAGAAGGAAAGAGACAAAAAAAGAAAGGGGTGAAGATATTAGAGCATGTCTGAGAACTGCCCCAACCTCACCCCCCCTTCCCTACTTTTTGTAACCAGCAGCAAGAAGTAATAAACCTTGCCTTCTCTCTCCAACTCCTTGCAGATGGTGTGAGAATAAACAAGGTATTAAATATGTAAGTGGACTCAATTCCTGGTCTAAGTTAAGTCTAAAGCTTTTTTCCCTCTCATTCTTTTTTTTTAATTTTTTTAAAAGATGGATAAAAATATTGAACATTTTGGTTCTTAGAAGTGAGTGCCGTTTGATATGGCAAGCTGTAGCTCTGAGCCCAGCAACCACCTTGTGGTTTATGTGGTTTTATAGAGCAGTGCTTGGCAGTCACAAAGCAAATGCCTTGCTAAGTCAGAGCAATAGGTATATTAATCCCCGGAATAAATTAGTATTAGATTCCGTATTCTAGATGGAAAGAAACTAACAGGATATTTACTGTATTTGACTTGGAAAGATGAAACTGAAAATGAATCTTCAACTGGCAAGAAAAAGGGTGATTCCATCCGGTTTTCCTTCCCGTTGTTCTAATTTTGTTCTGAGATTGTAAAGAGACATGCTTGTAATAAAATGACTTTATTAGCCTTCCAAGAAAAGTTTAAATTACCAGAAATAATATTATTTCGGATAAAACAATAATATCTTCTGCAAGGAAAAAAGATGCGAAGGAAGCCAATAAACCCAATCAAAACTAAGTGTTTAATAGGCAAAACATCAAAACTGAGTCTCAGATGTGCTCCGCACATGAGTTTGTATTTGCGCCTGAGCCACTGGGGCCCAGAAGGATCAACGCATCATTTTGTTGGCAGACGCATCCAAATAACTGGCCGTGTTGTGTCTTGTCATCACAATGCTTCTTTCAGTTAAATAGTTTAAAACGTTTGACAAGCACATTACAAAGCTATCCAAGGAAATGCTTCTCTTCCAGGGATTAGAGTCTTGAAGCAGACCATTAACACTGGCCTTTGTCACTGATTCGGCCCACATTAGCAAAAGAAAGCTTCTTACAGACAGACAGAGCTCTTAAGGAGCCTCTAAAGGGAACACAGGGTGCTTTGTTATTGCTTCTTCACACGTTATTAATGGAGGCTTAACAGAGGGAAAGGCGGGTTGTTCCTGTCCCCAGAAAGTTGTCTTTTTTCAAAAACATTTATTCCCTATCTTTATCATATTAAGACAGTAGTTTAATCAGATTGCAATGACACTAAAAAGTTGATTCTTAATTAAATGGAAGGAAGTCATCTAACTAAATGGTCTTTTTTCTCAAGTGCATACACCTACCAAAAAGCCTTTGGCCAAATTACTGGCAGAAAATGAATAAGCAAAGGCACAAAAAAAAGAGGACTTTGGCTCCAGATGAATATTTCTCTACATAAGCAGACAATGACACAAGAATGGATCCTCAGACCAACTCTCCTTTTCATTGAGAGTTTATTACCACGGGGTAGCTTGACTCTTTCTCGCTTGGTGTGCAGTTTGATTTCATGGAGTCTGGTTTCTAATTAAAAATTAACCCTATCTCTCATCATTTGTTATGCTTTCTGATCTCTTTATTTCTTATTTCATTCTCCACCTTGATTTCCAAGAGCACTGACATTGACAAAGAAATTTCAGTAGCTCATGAAGGTCCTCAAAAACTCTTCCCCCTTGAGAGGAACACAGATGCACCTAAGCCAGAAGGTGGTTATTGGTCTTACCATATTTTCTTTACATTCAAATAACATCAGTAAAGTAAAACAGCACGGTTTGCTTTCTCAAAATCACATGGCCTAGTACTGTTACTCATTCCAGTCTGAAGACATACGATGGAGCCAACACAATCCTAGACATAAAATAGTTAAATAATGGCCCCAACTAATAAACCATGGGGACGTTGGGAGGTTTAATGCAAGACCTCTTATTTGACACAATAACAGTTAGGAGGTACAGACCATAGTTTTTTGAAAAAGTCATTTAATGTAAGAAATATATGTGCAGACGCAAACATTATATTTAACTTAATATTGTTGTATACTCGTTTTCCAGTCTTCCGCTCTAGAACAAACACATCTTCTGAATGCTTGAAGTTGGGGTGTGCTAATCGTACCCACTCTCTGCACAGTTCCCATAAAGACTCATCTATGAATTTTGGCGTAATTTTTAAAATTCTTCTAAGTGAAACTGAACTAACCAGTACTTGCAAAGAGCAAACTTTATGCAGAATCATAAATTTTTAATTTTTTCCCAATGTTTTACAACTGTCTTAGCAAATCCCTCTCGTTTCAATCTTCTAAACCTGTTTTCCATGGACAATCTCTTTCTTTTCACATTTCATCAGTTTAAATCTTTAATTAAAATAGCTAACTACAACAGCAAGTACATCTGGAATAAACAGTTTGAGAAACTTGCACAACTGACTCTTGCTAGCATACAATTTAGCTGGTGGGAACAGAAGTGTGTGGGTACATCAGAGAGTAGTCTGTTGCCCACAGATGCTGAACATGTCATAAGCAATGGTCACCCTGTCTATGGGGGTAGTAGAGAGTGGCAGCTGGACCATGAAGTCATGTAAATGGAAGTCAGTTAAGATGTTTTGAATGTATTACACAAGATATCAGGGCACTGTCCAAAAATGACTATTTTCAGTTAAGACCGCTAATATAAAGTCATTGTTTTCTGAGAAGAATGCTTAAAATGCCCCTCTGTTCTCACATATGCATAATAATCTTTACTGAGAGACCAGTAAGAAAAAGCCACAGGACAAAGACATTCAAGTTTGTGTGAGACCCAGGGAGTCATGGCAGTGAACAGTCACTGCCGGTCCTCATAAATCTTCCAGCTAGATTGATTTAGAATACATTGGAGACAAGAAATCAATCATCCACAAAACTCAATTATTAAATACTTACTTTAAGGGAGTTTTGTACAGTTGTGATACCAAACAAAGAAAATGAGGAGCAACATTTAAAAAGAGCTGTACAACATGACCCTGTGGGATTTATCCCAAGTATGCCAGGTTGGATTAAAATGTGAAAATCAGGCTGGCTCAGTGGGTTAAGGATCCAGTATTGCTGCTGCTGTGGCATGGGTTCAGTCCCTGGCCCAGGAACTTCCCACAATGGGTGTGGCCAAAAAAATGTGAGAGTCATTTAATGTAATATACAATATTAATAGAATAAAGGACAAAACCATATATTCTTTTCAGTAGATACCAGCAGCATTTGACAAAATCCAATCCCTATTCATGATTTTAAAAACTCTTAACAAATGGGAAAGAAGCAAAAACAATCTTCCTCAGTATGCTAAAGGGCATGTGCAAAACAAACCTGCAGCTATCAAAAAACTTGCTTGTAGAAGATGTGCTCTACCTAAGATTGGAAGCAAGGCAAAAATGTATAACTCGTTTCTGCTCAACACTGTACCGAGTTCTAGCAAGTAAAATGGTATTTGAGGATAACACCAATCCTGTAATAGATATATAAAACTATTATGTTTTATAAATAAATTTAAGAAAGTCACAAGCTGAAAGAACAACTTATACAAATCATTTGTGTTTTTTATACACTAGCAACAAATAAAAGAAAAACTAGGGAAACAAATTCATTGGCAGGAGAATCAAAAGGTATAATTATTTACGAATAATTCTAAAAATGTAAAAGTTGTATGCTAAACGATGAAATATTACTCAGAGAAAGTTTTATTTTTATTTTTTTTATAATTTATTGTTTATTTTTTTTGCATTATAGATGGTTTACAGACTTCTGTCAGATTATCCAACTGCACCGCGTGGTGACCTGGTTACATGTGCATATATGGATTCGTCACATGTAATTAGATATAGTTCCCCGTGCAATACAGTTGGATCTCCTTGCTATCCCATCATTAAAGCACTAGTTATCCCCATTCCCTCCCACCCCTCCCCCCTCCCCCGCCCCCTTGGCAACCACAAGTCTGTTCCCCAAATTCGTGCTTTTCTTTTCTGTTGAGATGTTCATTTGTGCAGTGTTTTAGACTCCAGTTATAAGAGATTTCATATGACATCTGTCTTTCTCCTTCTGACTTGCTTCACTCAGTATGAGGGTCTCTAATTCCATCCATGTTGCTGCAAATGACATTATTTTATCCTTTTTTATGGCTGAATAGTATTCCATCGTGTATATATACCACAT